>APFE030128135.1:0-36432 GCA_000404065.3 Pinus taeda | reverse complement strand
CCGCTGAAGATTCCACATGGGAGGATGAGAATTTTATGCAGAAGTATCCAGAACTACTCAAGCGTTGAGGACAACCATTTTTTGAAGGCGAGGGGCATGTTGGGTCCCTATAATACTAGTGATTACCCCATTACTATTGTAGTTATACCCCTTATTAATATTATTGTGTCCCTATTACCCCCATATTGTTATTACTGTGACCCATAGAATCCCTCTATTGTTATTTTTGTGGCTTTATATTATTATTGTTAGGTCGGCTGGTTTATATTGTGAATCCTTAGACTCCTATATATAGAAAGGAGGTTTTGTCATTTGAATCATCCAAGAATTGTTCATTTATGTAATGTAAAGGAGGTTTCCCCCTCGAAGAGGCTGAATTCTAAGGCATTGATCTATCTTTACTATCTTTTCTTGAGCTGGTTTCATAACAGCTTCCAACATACAAGAAGCTTCTACGGGTTGCGAGGTGGAAAAGAATATGCCTTGAATAAATGGAACTTTAGATGATAATCACACTAAATATCAACCTACAATGACAGAATGTGAAGATATAAATGCTAATCACTTTGTCTGTATTTTAATTGATCTAGATGCAAGTTTGAGCTATGTTAGCCTAAAAATTGTAGAATTGTACCATTTGCAAATGATTAAATTCCAGAACCCTTGGTTAGTGCAATTGGCTGCTAGTGCAAAAAGAAGAGTGACTACCAAAATAGACAATTTTTCCATTGAATTCACGTGACAACAAATTAATGTGAACTTAGTCATGCTACCCTTAGGATCATATGATTTGTTGATTGAAATGGACTGGTTAAAGAAGCATTTGCCCCTGGTGAACTACAAGGATAAAACTATCAACTTCCTTACTAAGGAAATTGTTAGATGAGAAATTTAGCGTATTGAAAAATCCATCAAATTGTGACCTATCATTGCTAACCAGTTAGGAAAATATATTTGGAAAGGTTGTCAAATTTATGTTGTGTAAGTGGGTTATAAAAACTATAAGGTTAATATAAACTCCTTGGAAAACTTGCAAATCATTCAAGAGTTTATTGATATATTTCTAGAATAAATACATGGGCTGTCACTGAAGTGGGATATCAATTTTACCATATAATTAGTTCCAGGAGAAACCTGTGTATCAATGACTCCCTATCGCATGAGTAAACCTGAACTAAGAGAACTTAAAATGAAACTTGAGGAGCTCCTTGACAAGGGCTATATCCACTCAAGTGTGTCACCTTAGGGAGTCCATGTTCTACTACAGATTGATAAACTGTTTGATCAGGTTAAATGGGCCAGCGTGTTCTGAAAAGTCAGTCTACTATTAAGATACCATCAAATATGAATTAAGGATGAGCATTTCCGCAAGAAAATATTTCAAACTCGTTATGGACATGTGCTTTGGTCTCACCAATGCCCTTGCAACATTCATGAGCTTGATGAATGGTATATTCCAACCTTATCTAGAAAAAATTGTGTTGATCTTCATTAACGATATTCTAATTTACTCAGAGAACGTAGAAGAGCATGAAAAACATTTGAGAATAGTACTGAAAACATTACAGGATAACTAGCTATATGTTAAATATAGTAAATGTGATTTTTACAAGGACCAGATCCGGTATTTGGGACACATAATTTCCTTTGAAGGCATACTTGTGGATCTTGAGTAGATGAAAACTATCATGGAATGGACTGTCCCAAACAATGTTTTGAACATTAGATCCTTCATGGGCATTGGGACAAGGTCCCCTACAGTGAATTTTGGGGGAAAAACCCCTAAGTTTTGGGGCAGAGAGCCCAAGTTTTGTGATGTAAAGTGTAAATTCTCAACAAGTTATGGTCGTGGAGTGCGTAGATAATAAATGTCATAAAGGGATTTTCTCTTCTATTATGTAAGTTGTGTCCACATGTATATGCCTAACCATGGTCCGCAGACCATGGGATTGTATAAAAAGGAGAGTCTTAGAGAGTCTAAGGTAGTTCAGTGAAGTTCATAGTTGATGTAATGGGTCATTAGAAGTGAAGAGTGAAGAGTCTTAGAGTATAAGAGAGACTCTGCAACTATGTGTGTAGAGGCCTAGAGTAGAGTCTGCAGCTGTGTGTATGGACCCCTACAGCTGAGTGCACAGGGTAATTTTACATTTGTAAGAAAATATGAAATATCAATAAAGAGATTATTCCAAAAATATCTATGTTTTTTCTGTTTACTTCTGTTATGAATGAATGCGTTTATGTTATGATGAATATTTGGTTTATGATTTAATACTGCATTGATGCTCTATTATGCATGATTTACGTTGTTATATGAACACAAGTAATAATATATGTTGAGGTGAAGAATATATTCATGCACGTTAAAGATATCATACACTTAAGTCAATATCGGTAATAACAGACTTAGGAGTGATTATAGAGGCACGTAAGTGGTTGATTCACATGTTTAGGGTCCGTGAAAGATAGTCGTAGGCCTTCATGAAGGTCTAGAGGCTAGTAAACAGAAGTTATATCGATAAGCATCAAGGGCTTATCGATTTGCAAGAAGGCAAATAAAGGGCATAAAACAACATCATAGCCATCTCTAGGTGTAGAAACTTGGTTCCAGTAGCCCGCCATACTGCTTCAAGTGAGACTTAGTTCGCGCTCCGCAGATTGATGCCGAGAGGGCCTGTAGTGTACGAATTTGTTTGGAAAATTTAACTCTGAACCAAGGTCAGGGCCCACTAAGACAAAAAATGGTTCTATTGTAGGGTCTGCGATCTGCATAAAGAGATGTATGATGTTGCATCATTGGAATCCATCTAAGAAGGAAATTGAGGATTGGCTGGATAGGAAGATCCACGAATTCGTGATGCAAGAGAACAAGAATATGCGATTGACGAAAGAACAATGGTTGGACAGGTATTTATACACAAAGATACAGAAATGTTTCTTTTGTTCCTTCCTGGTCGAATTATATGTGTGTATTTCTAAATTGGAAAATGACCAAGCAAGGTGGAGGCTTGACAATCCAATAGTTTGGACCATGGAGTTGGTATGAAGGTTGGAAGCCTCTGAATATAAGATCGTGTGTGTTGTCAATCACTAGATTGATCGTATCCTCAAAGGGTTTTTGATAGAGTTCACAGTTGATACCTCGATTACCTATAGCGAAGTAGAGTGACGCTTCTTCAAAGGACCGCGAGGTAAGTATTTAAGATCTAATACTTGGATTAAAATGCTCTTGTGTGAAAACAAGTTTATGCAATTACCTTGATGTTTGGAGTTACGTGAAGCAGAAAGTTATTCAGGGATAGAAAAGGAAGAAGACTTGAATATAGCCCATTGATTGAGCCTCCTCTAAGTGACTACAAAGAAGCAGCACATGCTTCTCCACAAAGCGTTGTCTAGTTAATAAGGCGAGGGTTCTTGCAAATACCCCATCCACCCACACCACCTCCATCTTCACCTCAACCACATACACCTTTGCCCACACTGGCACCACCTCCACCACCGTTCAATATGACAAATTCAGTAAAATTGCCCATTTTCAAGGGTTTCGAGAATGAGAACCTGAACCAGTTTAGTTCATTCCAAAGGTTGTGTGGGAATCCTAGAGCATTATAAATGATTAGATGAAGAAAGAAACATTTGTTACTACTTTACAGGAACACATGCTAACATGGTACATTTATTATTGCAATGATAACCGATGGCTTCACTCGCAGGTATTCAAACTTCGCTGAATAAGGAATTTAGTGGGCCCAAATCTAAAGCGCAATTGATCATTGTATTCAAGGAGATCATGTTGAAGCCTGGTGAGACACTGTGGGAGCTGGATTAGAGATTGAAGTGCAAGATCCACGAGGCTAACATGGATCTTACAGATGGGCAACATCGTGAATGGTTTGTGGCTTCACTCTTGCCTCATCTAAGGGTTGCTTTATCACAACAAAAGATTAGGACCCAGGCGAAGGCCCTAGAGATTGCGATGAGATTGCGAGAGACACAAGTTCAAGATGTTGTTTTGGGAGTTTAGAAGATTCATGCAGAGTTGCAAAACCTTTGCTTATAATTCCAAATTATGAAGAAGGATAGAGCTGCTCGGCCAGAGGTGCACGAAGAAGTTTGGTGTTTGAAATGTAAGAATCAGAGGCATGATAAATATCATTTCCCTATCTTTGTGAATTATGTTGAAGGAGGAGGACTGATGTCTCTGAGGTTGAAAGCTCAAGCACGACCAAGTACAACACTTGCACTATGGTGTGGTATCTATCAGGTAGCTAGAAAACATGAGACTAATAATTGCCACTTATTGCAGAAATTTGTACAAACACAGCAAAAACTCTTCTACAACTTCTACAAATCTGTAGGTCACGAAGAGTGCAATTTTCATAGTTATGAGTTAACGATGGAGAGAACACTCATGTGTTGAATGCATATAGAGAAAGATAGAAACTCAGCCTCTGGATCAAGGCTCTGGGGGCCATGAGGAGGATACGAGGGGTAGGATGAGGCAAAGGCAAAGGAGGATCTGCGAGAGGTCGGGGGCAGGTTATTTGATATAATTGTGGAAGGCTAGGATACTATGCACGAGAATGTACAAATTTGATGTGCCTGTCATGCCGATACTATATTCAGTTTAATCACGTGACAAAAGACTGCCATGTATTAATAACTAAGATGGGCAAAAAGGGGACGCAGCCTTAGCAACCTACATAGAACTTGTAGATGATGAGGATTGAACCTTGCGAAGAGGATCCCAATGTTAATGTTGTGCTACGAAGTGGAATGACAACTAGTGAAGATAGCAGAAAGCGTACTGAAGAAGGTGAATGGGTCGGCAAAGCTCTAGAGAAGGAAGTCGTTTTTTATCTAGAACATGCAAAACAAACCTTCATGAAATTGAAGAAAATATTCATTGAGGCTTCTACCTCAGAAGTTGGGATAAGAAGTCTGAAGAAATGGACCCCTCCATGATTACTAATTTTTTGGAGACATGTATGAAGCTACTACATGATAGTAAGGTTGTAAAGGGATAATAGGAGTTGATCAATAAAGGTGCTATTAATTCTCCTGAGGGACCGCATGTGGTCAAGAGAATTGGTAAGAACATGACAAGAATAGGGTGTGAGATGAGGCTCACCATGAAAATAGGAGAGTATGAAATGGACGAATTTATTTTTGACCCTAGGTTAGATGCGAATGTTTTGCCGAAACAAACATTGGAGAGAATGGGGAGACCTACGTTACAGTGGTCTCCTATTCAATTGAGGATGGTGAATCAACAAAAGATTATCCCCATGGAAAGATTCTAGGGAGTGACAATCGATATTGAAGGTGTGAGTGCATTGGCAAATTTCAAAGTAATAGAGATTGTGGATCACAGCAATCCCTACACTACACTCCTCGAGATAGACTGGGCTATCGACATGAATGGGGTGATCAAGTTGAAGAAGCAGATGATGTCATTTCAAAGAAAATCTCTCCGTGTAGTAGTACCTTTGGAACCTATAGAAGGACAACGCTATAATGAACCGGTCCACAATTAGGAAATTGATGACAATTTGGAGTATATTTATAAGATAACCACACGAGATAAAGATTGGGTGAATTTGATAGCAGATGGATTTATTGCATGGGACCACGAAAGCTCCTGCACATCAAAATCAGAAGAGGAATTGGAACACTGATAGAATCAATTGCACGAAGTGTCTACACTACACTATAACATGATGACCAAATTGATGTGATGTGTATCGTTAGAGGTAAGAAGTCTACCTTATTATGATGGTTTAAGGGGCATTGATAAATTTTTGGATGCATTTGAAAGGGAAGTTCCAGAGAAGCATCGCTTCCAAGGCTTGGACTTGGCGTGGCGTGCTACACCTGCAAGATGGTGGGAAATGCATAAAGACAAGTTCGATGGATGGCATGACTATAGAAGACTGATGAGGGTGTGGTTTAGTCAACCAAAGGTGCGATTGACAGAGAAATACAATGGAAGGAGTGATCTATGTGACCACATGGAAAAATGGACAGATGCTTGTGGATCAGAATGTAATCGGAGTGGGTGCATTTGTTCTATCACACTTTAGACGTGATACCAATGAATTGGTACTTGGAAACAAACTTCATCATGTCACGAACAAATGGGATAATTTGAGATAGGAATTCTTGATGAAATTCAACTTTGAAGATGGATTCGAGTTCATTGATGAAGCGTTGTAGGACGTCAAAGCAGCGATCTTCAAAATCCTACAGGATCCCTTGGATTTGATTCAACCAGATTGTTCCACCCAGCTGCACCATGTGCTAGAGTGCTATAATGTGACTACTAAAGAAGAAGAGGACAATCCATAGAACATTAATATCCCAGAGACGAAAGGTCACCACGAAGTTGAGGGGCCGCAAATAAAGAATCCAAATATCACTGCATCGTTGAAAACCCGACAAGCAAACATTGGGACAAAGGCGGAGCTGAAGTTTGCAAAGATATGTGACTACTGGGATGATGCTATGGTGGATAAGGTCACTGCGTTACTCCTCAAGTACCAAGACTTATTCCCTACAAAGTTTTCATACCTTAAAGGGATAATAGGTGATTTATGAGTAATGAAGATAACGTTAAAAGCAAACATGAAACCTGTGAAATAGAGGCCATATTGCCTCAATCCTAAGTACAAAGAAATGGTCCGCTTAGAATTGGACAAAATGTTGACAACGGAATCATTTAACCAGTGGAGGAATCTGATTGGGTCAGTCCTATGATAGTCGAGGAAAAGAAGCAGAAGGATTAAATAGGGATATGCATAGATCTTAGGAAGCTGAATGACACTTGCGTACATGATCCTTTTCCAAATCCATTCACCGATGAAGTGTTGGATAATGTAGGAGAATAGGAAGAACATTCATTCACTGATGGGTTCTCTGGATACCATCATATCAAGATCATGCTGGAAGATAAGAGTAAGACGACCTTTGCGACTGAGTGGGGATGCTTCCAGTATACAGTAATTACTTTTGGACTAAAGAACTTGCTAGAAACATTTTTGCATGTAGTCATTGCGGTGTTCAAAGAGTTCATTCACAAATTTTTGGAGGCATACTTTGACGATTGGACAATGTTTGGGCTAGTAGGACACCATGTAGCTAGTTTGCGCTTGATGTTGGATATGTGTCGAAGGTATCAGATTGCGCAAAGCTTGAAGAAGAGTATGTTTTGCGTTCCTTTCGAAATCTTGCTAGGTCATGTAGTGTGAAAGAAAGGATTAATGGTGGATCCATCTAAGATCGCGGTTATAATTAATTTGGAGGCACCTATAAGTGTTAAAAAACTCTATGGAAAATTGGGTCATACTGGTTATTACCAGAAGTTCATCAAGAGTTATGCTCAGATTACCACACCAATGTAGAAACTGCTGAAAAAGGATGCTACATTCTATTGGAATGAGGAATGTCAGTAGAGCCTGGATGTGTTAAAAGAAAATATGGTGACCGTACTGATCCTAGTCTTCCCAGATTGGAAGAACGAATTTCATGTGCATGTGGATGCGTAATGTATTTTATTGGAAGAAGTACTGACAGAGGCTACTAAAGGAGAACTGGATCATCTGATAGAATTTGCAAGCAAGAAGTTGTCTAAGGATGAAAATAACTATTCGATGACAGAGCACAAAGGGTTGGCTATGATGTATGTGCTCGAGAAGTTCAGGAATTACTTACCAGGAAGACACTTTAAGATGTAAATATACCATTCTACATTAAAGTACTTGGTCAACAATCTTGTGTTGGGGGGAAAATATGTAGATGGCTACTGTTCTTTCAAGAGTATGATTTCGAGGTAATTATGAAGCCAAGGTAATTGAATGCAGGACCAGATCATCTCTCACACATTGAAACAGGTGAGGAGACCACTAATTTGGAGGAAGGAGTGCCTAAGGTGCAACTCTTTGTGGTGTGCATGATAGACAATCATTTTTCAAATATCATTCACTTCTTGACTATGGGAATGGCTTCAGAGGGATACATGAGTCAAAAAAAGAAGGAATTAGTGGTGTGCACAATAGATTTTTCTGTTATTGCAGGTAACCTGTATAAGATGGAACCATATGAGATATTGTGTCATTATGTGCTTGAGTTTGAATGAAGAAAAATCCTAGATGAAGCTCATGGAGAGGCTGCCGGAGGTCATTATGTAGGAAAAGCAATAGCGCAGAAGATTTTATGTGCTAGGTTGTGGTTGCCAACAGTGCATAAAGATTCAAAAGCATATTGTAGGGTGTGTGATGCATGTAAGAGGATGGGTAGGCCATCACAAAGGGATGAACTACCTCTGAATCCACAACTGTCCTTTCAGCCATTTGAAAAGTGGGCAATTGATTTTGTAGTACCGATTCAGCCTCTACAAAAGAAGATGGGTGCGCCATGTATCATCACAGTGATTGAGTATTTGACCACATGGGTAGAGGCGTAGCCCATAAAGGATTTTACGGGGGCAACAACAGCGAAGTTTCAGTTCGAGAATGTGCTAAGTAGATCTTGTTTCTAGAAGATTTTGATGAGTAATCATGGTACGCACTTCCTTAATGAAGCAATCAGCGCACTAAATGAAGAGTTCCAAGTTTATCATCAGAAGAGCATGCCATATCATCCTCAGGATAATGGGATGGTGGAAGTGGTTAATAAGATATTGGAGAATGCGCTAACAAAGTTTTGCAATGCAGAAAGGAATGATTGGGGTGTGCACGTACCAGTGGTGTTATGGGCTTATAGAACTACTTGTAAGAAGCTCACTGGGTAGACACCTTTTCCACTGGTCTATGATGTAGAAGTTGTGATACCAATGGAGTAAATTATGCCTAGTATACCGACAGAAGTGTTCATAGGAATGGCTGATTGGGGAACCTTATAAGAGACACTCGTGTAGTTGACAGAGTTGGAGGAAGATAGATTCTTATATTGATTCCACCAACAAGTTCAAAAGGAGCGCGAAAAGGCATGGCACTGTCAGCACATAAAAATGCACAACTTCAATGTAAACGAATTAGTTTTATTATATGACATCAAGTTTGATAAATTTGCAAGAAAATTTTAGATGCATTCGCTGGGGCCATATGTCATCAAGGACATTACTGATGGTGGAGTAGTTCAGCTTGTGAAATTGAATAGAGATCCATTTCCCAGAAAGGTAAATGGTAGTTGATTGAAGCCATACACCGGGGATCCGGCAAGATGAATATATGATGGAAGCACAATCTTAGCGCTCCAGACAACTACAAGGAGGCACGAGACTATAAAATACACTGCTTGGGTTGTAGAGCTGCGCGATGAGGGGCCTATGTGGAATAGCAGGTTGTCATAGTGTCAGGAGACATGTGAAGGGAGCTGCGCTCCAAGATGAGAGACTGCAGAGCGTAGCCAAAAAGTGATTGTTACCATAACTGTTCATGATTTGACAATGAGAAAACGGATAAGAGGAGTGGGGCGAAGGCATTTAAGGTTGAATTTAAGAGTGAGATCTTTAAAAATCTGTTGCCAATCTACAATTTATGAGTAGATTTTGGGGGAACGGTCGAATTTGAATTTGAATTTTCTTATAAATTACAGATGGAAGACCAGCAAGAAACACTTTTCATTCTATATTTTTATGTGTTGTGTTGTTTGGTGTGTATGACCTATGAGTTCTTTGAGGACTTGGTGGCTAGTTTTGTGTTTGGGAGGTTACCTGTGGAAACCTAGCAACTCATTAATAGCCTCATATCTACACCCATGGAAACTGCAAGTGTTGGAGAGTCTGTTGCCTATAAGGGAGCTACCCATGAGGTCATAAATATGGAGATTCCTGCAGTAGTGCCAAAGTCACCGAGGTCACCTAGGCTAAAGCCTACGCTGACAAGTGAGGTCCCTAAGCTGAAGAAGGATAGAAAGAAGAACATGCTTCTGGTGCGTGAGTCACTAAGGAAGCATTATGGAAACAAAAAGCCCACCGCGTAGGAGAAATACAAAGTAATAGACGTGGAAGCTGAGGAGGGTTCAGAGGAAATTGATATTGAGGGGATAGACTTGATTTTAAAGTTGCAAGATTACATCCTGCCACGCCATGGGAAGGTGAAGGTCCTGAAGGACCCAGATGAGGGAAATTTTCTCCTTAACGCACCCCTGATGCTAGAAAACATAACGTTCAAATGTTCTCACTTGGTGTGTGTCCCACATTTGAAACTTGAATATTGGGACTTGGGGGACACTGACCGATTCTCCCACATGTCTACCGATAATTCCATGAAGTGTTTGTTCTACAAGGAGTCTACTGTCACCACACTGGAGTAGGTGGAATGGATTCATGAGGTAAATAAAGCAGGATTGTTGAACCTGCTATGGGTGCCCCATTACCACCAAGCTCCCATAAATTTGATTGTTATCAAAAGTTGATGTGCCTGGTGCATGACGGGTTCTTGTGATTGGAAGATCCGATACTAATCACGGATATGCTAATCCATCAGATCACCTTGCTACCACATTCAAGACTGAATCTAGTCCAGGAACTTGGTGGAAAGATAGGCGAGTGCAACCTCACCGAGTGGATGAAGGAAAAATTTAAGCTTGTCAAAAATTCGTGTGGGTATTCTATTTCCAACATTACTAAGCCTGTGGTGAAGGTGGCCATCGAGATCTTGGCTGGAAAAATAATGAGAAAGTGTCACGCGAACGAGGTGTCGACACAAGTTGTTTCACCAGTGGCCCAGTGCATAAAGGGCATACAATTCAATTGGGCGAACTACCTATGCAATGACTTCCTTGTGAACTACAAGGAGGCATAGGACCAAAGCATACTTTTCATTAGTCATGGCTTTTATTGTCAATTGGGTTGGTCGCATCGAAGTTGTTGGAGGACAACCAATTTCCTCCTATTGAAACAAACTTTCCAGAAGCAGAGAAATTCACATCATTGTGGGCTACCAAAGACATTGAGCAGGTCCAGGAGAGTAAAGTGTTTTGGGTATTCATGGAAATGAGCATTAATATGGCCATCAATTGGAAGCCACAGTTGTCACCAACCATCTTTGAGCAGTTGTTTGGGTACGCGGAGTTCAAAGCCAACTTCCATTGTATTTCCATTCAGGCGTAAAAGGATATAGAACAAAAGTGGTATGATTTACCATATCTAGGGACTGATGATGTCATTACAGAAGTACTTTAGCAGTGGCTAGCAAACTGGCGAGCATGATCAGATTTGTCCGCCAAGATTAGTAACTCTCCGGAAAAGTAGAAAAAAGAAGTGACCCGATTGAAAGATAAACAGTTGGCTGAAAAGAGAAGGAAGGAGACTAAGAAGAAGGCATGCACAAAAATAGAGCGCGATGCCAAGGAACAAGTAGTTCAGGAACAACACGGCTCTAACTAGATTCATAAGTTTCCTTCATCCCAAATAGAGGATAATGAACAGTCAGAATAGGGAGGTGGAGATCTGGAGAGCACTCCTTTTCGTGTAAAGTGACATAGAGAATAGGAAAAGGAGGGGTAGTGAAATAATACTAAAGCCTCCAAATCATCGCTAGATCTAATCACCTTGATAGAGGGTGACTTGGATGATATTGGAGACAAGGTAAGTGATACGACCATGGAATTGTTGTAGGAGTTTGAGCAGCAGCAGAACTAGGCATTAAGTGCCATCAAGACAAGCTCCTCGAGTTGCAAATCCAAGCAACTCAACTGTGGGCAGGTGCAGGGTAGGGCAACGCGGTGTCAACTAGTTTGGTGTCGGGGACCACTCAAGCTACAGAGCTAGTTTAATCCTTATATCTTCGGGGAGTCACATTGTCAGATGGAGATTCGAGCGTGGAGGCGGAAGCTAACAAGGCTACTGTTAGTGCGCTAAGGAATGCTGGCCTCAACTTGGCTGCACTCCCTAGTGAATTCCTTAACACCCTACAAGAAGGTGTGATTGAAAAGCTTAAGGATTGAGAGCCACATACAATGAGCATGATCAGTGAGAAAAAGTCAACAACGAATATATATTCATTGAGAAGACAATCGCACTAGAAGCCTGGAAGAAGGTTCAGGAGAGGAATGAGCACACCACAGTAGTAGTAGCCGAAGCATGCATTACCATTCTAGAACTGCATATCCGAAAAGAAGTGGCGGTGGAGGCCAAAATTAGGGAATTGGCTGCAGGTATGCACGATGCCAAGATAGAGATGGCTAAGGTTTCGTTTGAGTTGAACCTTAAAATCACATAGCTTGAGTTGAAGACACAACCTTCAACTCCCCTAGAGTTTAGAGAATAGTGCGAGGTAGCTGTAAAAGATGCAGTAGTGACAGTGGATTCTACGGTGGTGGAGTGAGCTGTGCTCTTTGAACATGCGACAAAAGTCGTTACGACTGTGCAAGAGGATCGTAACCTACAAAGGTTGAACATAGAGCCCCAGGAATTGCAACAACAATATGAAGAAGCACGAATAACGACACGCACCATCGCTATCTCATAGGGAGTGGCTAAGCTAAATGAGGCAAAGAAGTTGCTCTAACAAGTGGAGGCAGCACAATGAAAATAGGTGATCCTCAAGGGCAGATTAGGGCCTTGGTTGGACGAGGCATATGTTATCTTTGCCGCCATTGAAGAGAAATTGGCAGGCCTATAGAGGACACAGTAGAAGGTCAAAGAAGACAACGTAGGACTTGCAACCAAGTAGCTGATCGAGCAGCTCAAGTAGGAAGCTAGGCATAGTGTGGCTAAGGTAGTAGTCTCGCAAGTGGAGTTGGAATGTCTCCACATCAAGATCTCCATAACAACAGAGTGACTCTAGGGCGAGTGACGATATTTTTTTTGGGGGCCTATTGGGACGGGGTCCCCTATGGTCAATTTTGGGAGCAAAAGCCCAAGTTTTAGGGCAGAAATTCCAACTTTTGTGATGTAAAGTGTAAAGTCTCCACAATTTATGGTCGTAGAGCATGTAGATAATAAGTATCATAAAGGGATTTTCCCTTATTTTATGTAAGTTGGGTTGGCTTGTATAGACGTACCCATGGTCAACAAACCATGGGACTATATAAAAAGGAGAGTCTTGGAGAGTCTAAGGTAGTTCAAAGAAGTTCATAGTTTATTTAATGGGTCATTAGAAGTTAAGCGGGAAGAGTCTTAGAGTAGAAGAGAGGCTTTATAACTGTGTGGGCAGAGGCCTACCATAGAGTCCACAATTGTGTGCATAGACTCCCGCATCTAAGTCGGTAGGGTTGTTTTGAGTCTGTAAGCAAATCTGAAGTATCAATAAAGAGATTATTCCAAAAATATTTGTGTTTTATCCATTTACTTCTGTTATGGATGAATGTGTGTATGTTATGATGAATATTGGGTCTATGATTTAATACTGAATTGATACGTGATTCTACATGGTTTATATTGTTATATGAATGTAAGTAATAATATCTTTTTACACAAAGAATATCTTAATGCACACTAAAGATATCAGACACTTAAGTCGATCTGGGTAATAACAAAATTAGGAGTGATTACAGAGGCATGTAAGTGGTTGGTTCGCCTGTTTAGGGTCTGCAAAAGACAGTCGTAGACCTTCGTGAAGGTCTAGAGGCTGGTAAATGAAAGTTATATCGATAAGCCTCAAGGGATTATCGATCTATGCAAAGGCAGATAAAGGGTATAAACCAACATCATAACCATATCTGGGTGTGGAAACTTGGTTCCAACATCCCCCCATACTGATTCGGGTGAAGTCTACGCTCCACAAATTGATGCCGAAAGGGCCAGTAGCGTAGGGATTTTTTTCGCAAACTTAACTCTAAATGTAGGTCAAGACCCACTAAGACAACAATGGGGTTATTCAGATATTACCATCGATTTATAGAAGGGTTTTCAAAAACTTCCTATCCTATAAATTGCTTACAAAAGAAAGGAAAGGTTTTTAAGTGGACCCCATACTGTCAACGAAGTTTTGAACATTTAAAATAGTTGTTGACCATGGCACCTATTTTGAAGGTGGAAGATCCAAATAAAGAGTTTAATGGTTGCATTGATGCTTGTAAGGAAGGTGTTAGAGGTGTGTTGATGCAAGAAGGTAGGGTCATAACATACGAATCCTGCAAATTGAAATATTATGAAAAATGATACTTTGCCTATGATTTGGAGTTGATTGCAATAGTCCACGCCTTAAAGGTATGGTAAAATTATATATTGGGAAAGAAATTCCTGCTAATGACTAATTACAACAACATAACGAGTATATTTAATCAACCTAAGTTGAATGCCCACCAAGCTAGGTGGACAATGTTTCTGAGTGAGTTTGATTTTGACATAAGGCACCTTAAAGGGAAAGAGAATCGAGTTGCTAATGCACTAAGCATGAAACTACATTGTGTGTATGAAATGTACTATAACCAAGTAGAATTATTTTTTCTGAAAAGATTAAGGAAGCTTCCCATAAAGATCCTGAATATAATTTCTTATGGAAGCAAGCTAATGAGACATAGAACCTTGGAGAGAAATCACATTATGGCCTAAATCATGACAATTTATTAAATTTTAAAGGTTGGATATATGTTCCTGTCCAGATCTCGATAAAGGATTTTGTGTTAGATGAATTTCATTGAAATCCATTTGCTTCCCACCCAGGATATGAAAAGTTCTTTTCTACAATAAAAAAAGAATATATTTTGCTAAGGATGAGAAAATACATTACTAAGTATTTGGCTAAATGTCTGGAATGCCAAGAAGTCAATGCAAAACACAAACACCTTGTTGGGTTTCTCCATCCACTACCTATCCCTGAATGGAATTGGGATACGATTACCTTATATTTTATTACAAATTCTCCTAAATATAAAAATAAAAATGAGTCTGTCATGGTAGTGGTTGATAAAATGAGTACAACAACCCATTTTATGCCAATTAAATCCACATACAAAATAGTTGAAATTGATGATATATTTATGAAATAAATATTTTGGCTACTTGGTATACCCAAGGTGGTGATTTCTGATAGATACATAAAATTAACTTCAAAATTTTGGAAATCCTTTTTCATGGGATTGGGCACACAATTTATGTTTAGCACCCCATACCATCCCCAAATGAATGGGTAGACTGAGTGAGAAAACTAGTTATTGGAGGACACGCCAAGAATGTTTGCAATGCAACAATCAACTAAGTGGGAGGAATATCTCCACTTACATGAATTCACATACAATAATAACTACCATGAATCACTCAGAATGAGTCCATTCAAAGTGCTATATGGGAGGAAATGTAAAATCCCCATTGACTGGAACAACATTGAAGACAAACTAGTGTTGGGACCTGATATGCTTCGTGACATGGAACGCAAAGTAAAGAAAGTTCGTCAAAGTTTAAAAGTCACTTAGTATATGAAAAAAGTTTATGCGGATAGAAAAAGAAACTATAGGGAATTCCATGTAGGATATCATTTGTACCTTCAATTTAATCCCAGGAAAAGCACCTTGCGATGGGGTGGATGTGCTAAATTAAGATGTCGATATTGTAGATCTTTCCAGATTCTAGAAACAATCAAAACTATGGCATACAAACTTGTATTACCGGGTCATATCTAGGTCCATAATGTATTTCATGTTTCATTATTGAAGAAATATGTGTATGATCCTAAGCAAGTGATTGATTGGAAAAATGTGCAGGTAAAATTTAAACTTGTAGTTGATTTTATGAATATATAACTAGCATGAGCTAATGGCAAGTTGTGGGTATGTATAGGTCGAATTGAAAGGAGAGTTCCTTGTTGAGCCTTTGCATATTCTCAAGAAAAGAGAAACAATGTTACAGATGTAAGCTATCATCCAGGTTAAAGTGCAATGGAAGCACTTTAGTTTCGAAGAGGGCACCTAGGACAATGAGGAGTTTATATGCACAAATTACCCCAATTTATCTCAGCAGATTGAGTTGAACATCGAGGACAATGTTTCACACAAGGGAGGGGAGATGTAACACCCCTGTGATTACTTTACTAAAATTACTAATGTTATTTTTATTTTTTTATTTTTGTAACTATATAAAATCAATGACTTGTTGCTTGGAAAATGCCTAATGAAGTTTTGTAGTGAAAAGATGATTAAATGGAAGGAAATTAATTGCAAGAAAAGGATTTTTTTTTTTTAAAAACCTCCACATAGTTAGGTATGGTTATCAATTTCTCTCTTCTCTAGGGAGGAGGTAAGAAAAACCTCCATATCAATGGGAAAATGTATCTAAGGATGTCAAGGAAAGCTAGAGGGTCAAGAGAGAGAAGATTAAACTGAAGCCTTACACAGGACTGTGAAGGTGTGCACGATGCTACTAGACTAAGGTGTTCTTGAGCTGGGATTAGAACCAGTGGAACCCTCTGATGAACCCTTGAGGGTTTAATTATGAACTAGATACATGTAGTATTGATGTTCAAAATTGCCTAAATTAACGCTGAACTCCTAAATTGTCTAGAAGGGAAGAGGCTCGAGGGGAAATTGGCCGTCATTTCGAGTCTCATGGTTGGGTGGAGAGATCTTCCTCATAGAATTATTCTAACAAAATAGATAAAAATAGATAAGTGTATTATAAACTTTTGTTTACTTGTTATTGAATTATAAATTTTGTGTTGCCTCGTGAAAATAGAGTTCGTCTATGAAATTGAATTTTGTTACCAATCAGTGAAGAGTTTTTCTAATTCTAAAAGGAAAGTGTTATGTAAATATTTGAGACTCAATCAGTTAAAAATATTTTCATCTTGATTTGAAATTATTCGCTATTATTTAAGGGTTTAAGGATGAAGTAAATCGACCATACCAAGTTTATATCCAAGATTAATTTGAAGATAGAAGTGTAGAAGGAAAATTTTGGGTAACGGGTGCTAAACTTACAATCTATGAGAGTCAATCAGTAAAACAAATTTGCATCTTGAATTGAAATTACTCGCTATTAGTTAAGAGCTTAAGGATGAATTAAGTCAACCATATCGAGTTTATATGTAAGATTAATTGAAAGATAGAAGTGTAGAAGGAAAATATTGGGTAAACTTACAATGTCATCTAGATACAGAAAAGTGTATTCAGACTTTAACGTAGAATAACAACCTAGTTCTAGACTAAGATTGGAAAATTTTGTGGTTAAACTAATCTCCAATTTAGTCACTAATTGGCATGAGACTCAGGAGAACACTTTAAGTTCGACAATGTGAGCCTAGGAAAAACCAAGGTCGAGCTCGCCCCCACCATAAGCGAAACCCCTTGAATATTAACAAAGAAAATAATAGAATTTTAAAGAACATATGTGGCTTACAAGAAAAGAAACTTCAACTATGAGTTCATGAGAAGCTCACTCAACTAGTGTAAGGGATAGTTTCCCAGAAGCAGCCTCTGTTGAGATTTTTTGTTTTATTAAATTGGGCAAAAATCTCATGTAGGTGACAACAATAGGATTTGTTGCTATATTAGCTCGATTTTGTTGAGAAGGAGTTATTGCATCCTATATTTGTTGTGAGAGAATTTATGATTCAGTTTTATACTCCTAGCTATAAAAATATAAGCCCGTACAGGATATTGGGAGGGTAGAGAGTGTGTGAGGAAATAAATTATTGTAATCTCCTATTGAATAATAAGATTGCCGATGCCTCTGTTTTGGTGGATGTAGCCCAGATTGGTTGGGTGAACCATGTTAAATCCTTGTGTTATGTTTTATGATTTTATGTGTTGTGTATGCCTTTTAAACTTCCGCTACGCATTGTTTGCTCCAACAATTGGTATCAGAGCATGTTGAGGAGCTGGTGTGTGTGACAAAGCTGCGGAAGGTGGAGCTTTTTTGTTTGGCGCAGTTTCGTCAGAAACAGTCACGCCAATTGTGACAGAGGAAGAGGTTGGCGCATTTTATTTTGGAACAGGCACACCAATTGGCACAGTTCCGAGGGTAATACTCACGCTAGTGCACTAGGATCCCAATTGGCGCGAAAACGACGGGTTTAAACGCACCAATTTTGTCACTTACACTGATTTTGCTTTTGGTGCGGATCTTCTGCTCTCGAGGAAGTGCCAAGTCCCTTTTGGGGCGCCAATCCGTTTTCGTTTTGGTAAAACTGCAATTTTGTTATTTGTTTTTAAATTGTAATCTGCAGTTTGTACAACAGAGGGATTTTTTATGATAAGGTAAGGGAAATATAGTATAAGGTAAAGGCATTTTTTATATATTAACTTTATTTATTAGTTGGAATTGGAGATTGTTTGTTTGTTACAACATGGCAAAAACTCAAAGTGCTCGTTTTGAGATCGAGAAGTTTAATGGCAAAAACAACTTCGAGATCTGGAAAGTGGAAATGTATGATCTACTTGTGCAACAAGGCGTGGTGAATGCATTGTTGGGAAAATCCAAACAGCCTTACAACATGACAGATGATGAGTGGAGCGAATTGGATGAAAGAGCATTGAGTGGTATGCGATTGTGTTTGGCAGATGATGTTTTGTTTAACATCATGTCAGAGAAAACTGTTGTTGGTTTGTGGACAAATCTTGAGAAACTGTACATGAAAAAATCCTTAACCAATAGGATTCTTCTGAAGCGACAGTTGTACAGTTTGCGAATGAAGGAAGGTACATCTATTACTGATCATTTGAATACCTTTAATACTCTCTTGGTTCAATTAGAAAGTATAGAAGTAAAATTTGAATTAGAAGATAAAGCTATAACTTTATTATGCTCGTTGCCCGAGTCATGGGATCATTTTGTTACTTCTATAAGTCTTAGTTCATCAGAAACCCTTGATTTTGATGATGTTGTTGCATCTTTATTATTTTAAGAAACAAGGAAAAGGTAAAATTTAGAAACCTCTACATCAGAATCAATGTTGGTCACAGGTTGTTCTAAAGAAAGACACTTCAGTAGGCACAACGACTCGCGTTCAAAATCGAAGGGGAAGAAGAGTAAGGTAAAGTGCTAGTTTTGTGGCAAATTGGGACATTTGAAGAAGGATTGTTGGAAGAGACATCAAACATCTAAAGAAGACTCTTCGATAGAGAAGAAATAAGCAAACACGACAGATACAGGTTCAACATCTGGTTCAGGTATGAGTGATGAAGTGTTATCAGTTAATTTCTCTAATCATGATCAACATTGGTTGTTAGATTCTGGTGCATCAAATCACATGTGCATTCATAGAGAATGGTTTAAGACTTATAAATCAATCAATGATGGATTCGTTTACATGGGAAATGATGTCACATGTAATATTGTGGGAATTGGAAGCATCCAGCTGCAAATGTTTTGTAACGACCCATCTCAACTTACAAGTAACATAAAAATATTAGCATGTATACGAGGCATGCATATGATAGCTACATATGCATGCATTGCATGCACTGCGCTAGTATGCATATTAACTTATTATGAAAATTCCCAAGTAGAAGAAAAATGAATTAATTATTGAAAGTACTGTAGTGGTATTCATACCAATTTAATTATATGAAGTGTTTATGTATGCGAAATAAATTAAATAGTAAAATAATTAATTAATACCTTATCTATAATATATTAATTTATTTTCATTAATAACATTTTAATTAAATAATAAATAAATAAATATTATTAGGCCACCAGGTTAATTAACTTATCCTTTAGCAAGTCATGTTAAGTACTTTTAAAAAGATCCTCTTCCCAAAGTCGGTTGAAACGATAAAGATCAAAATACCATTTAATATATATTTAAATCAAAATATGATTTAATGTACAATAAAGATAACCGACTGAAGTAATGAGAAGTTAAAGGATAAGGACAAGGTTGATTGGAGAAAAAAAGGGTGGGATTTCTTCGGAGGGAAGGATCTTTTCCTATATAAGAAAATCTAAAAGGAGAAGTAAGAGGAGGGGGGAGGAGTAATGCTATATGGAAATTGCAGGATGGAAATTTTCCATAGCTATGAAAAGATACATAGGAGTATGTTATTTCAAATTATTATGGTTTATTATGTATGTTTACTTAAATCTGCATGTATTGTTGATTCATGGATGCCCACATGAATTATGTTAGGATGAAATTTCTACATATGATGTCTTACCTATGAGCATGTGCGACTTTGATGAAAAACCATAGATTTCTTATCATTGATAAAATGGATATAATAATAGTGATCACACTTTACTATTTTGATGTGAAAGTTAATTGTAGGTATATCAGCTAGACATAGCCAAGTATGTCATATAAACTTAAAATATATACCATAGGTATCAACAAAATATAAAATACTAGGAAAAGGTTATTTGAATATATTTAATTGTGAATATATCAATGCATATGTTATGATGTGTGGACAAGTATTTATGTTGCAGATGTTTTCGTCACTCTGATACGCTATACAAGCTCTGGTTAAATCTCGATACCAAACCAATCACGTGATGACAAAACCTTCAAGAACAATTGAGGCTCAATTAGGTTCCATGATAGGGTGTTCAGTTTGATCCAACTAGGAGGGGTGGAGGTGTTGCCCATCGTTTATCCTCCAAAACCTGGAGTCATGGGAGGACTGTGCGAGTTACGCTCCCCTAGACGTGTGATGATGACTGTCGGATGCCTACTGGAAAAAAAATAGGTCAATACAATCGACGCTATCACCCTTGAGGTTTATGAATGGTTAGATCGGTATAGCCGATGCCATGGCATAATCTAGTAGAGGACGGATAGGATGGGAGTGGAAGAGATTAGAAAGGATAGGATGATTATAGAATAGCTTGGGAACTCTGTTGGGACAGAGCATGAATGTTCAAAACAAATTTTAAAAATATTTTTTTTCATTACAAATAAGTATTCAATCGCGGAACACAATCCTTACATGATTATACTAAACACTAAAGTAATTACCGATATACTATATAAACTCTAACTTCGGGACGAAGTGTTTTGAAGGAGGGGTGTATGTAACGACCCATCTCAACTTACAAGTAACATAAAAATATTAGCATGTATACGAGGCATGCATATGATAGCTACATATGCATGCATTGCATGCATTGCGCTAGTATGCATATTAACTTATTATGAAAATTCCCAAGTAGAAGAAAAATGAATTAATTATTGAAAGTACTGTAGTGGTATTCATACCAATTTAATTATATGAAGTGTTTATGTATGGGAAATAAATTCAATAGTAAAATAATTAATTAATACCTTATCTATAATATATTAATTTATTTTCATTAATAACATTTTAATTAAATAATAAATAAATAAATATTATTAGGCCACCAGGTTAATTAACTTATCCTTTAGCAAGTCATGTTAAGTACTTTTAAAAAGATCCTCTTCCCAAAGTCGGTTGAAATGATAAAGATCAAAATACCATTTAATATATATTTAAATAAAAATATGATTTAATGTACAATAAAGATAACCGACTGAAGTAATGAGAAGTTAAAGGATAAGGACAAGGTTGATTGGAGGAAAAAAAGGTGGGATTTCTTCGGAGGGAAGGATCTTTTCCTATATAAGAAAATCTAAAAGGAGAAGTAAGGAGAGGGGGGAGGAGTAATGCTATATGGAAATTGCGGGATGGAAATTTGGGAAAGAAGCAAAATGGAGAATCTGGACCTGAGACCTGTTCTTGGAGGTTTTGGGCACGGGGGCCAAAAGGTTTCACTTTTGAAGCCTTTTGGGTTTGGGGTCCGGAAAGACTGATCCCAGACAGGCTGGGAGGAAATTGGTTGGTTTGGTATCCGGAGAACAACATCATCCAGGAACCCACACCAACTCAGAAAAACCAGGTAAGTACATATATCTAATTTGATTTGTTTATCATAAAATTGGAAAGTATATTCTGTATATTCTGCTAGAAATGAAATTTTATGCAATTGTAAATACAGTATGTTAGAAATGAATTTAGATAGAAATGAATTTAAATAGACAGGCATATACTGTTAGAAATATTTGTAAATTACCATAACAAGCCTTACATATGGTATCAGAGCTAAATTCAAACACTTGGGACCTTAGCGGCTACCATCATATAGTTGGAATTATAACTAATAAACCTAAGAAAGTTTTCCTATTTAACACTAAGTGTTAAGTTTACATATTCAAAAATTTTGGCACAAGGGCAGTTAGAAGACCACAACTGCAAAGAAGTTGACATTCTGGGCATAACTACAAAACAAATTAACCCTGTGATTAGGCCGCAGCCTGAGCAAGATAGTGAAATAATTTGAAGAGTATAGACAGTGAAGTAATTTGAAGAGTATAGAAGTATTGTTCTTAAAAAGGACCAAGAGGCTAGATTAATAGCCCATTCAAGGTCGAATCCTTTAGTAAAAGGAGCAAAGTTCTGGGCATAAATATTAAGTTCAGAAATCACCTTTCAAATTAAGAATACCGTGTCACCTCAGTAATTCAAAATCTTCAAAAGTCTGCATTTTCTGTGGATAGTCAGATCAAGGAATAAAGAGACATTTGAGGGCTAGTTAGCTAGCAAGTAAAGGACCTAGTGCCGAGTTGATTAAAGGCACTGTAAGCATAGTTAACAGGATCAACTTGAAGCTACAGTCACAAAAGACCAAGACCGAACTACGGAAGAGTTGTCACAATGATATATATAAAGTCTGAATTGTAGACAAATGTATAGTAGCAAAAAATATGTATCCAAAAATGTCATCCCACATTTATAGTTATGTGCATAAACAAATGACCGAAAATTCTAAGTTAAGACTTTGAAGTAAACGAAAAGACTACTGAATACCAATTCTCAGAAAGGAAGTTGTTATTATTTGTAGTTTGTATTCATAAGAATCTAGGCATCTATATAAATAAGATATGAGCCCCACAGTAGCAAAGAAGCCAATCATATTCCATCGACAAAGAATTTTCCAGACTGATAAATAAAAATCTCTGCTTTGGGTCAACTTCAGTGCTTGCTTCTTTGTTATATCCTGAAGTTGTCATAAACAAAATTATAATTATTTGTTGTCTGTCAGAAACAAAATTTTAATTGTTTGTTCTGTCACAACAACAAGTCTCCAGTTGATGTAAACATCATAATAACCCGTTGAATTAAAACAGTGAAAATATATTAGTGTTCAAAAATTCATAGCTTTAGAAGCCCAAGATACGAGTGAGATTTGAGCCTGGAAGTGAGATTTGAACCTGGAAGTAGAGGGGATCTTGCTGGACAATTGGAAACTAAGCATGATGACATTGAAGGTGTGAACTCAAGAAAGAGACCATCAATAAGAGACCCTGGTTCTTCAGATTTAGTACAGAATGACTGTGTTGGAGTCCCTGACTATGTTAAGAATCCCTCTAAATACATACACTATACATTGGATTGGTCAGATGAGGACAACGACAGAATGAACATGCAAGCTTTTAAAGATTTTTCTCAGCTGGTAAAGTCATCTGGCTTTGCATCCGCACAATTGGATAATCCTGTGGAGCAAATACCTTTATTCCTAGAAAAAAAAGCAGCATGCTTTGAGAAAATGAGAGAGAATTTAGATGACACAGTCAATTGTCAGACTATAGAGAAGGTTTGAAGTGAAAAGGCTAAACCTGCTATTATTCCTATTGGTATTGCTGCTATTCGGGCAACAGAAATTGATCTACCTGCAGTTAGAATTGGAGGAATTGAATATCATAAATTGATCTACCTGCAGTTAGTAATGCCGAAGGTGAATTGGAGGAATTGAATATCATAAATTGATCTACCTGCAGTTAGTAATGCCGAAGGTGAATTGGAGGAATTGAATATCATAAACGGAAATGCCAGATTACCAAGATCACGACAATATAGGTCTAAAGCTAAAGCATACGAGGAGATAGAGGATTGACTGCATTTCAGAGAGTTTTGTGCATTTTTGTTTTGTTTATATATGTATCCCATACAGAACCTGTAAATCCTTTTGTTTATAGAGTTAATTTAAAAAAAATAAAAAATAAAAAAGAAAATAAACCCTCAATATATTCAAAACTGCCATCTCGTTCACTTGTCAATTAGAACTCAACCTACCTTCCCAATATAGATAGCTTTGCAAATAGATCCTGATCACGCTATAGTTTCATCACCTTTGGAAACGGATAGACTAGCATCCATCTACAAAAATTCTTAGGGAAAATCTCTACAAAAATTATTGGTGAAAGTTAGAGAAATCTAAAGAGCATAATAGTTCAAATATATATAAATATTTTGTTGCAATCACCCATGGACATAATAGATCTCGTTTAAAAAGAAATATATAAATAGAATGAGTTCACACATAAAGATATCCCACTTTAGCTTAATGGCACCTTCTTGCAGCACAACATTACAGGCTGATGTGAAAATATAGAGCAAACTAAGTGGACATGCAACCAACAACAACAGAAAATGACAGAAGGTAATACAAACATAACTTGAAAATGACTATCAAATCCACACTTTGACAACACCAATAAGAAAAGAAAAGGGATATATAAACATGGAAACCCTCATATTCCACTGAAAAACCATCAGGGAAATTAAATTTAACTAAAAAATAAATAAAAAAAAATGAAATTAGTGTGATCCCAAAGGGTCAGAGAGTTGATAGGTTCTGGCATTGAACCCATGACTTCAATGTCTCAATTGGCAACTCTGATTATGGATATTCTAGCTGGCAGTTGTAAAGAAGGAGACAACAAAAACAAGGGAATTTTCTTCCGCAGGCATACTTTGACAGAAGATGACCTAGACAGACTCCAAAGAGCTTTGAAGATACTTTCTGAAACTGAGAAATAGTTGAGAACTTCAAATGACCTGACAATGTGGTTGACAGCAGCTCTTTTGTAATTTGCGCCCTCTCGGTCTCCTCTATTTCTCAATTCTGTTGGTATTAGTGAAATTCAAAGCCGTTAACTCTAAAAAACAAGAATGAAAGATTTGAGTTCCCAAATAGGCCAAAGTGAGAGAAGGCAGAGCACTTTGATGCTCAACTTGAGCAATTAGAGCACTGTGACGAGGACAAAAATCTGGTAGTCGTCGCTTAACCTCTCTCAGGACTCGATGGGCAGCACAATACACAACGGGCATTCGAGTTGCTACATAGGCAAGTGTCTCATCATCCTTGTATCTAAGGCCTGCATCTTCATACGAACTCTTTAATTTCCACCGCTTAGAACATTCTTTTGCATCAAATATATCTTGGAAATATTCACATCTATCTAAAGATTTCAGTTGAGTACTAACATTCTTAAATTCATTCATGGCGTCAGACAATTTTGACACCACCTTTTCATATCTTCCTTTTCCTGTTCATTAAGAAAATTCTCAATTGCTTTCTTAAGCCGACAAGGTATTGCAATCATGCACTGAGATTGTTTGGCTGCCTCCTTGAGCCCTTCTGCTGTAAACAGCTTCTTAGCGGTTTGTGGTATCAATGACCCCATCTTTCTTCTTTGAATGTACCTTGGCTGCAACTCTGTTTCGGTTTTTAAAGTTTAAGGGCCATGTGAGGTGACGTCTGGAGGGCCAAGTGGAAAGGTGGTAGTCCCTCCACATTTCATTTCATACCATTCACACATCAATCAAATTGAGGGCAGTTGTAAGGATTTTGCTGATAGGTGGCATTGACCCACATAAGTTTAGCACGTTGATGATGCATATACATTTAGTGCAATCCAAACTTTGAAAAGAACTTTGGCGTAATTTCCCAAAGAAAGTTCTCCTATTTGAAGACAGTCAAACCATTGTTCTAGTGGGAAAGGAATCCAGGTCATTGCAGAAATAACTTTAACATTACTTTCCGTAAAATATTTACTAATTATTATTAATTTAATTTAATTATATAATTAATTTAATTATATATTACTTGGATGACCAATACAAAATAACAACGAATATTTAAAATTTAAATGAAGATATATTTCATCATCACGAGTCGAAACCATGGTATATCACTTGGCATTTGTGTAACATCAACGAGAGGAGACTAATTCAGATAGGTGTATTGTCAGCAGTCCATTAATTGGAAAAGTTTGTCTTTTATTTGAGGTTTTCAAGGATTCCATTGAAAGTATCTAAGCCATGCCATAAATACAATTAAAACTAGTTTAGTTGGTCTTTCAGCTGACTCCACTTTACAGACTATCCACGAAGTCATGCTGCTGTAATAGCTGTTTCGTAAAAGAAAAGTAAAATAATATACAAGTTGAGAATAAATTGTTGACCTTTGAAAAACTTCATAACTTAAAGAACACATTGATCGACATTTGGGGAGAGTAGTTGTTGAAGAAAATTAAATGATATCCGTTAATGAAGTAAAAATATTAAAAAAAGTGTAAACCCGTCAACAGTCTCGTTCACAATTTTAACATACATATTACAATGTGGCTGCAATAAGTTAAATGATCTTCAGCCACGAGTGAGAAGTAAGGATAACTAATACTATATATATTTTAAAATGAATTATTTAGGTTGGTGGTTTATAAATATATAAATTTGTTTATAAATGAAACAAATGTATGCACGATGGCTTACATTTAGTAGGTCTAAAAGTGTTCAACAATGAAAATGATGTAATTTACGTGGTTGAATTTGTAGAATGCATTTAAGGTATTGGAAGTTACATTTTGTACTTTGAGTTTGAGTATCCGTTATGATTAGATTGAGTAATCGTTTTTTTTTTTACATGGTGGTATGGCTCTACATAACTTTGGCACCATTTGGATATATTTCATATTAAAGTTTAATAATAATAATAATAATAATAATATAATAATAATAATTTTTTGGTTTATATAAAATAATTTTAATATGATAAGTAAGTAATTAAGTAATTAATTTTAAATATTATAAAGCAATAAAGTAGAAATGAAAGTAAAAGTAGTATAAGGTGACTTTAATGTATTGTAAGCAATTAGTATTAAAGTAAATAAATAAAAAAAGCTGAATAGATTATGGTATAAAAATGAATCTTTGGTTCATTAGTCTTTAGGATTAAAATGAATATTTTTGATAAATAAATAATTAACAAAGGTCATTTATTTTATTTTACATTCTATAAAGACGAAACACACATGTGAGAGATTTCAGGTAATGAAATATATATATATATAGACGAATATTTCATAATTTCAATATTAAATTTGGGTGTGCATAAAACATAGTGGAATCATAAATAACCCAAATAAGAATGAAATTGAAAATTAGGAAAGGAACAAATTTATAATAGCATGATATATAACTATGATCTCCAGTGAACTATATACATATATAAGTAGAGTGAAAATAAATATGTTACAAAATATAAAAGAATATAGAAATATATTAATAGTTTTAAAAAAAAAAAAAAAAAAAAAAAAAAAAAAAAAAAAAAAAAAAAAAAAAAAAAAAAAAAAAAAAAAAAAAAAAATTGAGTGACTGAATAAACAATGAACTAATGTATATTATATGGTAATTGAAGAGATAAGGAGAATCATTAAATAACAGGAAATAAAAAGAAAGCAATCATAAGTATTAATTTAAAAAAAAAAAAAAAAAAAAAGAAAAAAAAACTTTATTTTATCTTTACTTTATTAGCCATATTCTCAACACTGTCATTTTGAAATTTTCCATAGCTATGAAAAGATACATAGGAGTATGTTATTTCAAATTATTATGGTTTATTATGTATGTTTACTTAAATCTGCATGTATTGTTGATTCATGGATGCCCACATGAATTATGTTAGGATGAAATTTCTACATATGATGTCTTACTTATGAGCATGTGTGACTTTGATGAAAAACCATAGATTTCTTATCATTGATAAAATGGATATAATAATAGTGATCACACTTTACTATTTTGATGTGAAAGTTAATTGTAGGTATATCAGCTAGACATAGCCAAGTATGTCATATAAACTTAAAATATATACCATAGGTATCAACAAAATATAAAATACTAGGAAAAGGTTATTTGAATATATTTAATTGTGAATATATCAATGCATATGTTATGATGTGTGGACAAGTATTTATGTTGCAGATGTTTTCATCACCCTGATACGCTATACAAGCTCTGGTTAAATCTCGATACCAAACCAATCACGTGATGACAAAACCTTCAAGAACAATTGAGGCTCAATCAAGTTCCATGATAGGGTGTTCAGGTTGATCCAACTAGGAGGGGTGGAGGTGTTGCCCACCGTTTATCCTCCAAAACCTGGAATCATGGGAGGACTGTGCGAGTTACGCTCCCCTAGACGTGTGATGATGACTGCCGGATGCCTACTGGAAAAAAATAGGTCGATACAATCGACGCTATCACCCTTGAGGTTTATGAATGGTTAGATCGGTATAGCCGATGCCATGGCATAATCTAGTAGAGGACGGATAGGATGGGAGTGGAAGAGATTAGGAAGGATAGGATGATTATAGTATAGCTTGGGAACTCTGTTGGGGCAGAGCATGAATGTTCAAAACAAATTTTAAAAATATTTTTTTCATTACAAATAAGTATTCAATCGCGGAACACAATCCTTACATGATTATACTAAACACTAAAGTAATTACCGATATACTATATAAACTCTAACTTCGGGACGAAGTGTTTTGAAGGAGGGGTGTATGTAACGACCCATCTCAACTTACAAGTAACATACAAATATTAGCATGTATACGAGGCATGCATATGATAGCTACATATGCATGCATTGCATGCACTGCGCTAGTATGCATATTAACTTATTATGAAAATTCCCAAGTAGAAGAAAAATGAATTAATTATTGAAAGCACTGTAGTGGTATTCATACCAATTTAATTATATGAAGTGTTTATGTATGGGAAATAAATTAAATAGTAAAATAATTAATTAATACCTTATCTATAATATATTAATTTATTTTCATTAATAACATTTTAATTAAATAATAAATAAATAAATATTACTAGGCCACCAGGTTAATTAACTTATCCTTTAGCAAGTCATGTTAAGTACTTTTAAAAAGATCATCTTCCCAAAGTCGGTTGAAACGATAAAGATCAAAATACCATTTAATATATATTTAAATAAAAATATGATTTAATGTACAATAAAGATAACCGACTGAAGTAATGAGAAGTTAAAGAATAAGGACAAGGTTGATTGGAGGAAAAAAAGGTGGGATTTCTTCGGAGGGAAGGATCTTTTCCTATATAAGAAAATCTAAAAGGAGAAGTAAGGAGAGGGGGGAGGAGTAATGCTATATGGAAATTGCGGGATGGAAATTTGGGAAAGAAGCAAAATGGAGAATCTGGACCTGAGATCTGTTCTTGGAGGTTTTGGGCACGGGGGCCAAAAGGTTTCACTTTTGAAGCCTTTTGGGTTTGGGGTCCGGAAAGACCGATCCCAGACAGGCTGGGAGGAAATTGGTTGGTTTGGTATCCGGAGAACAACATCATCCAGGAACCCACACCAACTCAGAAAAACAGGTAAGTACATATATCTAATTTGATTTATTTATCATAAAATTGGAAAGTATATTCTGTATATTCTGCTAGAAATGAAATGCTATGCAATTGTAAATACAATATGTTAGAAATGAATTTAGATATAAATGAATTTAAATAGACAGGCATATACTGTTAGAAATATTTGTAAATTACAATAACAAGCCTTACACTTTAGGATTTCTTGATCAATGAATTCCTTCAAGCCATTGTCTTCTAATACAGTCTGCATTCTATCTTTCCATGCTATGTAATTCGAGCTACCTCCCAAGGCATACTCGAGTCTCAAGCCATAGAACGCCATTGGCCAACCTTGAAGTATGATATGAATTCGATTTTCACCTGCAACCCCGAACTTCAAACTTCGAATTCTTTTCTTAGTATACTGTTCACAGCTCCGATCACCATGTAGAAAATCTGTGGTGATAGGTTACCACCGATAATGCAATATAAATCAAAGCAGAATAATATATAACCTACTTCTACTATCAATTTGGGAAAGCTTAAAGATCGAGCTGAACAATATAACCAGAAGAAGAAAGAATCATGACACAATACACATGAAAATACTTTGGGTAAAGTCTCAGATAAAACCCCACACTATTGTATTATCATAATATGGTGGAGAATACATAGTAATTGTACAAAGCCTTATCTCTCACAAGGCTAGCCAACTCTCTCAGTACAATCCTCACAGATGCTCACAGGAAATCTTGGCTTCTCTCCAGCCTTCCTCTCTACCCTCCAAGCTCTTATTTCCTTGCACTGTTCCTTGTGGATGATTAGCCTATTACCAAGTGGAAAGCCAAGCCTTCAAAACTGCGCAATCCTGAAGGATAAATCCTTGATTGCAAGCATGAGTTTTCTCGATGAGAAAACACATGCAACTGATAGTACACTGTCCTTGAACATTAATCTCAACTCGGTCTTTCTCAGAATAGACATGCATGAGTTTATGATGAGGGAATCTTCAGTTAACTGGAGTAGCACTAGTTGAGTGCATTAATGCATCAATTGACTGTTAACTCACTATTATTTCCTCAAATTGTTTGGAACTAATTTAACTGGACTTAACTCAATAAACTGAGTTAATTAATTACAACTCAAATATAACTCAATCTTATCTCCTTAATTTAAGGGATAACTCTCACATGACTTCAGAAAGACTTCTAATTTGAATTTCTCCAACTAATTGATTCAAAATAAATTAAATAATTATTTCCAAGTAGCTGTTAAGACTAAATTCGATTTTAATTCACAATTTAATTCAAGGACAAATTAAATTGGATTATTCTTGTTGCCATATTTCAACAACAAAGTATAAAGTTCTGCAGAATAAAACTCATCTTCTTCCTCCTCCTCCAACCATAAAGGTAAGTCATGTTCTAGGGAGGGTTGAGAAGGAGGGTATAAGACTAATTGTTTGGACATATGCCCATTCTTGATTGTCATATTCCTAGCTTTGCAGCTAATGTAGGCATCAGCTGTGGCCATCCATGGCCTCCCAAGGACGAGAGGGTAACCAGTTATCTTAGCCTTAGGCTGGAGAACTAGGAAACCTGCTGGGTACTCCCAAGAATCAATGGAGACCATCACATCCTCCACAATTCCCTCAGGGGTGACTGTGGAACAGTCTGCAAGTTGCAACATTGTTGTGGTCTTCCTTAATGACCCTTGAAGGTTAAGCTTGAGCATGGTGTCCTTTGGCATCACATTAATGGTAGCCCCAAGATCAATCAGAATGTGAGGGACAATGGTGCCATTGATGTGGACATCAACTACAGGGCTTCCAAGGTCTAAGTATTTTGGACATATTGCCTACCCCAACATTAAGTCAGATAACTGCCCAATGACATTAATGGTAGGGGCATCCTTTTTCTTCTTCCTGGATTCTTAAAACACTTCTCCTTATTCAATTTATTGTAAATAGGAACATCTTTGATTGCTTGGAGAAGGGGAATCTTTACACATAGGTTTTCCAATTCTCCCAGAAGTTCAGTTTCCTTTGGGGTAGGCTGGTGTGGTTGGGCTAATCTTTCAGGTAAGGGTGGATTTGCTTTAAGGTTGCTTTCCTCTCTTTTTTCCTCGACCTCCTTTTGTGGGGAGGGAGGTTGGTTATCTGGGAGAATTCTCCCAGATCTCAGGTTGATCTCCTGAATTTCAACAGCATAAGCTGGGTATGATGTCTCTCCACTATATGCTTATTGGGCCTACTTATTGTTTGGGTTTGGATTTGGTTGGGAAGGCATCTGGGGTTGCCTAGGTGGAGCAGAGTGCAGGAGTTGTGGTTGGGTAGGTGAGCGAGGTAATAGAGATGGAACATTGTTGAACTGGGGTCTCCACCCCTGGGGTGGGGTATTCCACCGATGTTGTGGTTGATTGTAAGGTTGAAATGACTGGTTGGGTGACTGGGAATGATATTGAGATACATAGGACCAAGGAGGGGGTGTAGACCAAGAAGGATTGGCAGGGGGTCCCCATGAAGGTGTAGCTGTGTTTTGATTGGGCCTATAATATGCATGGGATGATCCTTGCATGCCCTGCTGGTATGGTCTAGGCTCAAGATGTCTCCTTTGGTTAATGTAGCAAAGCTGCTCAGTGACCCCTTCAGCTCCTTGGTATACAACTTTGAGTCTAGGCAAGGAAGGACACTTGTCTGTGGAGTGGTTTTCTTCACACACTGAGCAAATCTCAATACAGTTTAATAGGCATTCATTTCTAGGATGCCTTCTGGTGCACCTAGGGCAAAAGATGGCCAAGGCTCTCTCTGCTTCCTCTTGCTTTCTTCTGATATTCATGGTATCCATTTGTAAGGCAAGGGTTTGCAACATCTCACTTTTGAAGTCCTCTAACATATTTCCAATTTCACCCTTGATGGATGAGCTGGAGGACGATGTACTAGCCATAGGTTGACTACTTCTACCCTTGTTTATGGCTACCCTAGAATGGTTTCTAAAGACAATATTGATGTCCTCATAGTGTAGTTGGTAGATATCTCCTCCTGATAACATATCTAAAGTGTCTAGGATATCCTCCCTCACTCCTCAAAGCAAGACCAACTTCAGTGACTCAGGGTTAAGTGTGCACCTGGCCCTTTTGTAACTGAGCTGGAATCTCTCTTTATAGTCTTCTAGGGATTCATCATGGCCTATGGTCATCCTAAAAATTTCATCTTTAGTGTCCTTTGACCTACAGAAATCCCTATATTTGTTGTTAAAGGCTTGTTGCATATGAGCCCAAGTTGTTATGTTATCTCCAAGTAAACCCATGAACCAGCGCAATGCTACCTCCTTAAGGGTAGATGGAAATAGTTTCAACTTCTGCTCATCATCTGTGTAGTCTAGGTTCGACAGACAACAAAAAACTCAAATAGGAAGGTGTCTGGGTCCTCTATGGTCAAGCCATGGATATGAGGTAGAGCAGAGGGGCTTATGTTCTTCATTTTAGTGTCCCCATTGGTTTCCATAATGGGGAAGGCACTCCCAATTCTCCCTCTATCTCCTCTGTCATTTAAGTGCTCAGCCATTGGTTAAGTAGGAATGGGTTCTTTCTCTTCTTCTTCCCCTATGGTTTCTTCAAATATGTCAGTTTTCTCAAGCAAAGAGGCTTCCAATTCACCGTCAGTGAAGAAGAAAGGAGGTTGACTGTTGGATGAGGTGGGGGTGTTTGGCAAGAATTTTCGTGAAGTATCCCTAATCCTATGAGGCATGAAAGGAAATGTTTTTGGGTTTTTGTGAGATTTTTCTTGAAAGCTGGGAAGTAATTGCAAAAAGGAAGTTGTTGATTAAGTGAAAAATAACTAACATAATGGAAACTACTTGCTAAATTGAATGAAACCCACTAACAAAAGGAAACTAGCTGAATTGAAATTGCTGAATTAAAGACTACTGATAGAAAGAGAACTACTTACTGAATTGAAATTCTATTTGTAGGAAAGGAAACTAGATTAACTTGCGGAATGGAAAGGAAAGCAGATAAATGACAAAATGAAAGAAAGAAACTAGATTACTTTTGCAGAAATAAACTAATGGAAGAAAGTTGGAAACTAAGAAATAGAAGAAAAGAACGGTAATCACTACTACTCTAACACCTCCCCGGCAACGGTGCCAGAAAGTGATGAGCCTAGGTATTGCAGCAAGAATGTTGCACTCCCATGGCTACCAACTTTATTTATCAACCCGGGGTTCATACAAACTTGGAGGTGATTGTGCTATATACACGAGTAGGAGTAAAGGTACTGCCTGTTGTCACTGCTCATCTGGCAAGAGACCCCAGGGGTTCCAAGCCATACTTCTATAGGGTTAGAAGAAGCTTGATTTTGATGGAAGGGAAGTAGGTCTATTCTAAAGGAGAGATACTCTACTCCAACAATGAAGAAATAAGCATGCAAGCCTAATTCACACTCAACCCTAATTAATCATGAAAACAGTTAGACTAAGCAGAATTGCAAGCAACACTAACCTAATGCTAATTATCTAAGTTGCAGGAGCAAGGCAACAAAACTAAGCTAAGAGGTAAAAAGTGGACACTAGGCTAAGCATGTGTCTGCGCGGGAGAGCAGTTGGAGGCCAAAGTGGTGAAAGGAGGACGTGGGGGAGCAAAAGAGCATGCAGAGCATTGGATCAAGCGGGTGAAGGCAAATAGACAGCTGAGATCAGATCGCAGGAGGGTACGTAGGCGGATGGGCAAACATGGTGGTCTAACAGGATGGACGACTAGGATTATATCGCGCGGGCAGTCGACAGATGGATGACAGAGATTGCGGGCAAGAGAAAACGTGCGGAAATGGTGTCGGGTGAAGCGACAACCATTAGATCTAGTAGGTCAGATCGACGGTGGAGGTTGGAGCGCGAAAAGAAACGTGTAGAAAGTGACAAGCGGGTTTGGAGGGCGGTAAGCGGGATATCGCGTGCTCTCAAAGCCGTAAATGATTTTGGGGAATTTCACGCGATTAGCCTCCCCGGTCGACACATAGCATGGGAAAACCACCCATATCGCGTGCCCTCAACCCGATAATGGTCGGGCGGAAGTCCATGCGATATGGTGCGAGGATCGTTGGATCTGTTAAGGTAGATCTACGGTGGAGATTGATCGAGCGGGTTGGTGAGCGGGTGCGCGATAACCATCGGATCTGTCAAGGAAGATCGACGGTGGGGATTTAAAAGATGAAAATTCAAACGCGAAAAGGGATTTGAGCGGTTATTGGATGATTTGGCTTGAGAAAGGCGATCAACGATTAAAAACCATTTGAACGTGAATGAACAACTTCTACTAAGCTTTTCATGCTACAGGAGAATGATTGGGGAATGTGAGTGAGGGTGATTGACATGGAGAGAGTGAACTAGTTGAGGACCATTAAAGGGGCAGAGCACTTATGAAGCGCCTCGGTGAATGGGTTAAACAACAAACGCTCTGTAAAAATCAAAACATTGTGCTTTTGGGGTGGCTGCAGGGTTTCTTCCTCACATCATGGTTCCAGAGGGAGGAGGTAAGGCCGAGACACCTGTGAGCAACCTTGTTGTTCTTTTTCTTTGCCAACCTACTGATTAGGTGAAAGCATGAATGGAAAAAATTGAAGCACAACTACTCTACCCTGAACTACTGTAATGGAACTGCAACTATTCAAGAAAATGAACAGGAAACATGAAACTACTTGAGTCAATGAGTAGGAAACCAGAAATATATGCTGAACCACTGTAATGAATATGCATTACTTAACCAAATGAACAATCAAACATGCATCTATGCTACTGCTGTAATGGAGATGAACTGCTGAAACAAATGAACAGAAAGCATGAATCTATACTGCTGCTGTAATGAGAATGCATTTGATTAAGCAAATGAATAGAAAGCAGAAAGCTAAGCTACTTAACAATACATGAAAGAGGAGCTTTGGCTGCTAGGGTTGGGCCCTAACCCAAGAGCTTCAACCCACTGAGTTAACTCAGTGCTGGCTCAAGTCAAAACTCATCTTCATTATCAAAGAACATTGTATTACATCGAACTATTGCAAGTCTGCAATTGACTATTGGTGACTGGCTATCTGATCAACTAACTAGCTAACTCGCTAAAAAATTGAGGTCCTAAGCCTCCTTATTTATACAACTAAAGTCTCAATGACTTCCCTCAAAATTAGGGAGGTACAACTCCCAACTTAATGGTAACTTGTCCTTTCACTTTCACTAGCTCGGTTGCCTTCTAGTAGGGAGGCTGCTTGTATTTCCACTTGCTTGGCTATCTTGTTGTACTCCTAATTTGGTTGTTTGTACTTTCAGCTAATGGAGGGCTATTCGAATGGATGAGCAGTAAATGAGGAGGATTTACCTCCTGTAATTCCTCTTTCTTGTCCCATTCGATTTTTTACCAAGGCCTTTTACCATAGTTCCTTTCTTTTAACCTTTTATCCCTGCATTTCCTTCGCTTTTATCATGCAAAGTTAAACCAAAGCTCAAGGATCAAAAGAGTTAATGTAATATATATTGCATGAGGACATGCAATAACTTCAGTTGGGAGGTATGTTGAGTCTTGAAAATGTCATTCATTTCCATTACACTTTCACTATTATGTCCATGATATCACCTCCATTTCACTACTATGTCACCATATTCATCCCACTTTCATTATCATTGGGCTACATTTATGTTTTTCCAATCTTTATTAATTCTAAGCCTTTTAAGTGAATTTGTGGTTAAAAATTAGGAAATAATGTGCATAAGCTTATACCTAATCAATGGGTTGAGATTGTTGACATGTGTAGGTTGAAAGGAGGCTTCTAGAAGACCCTTATGTGGCACTCTAAGGCCAAATTCGAATTTGAGTGGAAAGAATCATGGGATCATGAGGATATTGTCACATCTCCTAATTGTATTGTAACTCTAAAAGACATGTGTCTTATCAGTTCCTATTTTGATTAGGACTCTAGAGGTAGAGGGAGAGATTCATGGATTATCATTAATGAGAAGGCTCTCATCTTTTTGTATAAATAGGAGATCTCTCTCCTTCATTAGTTAGTTCTTAGTTCTTAAGCTTAGCTTATGAGAGTCT
>APFE030128123.1:0-56606 GCA_000404065.3 Pinus taeda | reverse complement strand
AAAAAAAAAAAAAAAAAATTATTTCATGTGGAGAAAAGCTCACGGAATTTTATGTAGAGAAAAGTTTATTTCATGTGGGAAAACTTACCTTTAGTCCATGGTAGTTCGTCCTTGGAATTTGAACCTATGGAGAAAAGTTTATTTCATGTGGGAAAACTTACCTTTGGTCCATGGTAGTTAGTCCTTGGAATTTGAACCTATGGTTTTTGGACTATGGCATCTCGTCAGACGTGTTGATCCCTAGTATTGAGTTGATGGTATTGGTTTGTTATGGTTTTGGCCCATGGTATTGTTTTATTTTATTATTATTATTGAGCCCGATGATCCATGATTTGAGGAAGAGCTTGCCTATATAAAGCAAAGGAGATCATTTGGCTTAGGCATGCTTTTGGGTTGAATATCTTAAGATCTGAAATATTGGGTTATTGTTTCAAAAGCCCGATCTATATGAAAGTGAAGTGGAAAGCGAATCTGTGAAGGGTGATCTCTCGAGTGCTGCAGCTGCGGAAGTGCGGAGGTGCCACAGGAGATGCCGCAGGAGGCGCCGCAGGAGACGCCGCAGGGGGCGCCGCAGGAAGACGCTGCAGGAGGCGCCGCAGGAAGATGTCGTAGGAAGCGCAGCAGGAGACGCCGCAGGAGGCACCACAGGAAGACGCCGCAGGAGGCACCGCAGGAGACGCTGCAGGAGGCGCCGCAGGAGACGCCGCAGGAGGCGCTGCAGGAGACGCTGTAGGAGGCGCTGCAGGAGACGCCGCAGGAGGTGCCGCAGGAGACGCCACAGAAGGCGCCAAAGGAGACGACGCTGCAGGAGGCGCTGCAGGAGACGCCACAGAAGGCGCCAAAGGAGACGTCACAGAAGGCACCGTAGGAGACGTCACAGGAGGCGCCGCAGGAGACGCCGCAGGAGGCGCCGAAGGAGACGTCGCAGGAGGCACCACAGGAGACGTCGCAGGATGCGCTGCAGGAGATGCCGCAGAAGGTGTTCTGGGTTTAGTTTTCTATTATTGTGGATCTGGTTATCTGGGTGACTTACTGGTACTTGATGATCATTTGATATTTATGGATCCAGTTTGAAAATTTATGAAAAGTGGTTCTTGAAAGAAAAGAAGTAGGGGGTTGTAGCTCCCTTCTAGGAGAGACTGGAAAACGAGAGAGAGTTGTAGCTCTCTATAGGTTGCAGACTGCGTACTGGTAAAGGACTATACCAGTACAAGACCATTGTAAAAGGAGTTTCTAATTTGAAAGAAGATAGAGACATATTGCAACAGGTGATTTTCACCCACATTGGGTTTCCACCTTATATCCGGTGTTCTTTGATGTGACTGTCTGTTTTTCTTGTTCATGCTCATTGTTTTGTGGTACTGATATGCAAAAATAATTCAAAGTATAAATAAGGAAGAATTGTTAAAAGGACTAGATAATACTGATTCACCCCCCCTCTCAGTATTATTTTCAACATATTGTACATATGAGAATTCCCATGAGAATCACACCAATAAGAATCAAATTGAAAGAACATATTGTATATATGAAGGAATCTTTTTACAAACCTAATTTAGCTTTGAGGAATCCATCAGACACGTATATATTCTAGAAAACCTTCAAACTTGCCATAACATGGATAATTCCATCAATCTGTAGTGGTGTAGAAAGTTAATAAAATCAGTCTAAAATTCGATCATTCATTAAAAAAAAATACATATCAAATGTTCTTATAGCTCCAGCAAGCACAACTCTAGATTCTCATACCCTTTTCATAATCATCACTGACTACTTTCTACTTCTTTTTTCGTAATCCTCCCTGACTACTTTCTACTTTTCTTTTTCGTAATCCTCCCCGACTACTTTCTATTTTTCTTTTTATTCTTATAGGAGACATAAGAATACAAATGAAGAAGAAGAGTGTGAAATCTTTGCAATGGTTAATTTAAAATAGAAGTGTTTAACTTTTTGAAATGATTCCCTATAATTGATAGTATACCGTATTGCAAGTGCCATGGACATTGAGAAATATCAGTTTACTATATCTGATGGAGCTTTGAAGCCCTATACTATGAGTTTATCAAAACACACCACAAAAATTTGATATGATCTAACATAGTCGATGATGCCATTTCCATAGAAGAAGTTATTAACACACAATTATGCATTTAATATAAAATTAACCATAACAAGAACCCATTTGAATCTGAATCTAAAATTAGAAATTTAATAATCACTGCTACTCCTCATGATCACCACTCCTACCTGCATTAACTCCATACTAATTACACACTGGATTTGGACCTAAATACCTAAGCATTCCACGTCTCCTGGTCATTTTCACATGTCACTATCGAAGAAGGAATGATCTCACTAAGTTGTCTCAGATACAAGAGAAAATCCTTCTGAAATTGCTTCCTCCACCTATGCTCAAAGTTATATAGCACATCCCAAGTAACATATCCTTCCATCTTGCAATGAATATTGTGTCACGACTCTTTGGGCCTTCCTTTATCAATCACATCAATAGGGAAATTTGGCTAATGGAAATCAGCATCATGAACAGAATGCAAACTCCTAAACAAAGAATGGAATTAGGTATCATACCTCCCATCACACGAATCAATACCTCTAATAAATATCACAATATCCTCTCCTCCAAACCATCGCTAGCAAGAGGGATGTTAACGACAACAATCTTCTAATTGTGTGTAAGTATCGTCTAGATCTGCAAGTCCTGCATGAATCTCTGCCTATTATCGTGATTCCTTGCAAATGTCATGCAATTCACATCTAATCCCGAGAAGTAAGGTAAGGTATCTTCATCATGGGTCGCCATCAATCCATCCTTCTTCAGTAGCCCAACAAACGTCCTGTCATCCCCAATAAGCATAAGCACCCTGACCCCTTCACTAGCCCTCCTCTTCAGAATCTGACCTAGTGTCTCATCACCACCAGGATTTAGCCTCTTGGAGTCACTGGTGAGGGTGATCTTAGCGTCAAAATACCATCCAATAATGTAAATCAGATGTTGAGCATTGTTAGTTGCATCAAAGATATCCTCACATCATCTATGAGGCTAGTAGAGTTGTCCTCCAGTCGAAAGTATCTTGGGCACAAACTTATCAAGCACATGAGCATTATGGTGTAGAATGACCTTACACCCTTTCCCTTGAGGAAGAAAGGTATATGGGACCCCAAGGAACTTATATGACCTAACACCTCTAACCTAGTTTGGATCTTGGTTAACATCAAAATAATACAAATTCAAACAAATCCTTGCCCCTCCCCCAATAGGATCCTTTTCTTCATTAATCAGCTTGAGCTATTGCTTGAACTCATGGCTATCTATGAGATATTTTACAGGTACATAGGCTCTTCCGACTACCATTACCCCAATGGGTTATGATCTTTAACACTAAAACTACATTTCCAGCTGGGTGACCACAATAAATGTGAAAGGACTCATACCATCATCGGTGCTTGGGTTGGTCATGGATTATTCGAGTTCAACCCATGAGACCTTTATTTAGGTTAATGGTCTCATATAGTCTATTAGCTTCTTTCCAATACCCAGAATGATTTTTGATCACAGACACAAACAAAAATAAAAGAAATCAAACAATAGAGAACTAATCGCAACAGGTTTGATCGCTCAGACTTGTTGGAGGTACTAGACACCTACGACCTTCATTACTGGTCCATGCAAAGACTTAGTTAGAGCATGGTACTACATGCAAGATCCTGTCTGCATGATTTTCTCCTCATTTCACTTCGCAACTTGCTAGTTCTTCTACATGATTTACTCCCTGATTTGCTCCTCCTTTCACTCCGCAACTAACTAGTTCTCTCCAGAACTTGTTTTACGTGTTGAGTCCTATCATTGATCACCACTATGGCACATTACCTTAGGATCTTCACCCAGTAATGCTATATCATGAGCATTGTAACCTATTTTTTGAATCAGTCATTCTTTATTGTTATTTAAATTATTTTAGTGTTTTTGCTCTGCAAAGCTGTGTGTTCAACCTTTACTAGATAGATTCATCTGTGCAGGTTTTCTAACACATTTACATGGTATAATATCCCACCAGTACTTTATCTTGTAGGTATTACAGCTTGGAGATCGAAGATCGACAGAAAAAAGGAGTTTCCCAAAGCATCGATCCTAACACCGTACAACTATCACAAATGGAAGGACCAAATGGCTTCATACCTTCGTCAGGAAGGGTTGTACAAAATTACCATGGATGTAGAAGTGAAACCCACTTCAGCCATAGAGAAATCCAAGCACCTCAACTGCATGGATGAGCCCCACGGATCCATATGCATGTGCATCTCCCTAGAGTTGTAGCTTTATCCATCTTCCTTCAATACTCCCAATGAGATTTGGAAAAAGGTTGAATAACTTTACGAGAAACAGGATGAGATGAAAGGGCATCTGCTCGAAGTGGAGTTTCTCTCAATGGATCCATGAAACTATGAGAGAATTCAAGACTTCTTCAACAAATATAATGATATATTGTTGCAACTCAAGGGTTGTGGAATTGATAAATCCAAGCAGGAGAGTCACCATGTTCTCTCTATTATGTCAAAGCTCGGACCAGAATACTCCGTCTTTGTGTCTACATTTCATTCAGTAAAGCTTGCAACAGGTAAATCCTACACTATGCCTTCTCTCAAAGAGTTCATGGAGTCCCTCAGTTTTGAGCAAGATAAACTCATTGGCATGGGGAAAATCAAACCTCCAAAAGAGCATGCACATGCTGTGCATGATGGAAAACACAATAAAAATCACAAATCTCATTCAAATCAAAAAAATCACCAGCAAAAAGACAAGGGAAAAGCACATTCCCATCCAAAGAAGGAAGGGTACACCAAGCCCTTCAATCACTCCTCCGGCTCCATAAATGAGAAAGGGAAGAAAGGAGACAAATGCACATAATGTCATCGAGGATTCCATCCAGAATCCTCCTGCATGAAGAAACAAATTAACCAAATGGGAGAAATACTTGAGAAGCACAACCTTGGGGACCACATCCCTCAGGGCACCAAGAAGAAAACTAAGGATTGACCACACGGGAAAGGTAACAATTTTCATGCTTTAGTTGCAATTAACTCTTCCCCTGATGCATGGATTATAGATTCTGGTGCATCACATCATATGGTCGATGCAAAGGAAGTCTATTCCCCTTTGGATGCATGCAAAGGTCCTCCACCCTCATGGGAGATGACTTACCTATTGAGGTCACCGGAAAAGGTAGAGTGGAACTTTTAAACGGAAGCTTTGAAGATGTGCTTCATGTTCCAAAACTTTCGATAAACCTACTTTAAATTTATTAGATCACTCATTTCAGCACTGGAAAGAGAGTGGAATTCACTCCAGATATAGTGAACATATATGACCTACATAGCAGCTCCAAAATTGCAACCAGTGAGGTAAACAATGGAGCTAGATCGTATACATTTTCTGAATTTATTGAATCTGAATCCTCCTTATTGCTTACACATGCTGATGATAGTAGTAGGCTTTGGCATGAGAGGCTTGGTCACTTAAATTACAGGTATATGTAGCAACTAAGCAAGGATGAGATGGTGGAACACTTGCCAAATATCAATTTCTCCAAGGAGTTTGTGAAGGGTATGTCCTTGGCAAACATCCTAGAGAAAAGTTTGACACCAACAGGACTCACAGAGCATCCTCTCCTTTAGATATGATCCATAGTGATCTCATGGGGCCTTTTCCTCATCCTTCCATCAACAAAGAAAGGTATGTTCTTACATTTATTGATGATTTCACACGGTACACTTGGGTGTATCTTCTCAGGGCCAAATCCGATGTTTTTGTGCACTTTGAAGATTTCAAAGCACTAGTTGAGACAGACACAGTCAGGGAGAAAGATCAAAGCCCTACATAGAGACAGTGGGGGAGAATATGTTAACACAACACTTCAGAACCTTTGCCTTGAGTCCAACATACAGTCGCAGCACACAATTCCATACACTCTGCAGCAGAACTGAGTTGCTGAGAGAAAGAACTGGTCTCTCAAAGAGATGGCTTCCTACGTACTGCATGCTAAGTCACTACCTCATAAGATATGGGCTGAAGCACTTAATTGTGCTAACTACATCCAGAACAGATCTCCTCATAGATCTGTCAAGGATCAGACCCCCTTTGAGGCTTGGAGCGGCACTAAACCGAAGGTCACCCACTTCTGTGTTTTCAGCTCCCAAGCATGGGCCAGGATCCCTTCTGACAAGAGGAAAGCTCTTGATCCACATAGCATTGAGTGCATATTTGTTGGATACCCTAATGGTGTGAAGGGATACCGACTTCTAATTTCCTCTATGGACAAGCTCATGATTGAGCGAAGTGTCCAATTTAAGGAAAGTATCTCACATGCACTTCAATTGCCGCATGCAGAAACCTTTTATCTACCTCATGACTAAGATGAGGACTCAGTACACTCAGATGCAGATACACAGCATGCAGATGCTGAGGTAGAGCATGTTGATGTAGAGACAGAGTCTTCAGATACAAATCCAGTGCATGCATATGATGATCCACATTGAAGCCTAGATCGGGCTTCCAACAGTGAATCAGATTCCCCTGTCATAAATCAGAGAACAAGGAGCTTAAGTGAGATATATGCACAAGACCACCCAGCTCCTAGAAATGGTCTTGTGGGGGATAATTCTAATCCGTGAAGGACTAGCTCAGAGTTTATTGAGCCTCCTCTTGCCCTAACTGCCATTGAACCAACGCCATCCTAGCATTGTCATTTGGTTCAATCTTCTGATCTGCAATCTTATGCTGAGGTTGTTGGGCATCCCTCTTGGGAGTCCACCATGGAGGAGGAGTATAACTCCCTCCTCGAGAACCAGACCTAAGATCTGGTCCCCCTTCCTTCAGGAAGGAAACTTGTCCAATGCAAATGGGTCTATAGGACCAAGAGTGTTGCGGATGGGCAAATCACTAGACATAAAGCCAAGCTAGTAGCCAAAGGCTTCCAGCAAGTGCATGGCATTAATTATGATGAGACCTTTGCTCCAGTAGCAAGAATGGATTCCATATGCCTTGAACTTGCCATTGCGGTTGCCTAGGGGTGGGAAGTACAACAGATGGATGTGAAGAATGCCTTTCCTCACGGAGACCTATATGAGGAGATCTACATGGAGCAATAACATGCTTTCCTTCAAGATTCATCTTTGGTTTGCAGACTGAAGAAGTCTCTCTATGGCCTTAAGAAGGCCCCAAGAGCTTGGTATGCAAAGATGGATTATTTTCTCTTATCACAAAACTTCAAAAGATGTAAGTCTGATCCAAATTTTTACATGCTCAGGACACATGATTCTCTTCTTATCTTAGTTTTATATGTGGATGATCTCCTGATCACCGATAGCTCGGCTTTAGCCATTGCTGTAGTCAAGAGGGCCTTGCATGATAGGTTCTTGATGATAGACATGGGTCCATTACACATTTTTCTTGGTCTTGAGATCAGCCAAGATGCCACAGGCATCAAACTCTCTCAGGCTAAGTATGCAAGGGATCTCCTCGAGAGATTTGACATGACTGACTACAAGCTAGCACCAACTGCTTTCTATCTAGGGTTTTCCTTGAGGATGGAGGTGACACTCCATTAGTTGAAAATACTCTCTACTGACACCTAGTGGGGAGCTTACTATACCTCACCCGCTCCAAACCAGATCTCTCATATGTAGTACGGGCAGTTTCTAGATACATGCAGGAGCCGCATGAGATACATTGGAATGCTACCAAGTGCATCCTCCGATATGTGCAAGGCACCATCACCTTCAAGATTCACTATGCAGTAGGCACTGCATTGAATCTCCTTGGCTTCACAGATTCTAATTGGGCGGGCGACAACATTGATCGCAAGTCCACCTCCAGATATTCACTCAGTCTAGGGTCTAGCCCTATCTGTTGGTCGAGAAAGAAGCAGGCTGCTATTTCTCTCTCTTTAGCTGAGGCCAAGTATAAAGGAGTAGTTAACATCATCATTCAAGCTCTGTGGCTACAACACTTCCTCACTGTGTTGGGCGTCCAGTTCCACCAGCCCACTATCATCTGGTGTGACAACCAAAGAACTCGCAAATTTTGCAGGGATCCAGTACACCGTTAGCAGATGAAGCACATAGGGGTCCATATGCACTACATCAAAGACTTAGTACATGATCGGGTCATTGATTTGCAGTTTTGTTCTTCAGCAAAACAGAATGCAGAAATCTTCACCAAGACATTCACTGAGCAGAAGTTTCACTCTCTGCGCGATCATCTTAGATTGAAGGACACAGTTTCTTAGCAATTGTCTTTTCTTCCTCTTTTCTTTTGATTACATTGTATTTTGAGGGGGGGGTTCCCACGAGGTTTTCCCTCTTTCCTCAATTTTAGTACAAATTGTGTTGTATTTTGCATGACCTTTGGCCTTAGTTGCCAGGGCCCATTTTCTATTTTTCCCCATAGTGGTGTTCAAGGGGGGTGTTGGAGGTACTACACACCTAGGACCTTCATTACTAGCACATGTAGACACTTAGTTAGAGCATGGAACTACATGCAAGATCCTTTATGCATGATTTACTCCCTAATTTGCTCCTCCTTTCACTCTGCAACTAGTTGGTTCTTCTACATGATTTACTCCCTGATTTGCTCCTCCTTTCACTCCACAACTGGCTAGTTCTTCTGCATGATTTACTCCTTGATTTGCTCCTCCTTTCACTTCGCAACTGGTTAATTCTCTCCGGAGTTTCCTGTAGGTGTTGAGTCCTCTCACTGATCACCAATATGGCACATTGCCTTGGGATCTTCACCTAATAATGCTATATCATGAGAATTGTAACCTATTTTCTAAATCAATCACTATTTTTTGTTCTTTCGATTCTTTAGTGTTTTTGCTATGCAAAGATGTGTGTTCAACCTTTACTAGCTAGATTCATATGTGCAGGTTTTCTAACACATTTACAAGACCTTAGAACCCAAAACGCTATTTTTTTACCTTTATGAAGAGCTTGAGAGTTGCTCCCGTGACTCGACACAGATCGCTTAGGGAATCGGGCTCATGGACAGTTCCATCAAGAGTTCCAAGCACCATGATTCAAAAACATCAAATTTCAGCATAAGTGCCCTCATAGCTGAAAAAGAAAACCCAATCAAAGAAATTGAAAAATGGTAGACAAGCCGTAATAATGATTCTGAAAGAAAGAAACCTAAATTTATAGAAAACGAAAGATGCACTCTAAAATACCCACTCAGAGATATAAAAGAAAACTTAATAGAGTTGCATTTTACTACACATACCCAAATATCTACTTTCTTAGAGAATTTGCAGTCAGTCATGAGGTTCTAGCTCTCCTCCACTAGCAATTTCATTACAATTGGAATATTAAGCTGTGAGGTCTTGGTCATCCTCTCACTAACAATTTCTTCACTCAAGGCACTAATATGGGCAACACCAACATATCTAATAGTGGCAACAACCATCTGGCTAGTCTTTCCATGAGGAGGGACTCCTTGAGTTATCGTGTTTGATAAGCAATAAGAAAGTGAGATGATGTAACCTTGTGCCTGCTATCTTCTTCTCGAGAGGAATCCCTTCTGTATAAGTTTATCGGAATTGTGTGATTTGTAATTTAAGACAATATGAATATCGTGTGTTTTGTATTTTAAGAAGTTTAAAAACTTGTATTGTATTGAATTGTATTTAGTATTTAAAAAAAAAAATTGTCTTATATGTAGTATTTTTTTTCTTAAGTAATTAATATAATCACATTAAAAATATAAATGTCGTTGATATAGTCAAAGACTTTATAAATATAATAAAAAAACTATTGTAACTTAAAAAATGTTTTATTAATGCATATAATTGCGTGATTAACTATGTATATAAAATGTTATGGGTCAACTTTAATTTAAGAAAAAAAAGGAATTACCCATCTTATTGTAAAATAGACCATTTTTCTAAATAAAATTTGCTTATATTAATTTATCCATCTAATTAGAATATTAACTTATTAGAATTGGAATAATCTCAAATCCCTAGGAAATTGGTGGGAGGGGAGACACTTGAATATAATTTAGGGAGAAAAAAACGAATTACACGTCTTATTTTAAGATGGACCATTTCTCTAAATAAAATTTGCTTATATATTAATTTCCCCATCCAATTAGGATATGAACTTATTAGAATTGGAATAATCTGAAATTCCTACGAAATTTGTGGGTAGGCAGCCACATTGCACGAATCTAATTTTAATTTTTTTTTAAAAGTGAGTGCAACCTACCAAACTTTATAACACACTACAATTGTTAATAAGCATTCTGACGAAGTATATGTTGAGCATATTCCCTTGAGAATTAGTCTAGACCAACATGAAAAACTAAATAAAAGAGTCAACAACATCCTCATCCACATTAAGTTGAAATAGAAAGCCTTTCACAAAAAATAGAACTATTTTAAGACAAAAAAAAATTTGTATCTTAAAATAATGTCTTAAAAGGCTAAAAGTTCCTCCTTGTAGTAGTGTGTATTATAAGTGTAAGATACATTGTATTATAAGTGTAAAATACATTCTTTTTCTACACTAATTTATTATGGTTGAATGTGATTATTACAATTTCACATACATAAACAATAAATGTTAATGATGAATTCTTAGTTATGTTTTTATATTTTCCTATTTTTTCTCTCTCATTTCTTGAATGTGAAACCTCAAATCTCCATTTCTAGTCCCATTGTCCTTTCTGTTTTAGCTTCGTTTCTTGTTTCTAGTAACATAGATCAGAGGTTCCAGGACAGAAGTAACATAGATCAGAAGTTTCATGATAGAGGCTATGGTCAATATAAGGGTACAATGGGTGTGAAAAATGTTTTATGATTTTATTTTAATTTAATTTAATTTAATTTTTTTATATGGTAATTACATTATTATAAATTATGAAGTGCATATTTTATTTACATAATTTTGAAAAATTCTTAAAATTAGATGATACAAAATTATATATTAAATTCAAAACTACTTTATAAAATTTTCATTAATTTGTAAAATAAATATCCATTATATTTTAAATTTTCACAAATTTGTAAAACAAATATCCACTATATTTTATTAATGTGATTATATTAATTTATATTATTCTTACTTTACTTTTAAGGATTTAGATGGAGTTATGAAAGAGATTTAGAAAAGTGGATGAAGGAGCTTTCTATAAGCTAAAGGTCACTGGTTTCTAGTCTCGCTGATACCAAAAAATCTAGCATGGGTTCCGCTAGTGTGGCTCAGGGCTTTGACAGCTTAGATGCTCCTGAGTCATGGCCTCTCAGGGACACGGTAAGAATGATTTTGAGGATTCACCTACTTATCAACCAAACCGGGTGACTTTGACAACTTAGATGCTCCTGAGTCATGGCCTCTTTTTTAGGATTCACCTACTTATCAACCAAACCGGGTGACTTTGACAGCTTAGATGCTCCTGAGTCATGGCCTCTCAGGGACACGCTAAGAATGATTTTTAGGATTCACCTACTTATCAACCAAACCGGGTGACTTTGTCAGCTTAGATGCTCCTGAGTCATGGCCTCTCAGCAACACAGTAAGAATGATTTTTAGGATTCACCTACTTATCAACCAAACCGGGTGACTTTGACAGCTTAGATGCTCCTGAGTCATGGCCTGACAGCTTAGATGCTCCTGAGTCATGGCCTCTCACCGACACGGTAAGAATGATTTTTAGGATTCACCTACTTATCAACCAAACCGGGTGACTTTGATAGGTTAGATGCCCCTGAGTCATGGCCTCTGAGTCATGGCCTCTCACCGACACGGTCAAAATGATTTTTAGGATTCACCTACTTATCAACCAAACCGTGTGACTTTGACAACTTAAATGCTCCTGAGTCATGGCCTCCTTTTTAGGGTTCACCTACTTATCAACCAAACCGGGTGACTTTGACAACTTAGTTGCTCCTGAGTCATGGCCTCTCAGCAACACGGTAAGAATGATTTTTAGAATTCACCTACTTATCAACCAAAAAAAGATTTAGACGAAGTGGAATCTACCCTCTTTGATCAGATCAATTCCAAACCTCGGAAAATGTAAATATTGGCACATTTCAAACCAATTTATGAATCCGGACAAATCAATCATATATAGACAAATTGGTCACCTGTTATGTGAGTCAGTGAATCTGTGATAGCCGATGCATCCATTTAATAAAAAGACAAATCAATCATATGTAGACAAATTGATCATCTATTATGTTAATCATAATCATATGTAGACAAATTGATCATATTAAAATAGCAAATCTTAATAGCGTGCAGACTTAATATTGATGGAATCTCGACGTCATGGTAGACGTCAAGAAACTAAAAAGCGTATTTATCTCCTGCTTAAAGATCGGCCCGCAAAATAATCTTGTAAAACACGTCTTCCACCATTAGAAGTTGATTAAAAATTCAGTTGGTTTGACGAGGAAAGACAATCCAAACAACACATGCTGACTGCTTCACCTCTTTGCTTGGCATCAGAAACCATAAATCTTTGGAAAATTATTAAATTCAATAATCTTTAGTAAATTATAGATCATTGTGTTTGACCTCAAAATTTAGGTATGAACACCTAATACGTCACGAGAAATATAAGGTACCATATTAATGAAAACCATTGAACACATTGTTACATACGATAAGTATGGTTCACTTAACACGTATTGTCAAAATACCCGACCGACTGAAGTCCCTTTGACTTATAAACTGAAAATATATTCTCCTGGAAAAAATATAATCAGTTTGCACTTGTAAAAACGGTTTTCATTTTGGAAAAACTATTTTAAATTGAGTTAGTTTGAATTTTTTTTTTATAACAATTAGAGATGGTTATTTTTATGGTTGATTGGATGATTAAGTTATAATAAATTTTACCACTATATAAAAAATTATTTTAAAACAATATAACAATATTTAAACTATATAAAATCAAATCGGATACAAAAAAAAATTATATATTATATAAAATCAAATCCGATCCATCTTTAACCGATAAAATATTATATACCAGGGAAATTGACAGATTTAATTATTTATCATTTTTTTTTTTTGTGAAAAAGGGATTGACATTTTCACGAATTCAATACGTTGAGAATTTCCGAGTCATTACATGAACGGATTTTTTTATTTTAATGTTCTAAAATATATAGAATTTAAGAATGGGAATTTCCAAGACATTAAGAATGGAAATTTCCAAGACATTGCAGGGACGGATTTTTTTATGTTAATGTCTTAAGATATAGAGAATTTAGGAAAGATTGAAATGCATAGATTTTAAAAAGCATATTATATTTAGAAGTTATAACGGTAGTGTTAGCAGCATAGGTATCAGGTTTCTATTAATTTTATTATTCATATTTTTATTTTATTTGGTTATAAAGTTTGATTTTTTATTTTTCAGTTTTTTTTTATTATTGATAATTTTATTTTCTGATTTTGATTTAATAATGCAAAAATTAGTAAAAAATTAGTACGAAATCGGTAAAGCGTTTTAAATAAATATATTTTTTCATTTCAACTAATTATTCAAAATTGAGCATTTAAAAAGTTGTCTAATTAATTGATTTAAAACTTTAACAATTTTTAAGTAATTATCAAACTAGTATAAATGTAATTTTAATAAAACCTTAATAGCCATACAAATTATATTATATTGAAAATCTTATTGTATTAAAAAAAATATCTATTTTCTTTTCAAATCTAATTTAAATATAAAATTTTAATTATATATGATGAAGATGGTTTAACAATCTAAAGAAGATTTGAAGAGTGGGATTAGTAAGAGGAAATTTGATTTGAGACGAGGAGCTTTGGGAGCTAGGGTTTGGAGTGAACTCTGATCGATCTGTAATCACTATCACAAACTCTAGTGGAGGGCAGAGCCCAGGGAGCAAAACTTCGCAGGCGAGGGCAGGAGTTGGCCCAACAAATGAGACGTACGGGGTCAAATGGGGCCCCATTTTACAAGCAGGCAATGGTGAACAAGAGAAAGGCCCCACTCGAAGGGGTGCAGATTTCAAGCTTTGAGAAGGCAGAGAAGGAGGGGCTTAGCAAAAAAGGAAAAATGGGCGGGCAATCCAACGTAACCCAAAGCCAAAAAGCTACTAATGACATCAAAAGCGCAAAAGGGGGAGACAAGGGGAACCCTAATCCTAAACGGGTACCACAAGAAGTAGAGGATAAGAACAAGGAACTAAGAAACACTGAAGCTCTCCCCCAGTATAGAATAGACCAAGAAGGATCGACTGTAAGAACCAGAGAACAGGAGGACTGGGGGCACTGCAAGCCCAAAACTACAGAAAACTTGCGAGTGGTAATATCCGACCCATAACTGCAAGCTTACAGAGATCATATGTCAGTGCATGTGGTGATCTCTAAGTTCATGGGCTTCTGGCCTACAGAAGGAGCCCTATGCTTTTGGATAAAACAACAATGGAAGCCGAAAGGGGACGTCAAGCTTCCCCTGGGAGCCAAGGTTTCTTCACGGTTGTCTTCACAAATCTAGATGATAATGATTGCATCTTTGATGGAGGACCATATTTTTTTGCCTGAACAGTTATGTATATGAGACCTTGGAAACCCAACTTTGCACCAAAACAGGAGACATTCAAGCATGTACCTATTTGGATTCGTATATTCTCTCTCCCAATTGACTATTGGAGACCTGCAATGCTGGAACAGATAGGCAACAAGCTAGGAACCTTCATCAAAGCTTCAAAGGCAACCCTGCAAAAAAGGTATACCTCCTGTGCTAGAATTGTGTCAAGATGGATGTTTCAAGCGCTCTTCATGAAGGTTTGTGGTTAGAATTCAAGGATGAAGTTTTCTTCCAAGCTATAAACTATGAACAAATCCCATTTCGATGTCAGAAATGCCACGAACATGGACACTTGTTCAGGGAATGCCCACTGAACAAACCAATTGAGAAACCCAAGGAAAATTTAGGAAAGAACAGGGAAGTTTTCACCCGACCTCCTCGTAGACAGCGAGCCACTAGGAAACAACAACCTAAAGCGAGCACCTCCATCAAAAGCACAGTCAATGCCTTCAAGGTGTTGGGATCAGACGCAGAAGCAGAGGAGGGCACCCAAGAGCCAAATCTATTGCGAGATAGCCAAAACATTAACGCACAGAGAACCCAAGTTCCCAGTCCAATCCCTTCAAATGACATCCCACAATTTCCGAAACCAATAGAAGAACTAGAGGAAGATTTGGAAATGATAGCCAGTGAAATGGGAATAGAGGACATGGATCTAAGCGATATTCTAGAACAAGAAGGTATCAATTTACTGAAAAAGTAGAGCAATGGAAGAAGAAAGGTATGGAACATATCCCTGAGGATGAGGTGGACAGAGTAAACTCACCATTCCTAGCTAGGCAAGATGCAGAATTAAACATGAAGAAAAGAAGCTTTGGCGCAACAAAAGGTCTGGGAGTAAAAGCCCTAAGATTGCATCAAACCAACATCAATCCCAAACATAGGAAAAAGAGGGGTCGGAGGACAAACAATGAGGCACTTCAAGAACTAGGCCAGATTCTCCTGAACTCAGGTAAGACAAAAGCCCTTGAGGCCTTCACACTCACCTTCTAAAAAATCTGTCAATTATGAAAATACTTTCATGGAATGCTAGAGGGTTAAATAGCCAAAAGAAACAATGATTACTAAGGAAAAATGTCATTAATGAAAAACCTGATATGATCCTTTTGCAAGAAACAAAATGTTCTAGCCAGATAATGAAAGGGATAAGTAGAAATATCAGCAAAAGGATGGAATACATAGAGGTGGAGTGGATTGGTACGGAGGGAGGCTTGGCCACTCTCTAGAATCCTCAAGCCCTGCATCTCATTTCTGCAGAGGCCTCTAGATCGTCAATTTCCCTGGAAGTTCAAATAATAGGAAATTCATACACTTATCTTTGAACTAATGTTTACATCCCCCAAAAACTATAAGACAAACTGGCAATGTTAGATTGTCTCTCCAATCTACGACACAGATATCCCTCAGCTAAAAAAATTTATGGAGGAGATTTTAACATGATAACCTCGCTAACAGAAAAGAAAGGAGGTATCAAAATGCTAAGTCGGGATGCAGAAGCATTCAACAACTTTATCGGGACAGTGAAGCTTGTGGATATTATCCCCAAGAACGACTTATATACCTGGAATAACAAAATGGGAGGAGACAGGCAGATTGCCTCTGAACTTGATAGATTCCTTATAATAGAAGATATTCTCCTTGAAGGGGTTATAGTGGACTCATACATTCTACCCAGTGGAGGCTCTGATCACTGGCCTATCATGATGGACATGGCCATCCTTAACACTCCGAGGAACAAACCCTTCAGGTTTTAGAAGTTTTGGCTCAACCATCCAGATTTTATTTCTAAAATAACGGACTAGTGGCATGAGCCACTGGATATCAGGGGAACCAAACTGTATAGACTCCAAGCCAAACTAAAGCAGATAAAATCTCAGGTAAAGTCCCGGAACCAAGAGGTCTTCGGCAACATATTCAAAGACAAGAAAACCTTGGAGGAACAGTTGGAACCGATCTACAAGGATTATATCCAAGGGGACATCAACCAGAATGCAATCAACATAGAGTAGATACTCATGCGGAAGTGGCAAGCTAGATGCCAACAAGAAGAAATTATGTGGAAGCAAAAATCCCACATCCAATGGCTCAAAGAAGGAGAGAAGAATACAAAGTTCTTCCACCGCTCGACCATCGATCACAGGTGTGCCAATAAAAGCAGTCGGTTGAAGGATGAACATGGCTCTTCTCTCCAAACTCATCAGGAAATCTCCTCCCTCCTCATAAATCACTTTAGCTAGATCGCTTCAAAACCGATCATCAACAAGGAAGCAGCTATAAGAGATATTATGACCTCCATTCCAAGGCTAATAACAAAAGGTCAAAATAAATCTTTGGATCACCCAGTAGCCATGGAAAGAGGTGGAAGAAGTAGTGAAAGAAATGTCGAATGGAAAGGCACCAGGGTCGGATGGCTTTACCATTGATTTTTATAAAGCCTATTGGGAAATAGTTCACATGGAAGTATGGGAGGTGGTGGAAGATTCCCAGCAATCTTCATCCATCCTCAAATCCCTAAACTCTACTTTCATAGCCCTTATCCCCAAAGAGGAGGAAGCCAACACCCCATCAAAGTTTTTCCCAATTGCATTCTGCAATGTTCTCTACAAGATTATCTCCAAAGTAATGGCTAATAGACTGAAGCCAATTCTTCCTGGGATAATATCAGAAGAGCAATCTGGCTATGTGGAGGGAAGAAAAATAATGGACAATATCTTGCTAGCTCAGGAAATGGTTCATACTCTCCAATCCCGGAAAAGAGTTGGCATGATCATGCAGCTGGACCTCTCAAAAGCCTATGACAGAGTCAGCTCAAGATACTTGGAATCTATATTAGCAGCCTTTGGTTTTGTTAATCGCTGGATCAAGTGGATTTTAGCCCTAATCAAATCCCCCAAATTCTCCATCCTTGTCAACGGAGTTCCCACCCCCCTTTTGCTCCTACCAGAGGTATTCGTCAAGGGGATGCCATATCCCCTTTCCTTTTAGTTATTTTGATGGAAGGCCTAAGCCACATCATAAAAAGTGCGAAGGAGGAAAACTTAATACAAAGCCTTCAACCCTTGCCCTCCTGCTCAGAAAACACCCACCAGTCATTTGTAGACGATGCCATGCTCCATGGAACCCCCACGATTTAGGAGGCTCCAAGCCTCAAAGCCATTCTCAGTCGCTTCAGTAAAGCCTCGGGTATGGACCTAAATCTAACCAAATCCTCCATTTTCTTTTTCAACACCCACTTAGCATCCAGAACAATCTCTTCACAATCCTAGGTTTCAAAAGGCAAAACCTTCCTTCTAAATACCTAGGAATCCCTCTTACTGACAAACCTTGGCAAAAGATCCATTGGGAGAATATGCTCTCCTCTCTTGAGAATCACAGTAAGAATTGGACCAACAGAACCCTTAACTTTGTTGGCCGCCTTGTCCTCACTAAAGTTGTCCTTCAAGCCATCCCCCAATACATGCTTTCCATTCTACCAGCCCCCAAAGGAGTTCTCTAGAAGATAAGGCTTATTCAAAAAACTTTCTTATGGTTTGGGAACTATGTTAAATAGAAATGGTCTTTAGTAGCTTGGGAGAAAAACTGCAAACCCAGGATCCTAGGATGTTCAGGACTTCAAGACCCAAATACTATCTATAAAGCCTGTGAAGCCAAAATTTCATGGATATGGGTTAAAGAACCACAATATCCCTTGGCCAGGCATTGGAAAGCTAAGTATGTTGATAATTGCAGCCCTCAGAATCAGAGAACCTCCAAGAGGCTCCCCAATCTGGAACCTAGCGAGAGCCAATCGAAGCATCATACAGGAGCACAGCTTTTGGCAGTTCCAAAATGGTCACACAGCTCTTTTATGGGAGGATGCCTGGCCCCAACTGCCCAAGCTTGAATTCCCTAATTATCTTCCCATTTAGCGTAGGCACCAGGAACAAGGAAAGATGACGGTGAACCATTACTAGAAAACCGACTTAGCGAACTAGCAATGGAGACAATGGGTCTTAGATGACACCCTTCAGTTAGAAGGAATGGATAATCATCTTTTATCCCTACAAACATATCTAGATAAAAGGAAAATCCACTACTCTCAGGATGCAGATCAACTGAGATGGGGCAAGCTTGACGGGGGAACTTTTACACTAAAGGAGGCTAGATCTTACATAGAAGAAAGGGATCAGGCGGGAAAAGTTAATTGGCACAACAATGTATGGGATGCAAACATTTAGCTGAAGATAAAAACCTTCCTGTGGCTCCTAATGTACTGTAGAACCCTCACCTGGGAAAATCTACGGAAAAAACGATTCATAGGTCCCTCTCATTGCGCCCTCTATGAAAAAGAGGAGGAATCAATGAATCACCTCTTCAATAACTCTGAGTGGACCAATAGATTGTGGGATTGGATGGAGGCAATCTTTAAGAAAATGCATAGAACCAGAGATTCAATACAGGACAACATAGCAAATTAGAGAACAAATTACTCCAAGTGTGCAATAGTCAACACTCTATGGAAGCTTACCCCTGGTTTCATAGTTTGGTTGACTTGGAAAGAAAGAAACATAAGGGTTTTTCAAGATGAATCCAGGTCAATAGAGATTATTAAAACAAATATCCTACAAAACATGAGGGAAACAACTCTTACCAGGTGTAAAGTTGAACAGGAGACCGAGCCATCTGTTAATGACAAACAAATTCTGTAGGTTTTTGGAATAGCTGCAACTCCCTCTCCCATCTCTCCGACGCAGCGTCCTCATCAAACTCCCTCTATGACCTCCTGGAAACCTCCTCAACAATTTTTTCACAAATTGAACTTTGATGGTGCCTCCCGAGGAAACCCTGGCCCTATGGGCTTAGGAGGTGTTCTTCACGATAACAGAGGTGACATTCTTCATATCTTTAATCAATCTATGGGAGAGGCTACCAATAATGAGGTTGAATTCGCAGCGTTAGAGCAAGGACCCTAGATCCTAATTTTCTTGGGCAAAGGGTCTACTGTCGTGGAAGGGGACTCTCTACTGGAAATCAACGTAGCAAGGAAATTGCAAACTAGAACGCGACCTGAAAAGGTGACGAAGCATTGGATACTAGCCAAAGTAATAGAGCTCATTGCAAAGCACCTTCTATCTCTTGATGGCATTATTTTGCAGATCATGAGATGTATTGCAAATGCTATGGCAGATTTCCTTGCGAACTACGGGGTCAGTCATCGAAATAACTACCCGAAAACCTGTTGGCAAGATGTAGCATGTGAGGAGCTTTGGGCCAAGTGTTTACAACTTTCTAGGCAAGGCATTACGAGGATGGAGGAAGGGCTAAGCGGAACTATTGTACCACTCTTCAATGAATCATGAGGATAGCCATAAATGTTCACTCCCCTAGTCATTATGCCCGGAATTGGCACTGCGAGGGGAGGTCCTATCACTCACATTGAAAGGACAGGAAGATCTCTCACAAGAATGTAAGTTAGATTATGTACAACACAACAAAGGACACGTGGCCCATGTTCAACAACCATAAGCATGGCAACATGGATGCAATCGATCATAATCATGGAAATACAATTAGAAACCTAATGGGGATTAATTATGCCGGAAACCAAAGAATTACAGAAGCTCCACTGGGGATCGTGAACCATCACATTGCACCTTCAACCATAAATATGAAGATCATTGTAAGGATTTTAACTTGCCATACCTATCTCCTAGAACTATGTCCTGTGCACACTGTGTGGTTTTCAAAAGTTTGTTCAATCCTTGTTGATACCTTCAACAGCACTATGAAGAACAAATTTAGTCGAAATGCTTCAGCTACCAGGGAGCTAAAAAAAGCCTAGGAGGCCTACGAGACCTCTGTCTCTGGAAGGGGGAAAGGGAAAATTGAAGAAATCAAAACTAAGGTGAATGAAGCCTAGGAGGGGCTAGATGTTAATACCATCAGGGAGGAAACCGATTGGCTCTCGGACCTGGGTACTCCTGCAACTAGAGCCACTCAATTCTTAAGAACTCAGAGTCAAGCTTGGTGTATGAAGACCATGCTAGCCAAAGCTCTTAGTTTGCAGGGACCTGCCCTAAAAGATGCTTACTATGCTACTTCTCTTACCTCAGCCAAGAATTTTGCAAGGCTAGAATCGTTGGAGGTCAGTATGAAATCTCTTACGGAGGAACTCAGGATGCTTTCCGAGAATCTGGGAGCTTTCACACGGCTCTTCAAGCTCTCTATTCGCTAGGGGCTTAATATTGTTGTTGAAATCCTGGTGGAAGACTTTAAAACCTCCACTGTCAAGCAGCATAACTCCCAAAAGGCTCCAAACGCTAAAAATGGAAATGAAGCAGCAGGTCCAAGTGCTCCAACTCAAGACTTCGCGGAAATGGATTAGTGAGGTCTACGACGCAGTCTTCTCTTCGTTGGCCATCCTCTGCTCGGTATTTTCATATGAATGTCTGATTTTGTCTTGTTTATGACAGGTTTTCTTAGGCCCTCTATGTCAATTTTGAGTCTAGTTTTGTCTGGCAGCCCTGCGTGATTAGCCTCTTATACTTATCGATCTTAGCTTGTCAAGTTTTTGTATGGGATGCTTAGTTCTTAAGCCGCAGGCCTGCTGATCCTTTAGGCTTTGTGTGCAACTTTTTTGGTCGGTCTACCCTGTACCACTCTGTTCTGTCTAGTTATATAGACCTGTGGTATTTTTATGTAATTTTGTGATATAATATACATCTACTCATTTACAAAAAGAAAAGAAAAGAAGAAAATGGTTTAACAATAACCCATATATATATATATATATATATATATATATATATATAATATATATAATATTTAATAGTAATAAACTACATGCACATATTTTAACATTATTATTTTGATATATAAATTTTAATATAAAACAACTCTATACAATCTCAATAGTAAGAAATAAGAAGTTACTATAATAAAAAATAAAAATTTTAAAATTTGTTATATATATATGTAAAAATAAACTATATAAAAATATGTAAAAACGCTAATTAAATAAAACCAAAATTATATTTAATAATAAAAATAAATTATAATTAATTCTATAGGACAAAATTACATTTTTAAACTACAAAATTTAATTACTTTTTTATTACAACCGAAAGAGATGCTCTAAATATTTTAGGCTATACATGCTCAATCACACCTCTTAATAATTTGAGTCGAAAACTTCCCAAATAATTTGAAAGGATTAATCCACGCAATTTTTTCAAAATTAATCCACGCGATTTTTAGATTTTATATTGGTTTTTTTTTTTTTTTTTTTTAAATCTAATTTCATTATCAATTATTTAGTTAAAAGCTTTTAATATTCATATTAAATTAATTTTATTATTATTATTACGTATAATTTTTTATTTAATTTTTTATATTTTTAATTACTTATTTTTTTTTAATTTAATTTTTTGAAATAATTATTATATATTTATTTGATTTCAATGATGGGTCTCCTTAAAAAATGAGAAAATTATACTGAAATATATAAAATATTGGGTGACAAAATTACCCCCTATATAGCGATATGTTTCCATATCTAGTTAGGTGTTACTGCATTAACGGACGTATTCAATAAATCATTGTGCTAGTTCGTATACCAACGTATTGGATAAATCATTGTGCTAGTTCTTATACCAACGTATTGGATAAATCATTGTGCTAGTTCCTATGGTTTTCAATTATTATGTTTTCAAGAAGTGAATCAAATTCGTAGTAGCATATTAAACCATTATGTTTCGTTACAAATACCAATGGGCTGAACATTGAAAGGTAATTGATACATGTTAAACCATTAGGTTTCGTTACAAATACTAATGGGCTGAACATTGAGTTAATGTTTTGTAGGTTTTAGTTTTAATTTCTTTTACCTTAGTAATATTTCAAAGTTATAATAGCATTTGTTAATTCTGAGTCATAATAATGTAAATGACTTCATCGGTCAGAAAAATAAGTTGATTCTTCCAATCTTCTAATGCTAACATATAAATAGGTTGATTCTTCCAATATTCTAATGCTTACATATAGAATCTTTTTCCACATAAAGATTAGCAAGTTTAAATGCTAGGTTGTATTTTGGATAATTGTCATTGAATATTTTTCATTCCATTAATTTTTTGGGAATAAAAAGTGATATAATTAGAGGATGATGAGTGGTCACCTTGGTATGATTTATTTATTGCAAATTAATACTCACAAAAGGTAATAAATTTATTTTTATTTTTTAAGAAAAGAATTTTAATTCGTTTGGAATATTTTTATGTAGATATTGCTACCAAAGATTCATATATGTAAAACTATAACATTATTAACTGTAATTTTTTTTCGTTTTATTAGGTTTAATCTATATGATTTTGACATAATTTTTTTAATTTTATTTTTGAAAATAATAATTTAAATAATATTAATGTATTTAAATAATTTTTTTAATAATTGTTTTTCTTTTTCTTTTAAAATATTTAATTTATATAATTTTCACATATTTTAATTTATTTTTTAAAAATCATAATTTGATAATATTAATTATATTAAGTATTGATTTTCTCTTGAAATAATTGTTTGGAGAAAGATTGTATTGCTTTCGTGTTATGGAGAAGAAAGATTGTATTGCTTTCTTATTATGGAGAAAAAAATATCTAGAAATGACTCTAACATGTTTATGATTAACTGTGATAATGTACTTATATATTGTATGATCCGAGAGTTTACTTTTAGTAATCGTGTAAATGTTTTGTTTCTGGATTTAATGAGATGCTATTTTTTCAATATGTTTTAAAATTTTGATAATGTACTTATATATGGTATGATCTAAGAATTTAATTTTTGTAATTTTGTAAATGTTTTGTTTTTGGATTTAATAAGATGTTATTCTTTTGATATGTTTTAAAAAACTCAGTAACACGTTTGATGTGGTCCAATTTATTCTTGCAATGCATAATCATCTCATCTAGATACACATTTTCATTGTAGTATATTAAATTGTGGAAAATAATATACAATTTCATTGTAGTATATCAAATTGTAGAAAATAATGTTTATTGTTGGTTGAAAAGTTGGATTTGTGTTGATCACATGAAAGATAAAATTAAATGTGATTCTAAAAAGAGATTTTTAAGTGTTAGAATTTTGAAAATATATAGAAACATATAACAATATAAAATAGTAAAAAACTATATCATATCATGTTAGAAGTGTTATCTAGTTATTATTAATTTGTAAATTGAATTATCAAACAGTTACAAAATGAAAAATAAAAATAATAACAAAAAATTTATATTCTCATACACTTAATATGCAATAAACTTTTATGTGTACACAAACATATATAATAATAAGAATTAATTTGTTTTAGATAAAATCTATTGTTTTGATCTACACACATACATATATTTAAGTTAGGGATACACTCTTATTACATTCTATGTTATATAACATTACTATTTGTTATTATATTAACATAATTGGTATTCTTTGAAGGAGTGTGCCTATGAGAGAGTGCTCCCCACCCTTGTCTTGATATTATGCTAGCTCACACGAAAGGGGTTTGTGGCTCCCACCATACTTGGCATATTGCATGCACTACCATCACTTCATCAATGATAGAATGAAGGCAACACATGGCTAAACATCATTTTAATATTGTAGGTGCGATAGGGAGGTAGAAGAGGACCCATTAGGAGAATTATATCGAATTGGCATAGTCAAAGAAAAAAAATTATATCATAAACTGCATGCTGGTCATTCTAGCCAAGGGGTCATCTAACATCTTCTTCTTCTCAGATGAGGGTAGTAACCAACCAAGATGAATTCTTGGAGATTCTACCAATCATTGTCACAAGCCACTTTTTTTTATTTGCAACTGTAGTTTTTTTCTCTCCGAACGTCAATGTGTGTCTAAGTCTGGCATAGCCAACATGTTTTTATAACTATATATTTAAAACATGGTTTGGTTAAATGAGGTTTAAACATTGTTAAGCCTCTAAACTTATGTTACATGTTTGGTTTCCCTTCGAGCAAGCAAATAGCAAAAAAAAATTGGTCCATCTAATCCTCATTTGACAAAATGCAAATTCCCTATCTTCAAAAAAATGTTATTATAATAGATTTATTGTTAATGTAGTTCCCCATTCTAGTTGACATAATATTTACACTATCTTAGTTTTGAGACGTTACATGACGCATATATTATCCTTTCTGGATATCATTATGATGATCTAAACAGTTTATGTGTTTTGATGAGACATATATTTCACGATATTATGATATTTTTCTTTCATTATAATGATGATAATGTTGATTATGACATTTATATGTGATCATTTATGATGTTTACTAGATTATAATTATTTTATGTTTACCATCTTTTACAGACTAATTCTTGAGTGTGATAGGAAAAGAGGACTATAGACACGACACATACCATGATAATTTGTGTCACATTATGATTTATGTTTATGATTTTGTAACACCATTCTGTTAACCCTTGTTTATGTAATAAACAATACCTATAATTAAAAATAATGTTTTCTTTGGGCTAGTTATAAGAGTGGGAGATACAGATCCATGATCTAAAGGAGAGTTGAAAGTTGGCAGGCTAGTGTAACAGAATGCATCACCACCAAAAACTTGGCAACTAAATGATTGAGCAAAAAAATTCCCACAATTTTTATTATCCCAAAACATGGGAAAAGAAAAGTGGGAAAACCTCATAGGAAATGAAGAGCCTACAGGGGAAAGAACACTGAAGAAGACTAACAAGAAAAATATGGGAGATGAGAGTTAGAACATTAGATAGAGAGTGTGTGAGAGAATGTTGAGAGCGAAATAAGATTAGAGTGAAAGAGTGAGGATAATACGCATTTGAGAAAGTTTTTTGAAACTGATGGGATTTAATTCCTATAGTTGATGCATGGAAATCATTGGGATGTGGTGTCCAAGTGGGACAGATCAATGGGAGGCTTATAAGGTGAACTAAGTGATGAGTGTTTGATGAAAAGGGTTGATAAAACATTGAGAGCTTGTTTTGGAAGATAATAAACCACTTAGTGCTTGCTATATAAGTTGCTAAACCAATTAGGTGCTTGTTGTAAGGATGATAAAGCACTAGCCAAGATGGAAAACCCACTCGTGTGCTTGATAAAAATGGTTGAGAAACCACTAAGTGCTTGTTGAGGAAGCTAATGAACCACTTTGTGTTTACGAAATAAGATAATAAACCACCAAGACATTGTGTTGCAGGGCTTGATGTGATTCCCTTGAAAACTCAACCACTAAACTGCCTATAAACAAATCCCATGTTCCTTGAGAACTAAGAAGTACCCCAACTAATCTTGTTTGGAATCCCTAAGAAGGAAATCACTTGGATTGAGGATATGGCTTGGGGATGGGTAGGTACTAGAAAAACTATGGTTCATTTGGCTAATGGGTTGGGTGGAAAGTTGAAATCCCACATTCAGTTTTAGCCATTTCTCACCATCTAGAAAAGTGCCATGACTTAACTATATTTGAATATAAATAATTACATGACTCTGTTATTATTTTTTATAGTATGCCTTTGTGTTAACGCCTGAATGATCATTGAAAACTACCGAATGTCCTTGATGGGAAACCTAATATGAATTTTCTTTTGGGAAGGTGGAAACAATAGCTTTATCTAGATGATATGATTGTTCTTGATTACATATGCAAATTAGACTAGTTACTTGAGGACATGCACTTAATTATTAATACAAATTCTCTTATGGTTGACATGCTTATAAATTAAAAGGTTCCTTGTCCCATTTGATGTAATAATGTATTTTGTCATGCAAAGGATGAGTTAAGGATTATTTTTTCCATATGTTACAATTTATTTATACAATGTAATTTCGTAATGTTTAATTCTCATCGTGGGAGTGCATTAGGCCCCATTCAGACCCCAAGGAAAGCCCAACCAATCCTTGGGATTATCCTCAATATTTAATCTTGTTCATGGCTTGGATTTCAGTCAAGTAAGCCTTTGAATATATATATATATATATTTATATATATATATTATATATAATATTATATATATATATATATATATATATATTATATATATATATATATATATATATTATATATATATATATAATATTATATATATTAAAGAGATTGAAAAATGGGCATTGTAGATGATGATACGGGACCAAAATATCCTCATTTTTTATGCAAAGTTTCAAATAGCATCATGCCTCCCTTTCCAAGTGGTATGCATTAGTCACTTTGGGATGGGTGATGTGGAGGGAGGGTGTGAACAAAGATTTCTATGTCCTTTTCCATCAATTATTATGTCACACCAAGCCTCCCTTGGTAACTCGTGTGTAACGGAATGATGTTGTTAACGGAAGGCGCAAAGAAGAAATTTCCCCATCATTCGATGTCAAAGTTTATATTATTATCCTTGCAACTTAAAATGATAAGAAACAAATAATTATATTCCACTTTGAGGGGGAAACCTCCTTTTGCATTTCATAAATGAACAATTATTAGATGATTCAAATGACAATACCTCCTTCGTATATATAGGTGTCTAAAGGGTCAAATATAATTAGGGCCTACATAATAATAATAATGCAAGGGCACAACAATAAAAACAACGGGCTTATATGGGGCACAACAATAACAATATAATAGCCACACTAGTATTATAGGGACCTAAAATGCCCCTCTCCTTCAAAAAAGTGTTGTCCTTAATTCTTGAATAGTTTTAGATGCTTCTATATAAAATACATCCTCCCATGTGGAATCATCAACAGGTACGTTCTTCCACTTAATGATATACTCTGAAATTTATTGATTATGTAGCTATTTGATTCTTGTTTCCACGATTTCTTCAGGTTCCAATATGTGTTTTCCCTCATCGTCAAGTTCTAGCAATATAGTTTTAGCTGGATTCTTCTCACCTATAACCTTCTTTAATCATGAAACACTGAAAAATGGATGTACTCGCGAATATGTGGGTAAATCCAATTGGTACTCCATTGTACCAATATTTTTCAAAACCTTATAAGGGCCATAGTACTTGGGTGATCATTTATTATCCTTCTTAGCTTGTTTGAGGGAAATTTGTTTACATGGTTTTAGCCATGAAAATACCTAATCGCCTATGTCAAAACTTCTTCCATTGTGATTCCAATCTTCTTAATGTTTCATTTGATTATACGCTAGATTCATGTTATCATATAAGAGTTGGAGAACTTGTTGTTGATGCTCAATGTGATTTTCCACTGCTTGAACCTTATAATTATATCTTAGAGATGATGTGATGGATGTTGGATGATATCCATAAAGTGTAATAAATAGGGTCATTTCTGCTACGGTATGGAAGGAATTGTTAGACCACCATTTTTCCATAGTAATATGATCAATAACCCTTTTCCACACTATTTTTCCATAGGAATAGGATCAACGAACCTTGTCCAAACTGGGGGCTCTTAACATGGTTGATGCTTAATCAAAATGAGGGTATGAGATGTCACCCATGTAGTAAACCACTAGGATGCATAGCATTAGTCAAGGCATATTCGAGGGGCCCTAGATTCTTTTGAAGACCACCTTCAACACCCCACACCCCACCCCCCCACCCCCCAATATTCTTCCAAGGCACAAAAAGGGTGGTATCATGGCATGCTTACATTAACATGGAATAAAACTTGGATTTTTCACAATGATTGATATTATGATAGATCAATGAACCATAGCTATATTGGGTTCACAACATGCAAAAAGTTTATAATGCAGATGTGCATGTAAATGATTGAATGACTGATAATTCCTTAATCTAATAGTCCACATATATGTCATCTTTGCACATGCATGATAACCATAATATATGTGTGCACCCAATGAAGCTAGTCCATCATTAAATTGTAATTTAAACATTGTTTAGTTTAAGTTAAAGAATACCAGATGGAGATTAGTAGAGCTTAAGCATACCATGCCAGTGGGCACCTGACATTAGGTTGTCCAAATTTTGAGGCGAAGATCTTGTATGACTTGGAAACAACATGATGTGGAAAGGAGGTGACATAGCACCACATGGAAAATAGGTGGAAAATTTGATGACATGGAGGTAGAAATAAGTGACAAATGGCACTCATCTTTGGCTAATTTAAATGGTTGACTGTATTATTAGTAGGTGACACATGATAGATACATGTCAAGACTTAGATACATGGTAGGAACTAATTGGTCATACAAAATTAATCAGCAAGTGAAGTGGCAAGTGACTTAGCACATGGCATAGTAATGTTAGGTCCCATACTAGAGCATTGTGCATTGAAGTCCATTTTTCTATATAAACACCAAGGTCTATCTCTATTATCATGTAGCACAAATGATGTCACACAAATGACATGGAAAAAAGACCATGTGGAAGATAGTGAGTGGCCCATGGTAGTTTGAAATGGAAAATATAGAGTTGTTGGGATTAACACAAGGATCATGGTTAGAAATTCTTTCTTGTGTATCTGGTTTTGGTTGAAATAGCTTGAAAATCATGGTTATAAGTAAAACTCACATGACCAAAGGCTTTGCCATTTTAAGGCCCTATGTCATGGTAATAGTATGATAAGCATGGAAGAACCTCGAGTATGCAACAATGTAGTGTGACAGCGAAAATGGAAATTAGTTGCAGTTAAGGGTGAAAATCTTTGTCACCTAGAATTTGGTCTATGGATACGTTTGTGATCATAGTATACTAGAGTGGTATGAGAGGACCAAACTCACAACACGTGGTCACAAGTGCTTAACAATTTAGCACTTGGAGGTAAACTACCAGTATTGGGATGCTCATAGTTCGAAGAGTAATGTAATCATATGTTAGGAACGAGGTCATGGCACTTGATCATGGGTGATTAACCATGTATCACTTGGAGCTAATTATTTCAAATAATATCCAATATGGAAACAAGGTTTGAGCAATTATAGTTTCACAGAGAGGAAATGAGCACACCACACACTCATGGGTGATTGATGGTTCAGAGTCTATACCTAAAGAGATATGAAAATAATTTGGTACCTGGTATGTAAGCACACAATTACAAATCACCATCATAAGGTGTTAACAAGTAGCTTTTAAGGGCTAGTCATCATCACATTGGGACATTCCTATTATTTCAATGTATTCATATGATCGCCTCATGGTCATGCAAATGGGCATATGAGGTTTATGCAAAGGATGTGAGGGAAACAAGGTTGGATTAAATGGATTTATCAACTTGGTGCCATTATGAATATGAATTGTATTGAAGTGATGATAAAGTGATGAATGATATCTACGGAAGTCAAGAAATTGTTGAAAGTGTATAGGAAATCATAATTGAGTGACATTGTGAACCCACAATGCCATCAATCAATACAATGGATCAATACCCATGGCAAAGGAGCCAATAATCTATAAATATAAAGTTAAACAATTGAAAATGTTGTTGAAGTTGTGCATATGTGAGGGCTAGTGATTTCTTAGAGAGATTTTCTAAATTTTGTGACATGAATAGAGAATTACCAGACCAAGTAAATGGCAATAATCCAATTTGATCAGAGAAAACCTATAGGATCACATATCAAATTGTAGTGATAATTTTGATTGTGTAGAGATAAAGACTAGAATAGATCATAATATAGATTATCACTGCAGTGGAATTCTAAGTAGATTTATATAAAAGGATTAGAGATGAAGAGAAAATATATCAAAAGTGAAATGTGTAGACCATAAACATATTGAATGTACATGAACAAGGATATTGTCATATTAGTAAAGATTCAAATTCAAAGTATAAAACAATGAGGTGATTTGTGTCTCCTTCAAGTTGGTGCTTGCAAATTAGGGGATTGGTGTATCCTTTTGTTTGGTGTCTATAAATTAGGGGTTGGGTGTCCCTTTCTAGTTGGTTCTAGTAAATTAACTTAATACTAGGTTGGTGCCTACCTTCATATATAAAGAAGAAGTTTTTCTGTGATATTCCCCGGTATGGATTTCCATGTAAAACTCTCAATCTGTTGATCCATGTGTGTCCATTTTTATTTATGTTTTTCCTATTTGTTTTATTATAAATAGCTTAAATATTTAAAATATTGCTAAAAATTATATAACACTAATTCACCCCCCTCTCAGTGTTATTTTGGCTTCAATGCTGAGTAGGTCCTACCTTCCATAGAAGACCTAGCTCTAAATGCCTATGAAGAATTGATAGAGTAAATTTTTTTATAGAAGAGGTTCATAACTACAAGACATGGGTAGTATGGCCCTTAGAAAATTAAGGTGAAGGGACAACATTTAGGTAAATCTAAACAATAATTTAGGGAGAGTGGATAGGAAAAATTTCCTGAACTCATTTAGTAAAGCTTTTGGAAACCAAAAGCCTCCCACAATGGTGAGATATGATTTATATTAGATCATTACATCTTATTCCATATATCTCAATACTTTTAGAGTGTCAAAATTGGAGGAATCAACTTATATAAGACTAGTTTCATTAGTGGTACCAAATTTAGATAATTAGGGTATGAGATATTTTACTGTCATTTTTAGTCCTTAAATGACATTTTTAGGAAGTAGAAGTTTCCTGCATAAGTACAATACTTGATAGAGTTGAAGGACTTAAAAATAAAATAGGTATTAGTTTTCTATTAGAATGTGTTATGACTATGGCACTTGAAATAATATGGGTTCCATGATATTCAATTGTATCTTATTTGCTAGCAAAGATAAGAAATCAGGAGTGAGAGGAGATAACATAACAAAGGGAGTTAATATTTTGAAATGTCCCATTATGTCATAGGTCTCAACTGAAACTATAGAGAGTTCCTTCTCATTTTTAATTGCATTATCTCCATTCTAGACTAAAGGTAGTTGACTAGACGAACCTTTTAGCTAAGTTTTCCCATGTAAGGGTTTCCCTAAGCATATCAATCTGTTAATTGTGTTCGTGTTTGATTTTTATTTTTTATTCTCTATTTTTACGTATGTTACATATTTCAATCATAAACGACAAACCATTAATTAAAAAGAAATGGAACCTAAAAGAATTTAACATTCATAGCATAGATTTTAGTTTATTTTTATCATATTTAGGATGATGAAGTTTGAATTGGAATATCCATGGTAGTTTACAGATGAACTATCATTATCTCTTACTTTATATTCATCTAGTGCACCTAATTGACCTCTTCCAAACATTACTCTTCCTCTCCATTTATTATTCTACCATCTTTTGCCTAATGTATCTTCAAAACAATATAAAATGCATCTTCTATATAATGAAAGTATTCAGTGCTAAGTTCATCTTGAATACTATATATTAAGCCATTGATTTGCATAATCAATTTCATATTCCCGATGTCATATAACTTAAAATCAGTTCCCAATCTATCAATTCTTTAATATAATCTCTAACATTCATATTTTTCTATCTCATATTTGGTACTTGTCTAAATAAATTTGGTTGGTTGTGTGTAAGTAAGAATTTATTCTATATATTTCTTACCATCTTATTACAAGTTCTCATATTTTCCTTGTTCATTCTCACTCCATCTTTTTTAAGATGATGCCTGCAAAGAAACCTAAGCTTTCAAATTGTCAATAGAAAACGCTACTATATATCGACTTCTCAAAATCAAAGTTCCATTCTACTTCACAAATCAAACCAATTATGAACCCTCTTTTAAATTACTATTAAAACTAGTTACTTATATTATAGTATGACATTTTTGTTACAAGAATTTAATCAATTGTAGTCTAAGGTCATTCTATGGTCTTTTTTTATATCTACTTTAAACTTTAAATCTTCAAATTTTCTCCAACATTTCTAGTATATCTAGTATTACCTATGAGTATAGTTTCAAACAGTTCCATTCTTTTTCTAATTTCTTCCCTTTATTAGTTTATTTCATTTGTCTAATTTCTCATCTCTCCCATACTTAAATGTTCTATATTTCTTATATTTCTCCTCTAAGATCGCATTCCTATTCCTACTATCTTGAAAATTTTCACATTGATTACCATGCATTTTCTCCAACAAAAAATACCCTTCCAACTATTTATAAATATTAAAATAACCACTACCATTCATTGAAAAAAAAATAATGGTTTTAAAAATTAAAAATCCTACTTTCTTCCCATATTGATATACTCTCCTTCTTTCACCGGTATATAGTCTTCTCTTTAGTAACTTGCAATGCGTAAATACCTCAAATAAAAAAAAACAATGCAATAGCAAATATCACAACATACAACAAAATTACAAATAAATTATCAAATAACATACGTTCCACCTAATTTATTGCTAATCTAACATTCATATGGAAATCCACAACATAAATTACGTTTATTGAAACAATTTTCAATTATACCTTATTACATACACAAACCCAATGCGCAAAATTCTAAAATCCATGGAAACTCAGAATACACAAAGCCAAATCAAAGGAGTGTCGAAAGCCCTTTGTTCAATCACAAACTTCATATTTATTCTTGATATCATTGTCTTTTGTTATTTCAACTATTTTCATGGTTGAACTTTGAAATGAAACAATTCAGATTCCCAACTAAAATTTACTAAAAATGTGAAATTTACATGACTTTTTTTTTGAAGTTTTAAAGTCTAATGTTAAAAATCAAGTACATATCTACACAAGAGGGCTTAGAAGCATGGATTTCAAATTTTATACGTATCCATTTGCAAAGGTGAGTGAAAATTTTGAAACGTTTTAATACTATTGACAAAACCGATGACTCGAAATTTTCTAATACATCTTCATTCACGTGTTGAATCTGTATGTACTTTTGATTAAAGCTGCGCACTTTCACTGAAATGGGCACACACGGTTCATTTCTTTGGAAAATTGAGCCATTCAACTCCCATATTTTTTATTTATCATTCTTCATCTCTTTACAGTTTTAGTTTTTCAATTTTATCCCAGAAAAAAATCTATTTGCAAAAGAGTGAGGAGTTTTTAAAAGATACGCCACATATTTCTTGTGTTATTTTTCGAAACAAATTGCAATGGTAAGTAATATGTTAGGTTAGACGCAGGTTGTATGTTGTATGTATATTAGGTTGCAATTTGTATGTTGTAGATTGGGAAAATTTTAAGAGGGAAATTTGGTTTATTAGTTATTTTTTTTTAGATATTTTGGGAAAAAAATATTTAAGTTAAATTCACATTTGTTTTATTTATTAATAATTAAATGAATGATATTTACTAAAAAATTACCAATTTTAATAGTAAATTAATTTATTTTTATTGATATTCTCCTACATTCTATATGTTTTGTAGCTGTCAATAATACCATAAATAAACATAATATTTAAATTCTTATATAATACTTTGTTGTAAATTGATTAATTCATCATAAAGCATAGTGCCAAAAATATCTTTGGCATTGTGTTTAACATTTCTTGAAAATGTAGTGCATAAAAAAAAAGTGATTAGTGAGGCCATCCTAAAGATCAAGACAAGTTTTACAAAATGTTATGAGCTTTCAATCAATTCTATACAATCCTCTTTGTCCATATACAATGGAACCCTGTCTAATTTCTTAGCACATTGTTTTTTATGTTCCAACAATTCAAGAGAATACATTCGTAGGGATTTTAAAATCATGCTTAGGGTAAAGTAGAGATACTTATATCCTAAAATTTTAACACTAATTCCTCTTAAGGATACCACACTTTTCTATGAATTAAGATGCATGTAGGATACATTACTAGCCATGGATGCCCTTTCATCATTTGTCCAAGGCTATATTAAATCAAAACCTCATTTGTCCAAGGCTATATTAAATCAAAACCTCCAATAATCTTTCAAAATGTTGGATCAATCTAATGTATAAGTTTTTAGTGTGTAAGTTCTTAAGTAGTCATATTCTAATAGAAAGAATAATGCATTTATATAATTGGACCATATTTAACATTGAATTTCATTATTCCAACATTGATCCACACAAATTATAGAGTTATAACGGCATAAGGGGAATCAAATCCCTTGAGGTGTAGATTTTGTTTTAGAGTGTAAAACTTTGACAAAGAGTTTTCATGTGAATGGATAGGATTTTCTTGGGAACTTAATAGATCCACGGAAAATTTAATATGGATCTATGTTAATATATCAAATACTAATTTTAATGTTCATACTTCTCATATACCAATTACATTAAGATTCCATATTTCCTTATTTTAAGGCCATATTTAAGCTAGACACCAAATTGGGGTATAAGATCCCCTTGTTTGTATGAGATCCTCTTGTTTCAATGACTAATAAAAGGAAAGTGTCACTATTCATCACAAGAAATTATATACTTCCAACTCAATTATTTTTCATAATTACTTTCATTTAAACCCATGCTATATTAAGATGTAAGCATTATTATTCAGTGTAGTAAATTCCACGATGACTATGTTATTCATAATTGCATTATATTAAAATTTCGCAATATTCATAATATGAATTAGATACTGATAATATTAAATAGAATTTCATAATACCAACATTTTTTTTGTAAGCTAGAGATAGGTTTCTATATTAATTGAAGAAAACTAAATAGTATATAGGTTGTGTTGTTGGTGTACCACTATGGAAACTAGAATAGAATTTGTCCTTAGAGACATTATCAGTCCAAAAAACGGAAGTCAAAGATTCCAATTTGACAAGCTCTAGATTGTAGGAAAAAGAATTATGATAAATTAGGCCAAGTTATAACAGAATGAGTGTTTCCTAGCATAAAACAACCAGAAAAGGGAATTGATAGATGGTGCACGATGAGGCATAAACTAGAGGAGTATTATCACGAGAGTCATTAACCTAGATACATCTAGCCTTGAATGTCCCTCACATGTCATAGATTCAATGTCCACCTTCTTCGACAACTAACCAAATACCCTGTGACCAAATTATTTCATCTATAGTTGAAGCTCATCAAATTGAACTATGATGGATTCGCATTCTCCACATCTCTCAATTAGGAGGTTACCCATAATTGTTTGAACATGGAAATATAATTCTCAAGTCTTGAAATACTTGGTATTACAACATTTTCATGTGCATGTATTTGGAACCTGTGATGAAATCTACTGGTAGAACTCATTGTCATGGAGACTACCCCATTCTAGATGAGTTTTGACTTCAAAAGATTCAATGCATGTCCTAATGGTACGATGGTCACACTAGTTGAATATGGATGAGGAGGATGCTTCCTGATGCTAAGCATGGGTAAGTGGTCCAAAGTGAGGGAACTACCATCATAATTTCATTTCCCCATGCCATAATAATCAATCAAAGAAAGTGCCTCTAGGAAATCACTACAACAAAGACCAACAAATGAAATCTAGCAGGGACCAAAGCAAAGAACTAAACTAGAGGAATTGGAAGGTAGGAGGAATTACCAAGCCATGTCCAAGTGAGAATGAGCTTACATCTGACAAGATCTAAATTATTAACTATTGAAACATGGGAGACTACCAAGTGAAAGGCTTGTCACAATTGTTGTCATTCATCATTGAGAACGAGGATCAAATACTTTGGAAGTTAGCTAGATTCAAGCATGTGAACATAATTACTAGTGCCATAATAGTTTTTAAACCTAGTTACAAACATTTATTTCCATGGAGAGTGCAAGTTACTGAGTTATCATTCCTACACTATGTGTCCCTCCAAAGAGTGGGAGGGGTGAAGGTGGTGCTTTCTGTTTGTCTAAAGGATCACACATCTATATCACCCATGACTAGACCTATAAAATCGAAAATATTATATTAAGGCGCAATGCACCTCTTCTACATTTCCCCCTTTTTTGTTGGAATCTCATAATATTTTTTTTGTGAAATCGTAGTTTTAGATTGTTGAAATTCATTTTTTTTAATGCATAAATAGTTTTACATTGTTGAAATTCACTCGGATTATGTAGATTTCATAGCTCAATCTTATGGATCCAAGAAATCCATGCCATATTTTACCCAAAATTAGCAGACAATATTCCCAAAGAGGAGGGAAAAAGTAGAAGATTTAAACTACAACATACAAAATGACTTCATCTAACTCCTATATGTTTTATATTTTTTCAAGGTTTTGAATCCATTTATACATTCAAAAGTGTGTTTTAAACAACATACAACCACGATTTCATCAAATATAGAAATAAATATCCAAAATCTAGAAGAATTAGACTAGGTCATTTTGCATAGCATAACCTAAAACTTCTGCATATGACTATTTTCACATTATATCAATTTTATTCAGAATTAATAAAGACATTTAAATTATGAAATATGCATAGTTTTAATAATACAAACATTTTTCAAAATATTAAATTTATCTGTATATTGAAAAATATATTTCAAAATAATATAAAACCATAATTCTATTTATATATATATGGCTAAACCTTTTTGATATCAAATCTCTTTTTTAATAAAAATAAAATAAAATAACAAACTATTAACTATAAGTATTAAAATTATGTAATTTCAAAAAAAATATTAAATTTATTATATCCGAAAAGATATTAACTGAAGTAAACGAAGGGCATTTTCGTCAACAATATTTTGAGAGTAACTACAAAAAGTAAAAGAGTTTATGTATTTAAACTTGTCCCAATATTTTGATATCATAGTATGACAACCATTCATATGTTTTGATATCATGTTAGGAAGATCGTTTGTGTGTGGTAAAGATATTAGGGTCCAGGCTTTAATTTTTTTAATGAATGATGTTTAGATTTTTTTTATTGAAATTTAATAGATCACATTAATTTTAATAAACATTAATTATCATTATTTATATTTTATAATTTTTTTTTATAAATTTTTTTAATTATAATTTATTTTTATTTTTATTAAAAAAATTTAATTATATTTTAATTTATATTATTTTATTATCCTTAATGATTTAGAAGGAATTTTCTATTACATTGGCCGCATTACCAATTTTCGTGACCTTTTAATTCAGGAAATAAAATGATATGGGAGTCTTTTTAGATAGCTAAAAAAATTCTAAGTAATCATATATTAGATGCAGTAAAGACATTAAAATTTAAAACAATACAACGAACCTGGACGGACGCGAAGATGCCGGGATCGTTACGCGACAATTAAGCCGTAAGAACGCAAAAAAAAATAAAAAAAAAATGACTAGGAAACAACGGTTTATCCCTCGGAAGCTTTGGCTCACGATTCGCAAAACAATTGGACACAAAAGCTTTTGTGCGATCAGTTTTCACTCCTTGTGGAAAAACTATCCTAAACTGACCGTTATGATTAAAATCATTTACATTCGAGTTATATAAAATCATATCTTATCCATCTTTTACCAATAAAAAATTATTTTTCAGAAGAAAAAACCATAATTTTTTATATTAAGATAATATAAAGGGCATGTTATATAGAAAGGTCTAGATAGTGAGATAAATCAAAAGAACCACATTATGCCTGCTGATCCAAATATAGGAGCCTTACTGCTCAATATCAAAATAGATGGATCGATCTGTGCTAGACACACATCCTTATTAAGACTGGGAAAAATTAGAGAAAATAAACATGATTTCCACAAAAAACTGTCCATAAAAACAGATAATCAAAACATCTGAAAAGACATGAGAAAGATGCCAGATCCATTCAGCCGGAGAGGTCATGATTGGCCTTGATACGAAGCAAAAAAATGTCAAAGACCTTCTAGAATTCTGGAAGATTGATTCATTCCTCCATTTCCACAGAAACCAGCAGACCAGAACAAACATAGAGCACCAAGATGCGATCTGTTCACTCCACCATTTGAAACCATCCTGTACAGAGGAAAAAATGTGATAAGGAAAACCAAATGATATGGAAAGATCATACCAGATAAGAAGAGAAGAGGGGCATTGAAAAATCATATGTAAATTTGTCTCGGCAGCAGCATTCAGACACATGGCACAGCGACCAGGACCCTGCCACCCTTTTCTTTGAAGCACCTCCCATGTGAGATTCTTGTTCCAGAAAACTAACCACGAAAAAAATATCATTTTTAGCAGGCAAGAGACTTTCCATGAAAGCAGAGGAAAAATCATTTGAGAAGAGATAGATAATCCCATGGATAAAGCTGCATAAAGATCTTTTACGTGGATGGATAAAGGATGGATAAAGGAGAACTGAGAAAAGCCCACGCCAGAACATCCTTTGAACCTGTATGCCGAATCGTCAAACCCTTCAATGCATGTAGAACAGATCTCGAGAAAAGACAAATATATTTATGGATGATCTCCAGAGATCATCCATAAATATAATTTTTTTAATGGTGTAAAATGTGTAAAATTTAAGAAAAATTCAACGAGGATTCTTTATGTTAATAGTGTAAAATGCAAGAATTTACCAAAAATTGAAATGCAAACATTTAAAAAAACATACGTTACCCGGAAGTTGCACTGCTAGTGTGAGCAGTTGGTATCATGTTTCGATAAATCCATTTATTCTTATTTCTATTTGATTTTAGCTGTTTTGTTTTATCTTTTATTTCAGTTTCTTTGAGCAGTTGGTATCATGTTTCGATAAATCCATTTATTCTTATTTCTATTTGATTTTAGCTGTTTTGTTTTATCTTTTATTTCAGTTTCTTTATTATTGGTAAGTAGCAAAAATGAATGCAAAATGGATAAGGAGTTTTGAGTTTTTTAAATGATCAATATTTAAATTTGATAATTTAAAAAGTAATATAATTAATTAATTTAATTTCTTTGATAATTTTTTAATTAATTATTAAATAAGTATAAATGTAATTTTAATAAAAATTTAATACCAATAAAGTTGTATGGTAAATCTTATCATATTTAAAAATATAATGTAGTCTCATTTAAAATTTGAAATATAAAATCAAACTATATTTAATGGATATGTTTTTTTTTGTAAGTTTTTTGTGATATTTTAGTCTTGACCTATGGCTTGAGGAGTCGTGACCCAAGGGAATCTAAGTTTAGTTAAGCCACCAGGGATGCACCTGGCTGGGCCACACCAACCCTTCGCCTGACTGGATTTTTTAGCGTCTCTCCTCTCCCTAGAGGGCATTATATATATCCAGACCTCAAGAGGGTGGTTCGGTGAACCCACCCTCTTGAGGTTTGATATATATGCCTGCCTGTGCTAGGGAGAGGAGAGACGCTAAAAAAATTCAGTCAGCGAAGGAGTTGGTGTGGCCCAGGCCAGGTGCGATCCTGGCTGTTATGTTTTATATATATATATATATATATATTATTGTATGACATCATTTGATTCAGGTGACATCAAATGTGAATGGAGTACAATGAGGGGAATTTAATCCCCTTTTCACACATTATGCGCACTAATGAAGTGTGTCTAGGAAGCACCTTGAGACTTGGGGCAAGAGATGATTCCAGAATTTGGAGCCATTACAAGAGGTCAATGCAACCCCTAGGAGTGAAGTTTTTTGTGCAAGGTGATGGGATTTTTGGTGGTAGATGAAATTGTTGATTTCGTTGTGTAGGGTGGCCTTCAGCCTTTTCCATCCCTGACCCTTCAAGTTGTGACAAGACGAAGTGAAATTGCACTTAGCTAGGAAGCGACTAATCTCAACATGGAGGGGAACCTGAGTAGGAAAATTTGGGACCCGGGCTTGTAGTTGTGTGTGTCGCCTTCGAGCTCAAGCTTTGAAGCTTGGTGGGGAAGACAATGCCTAAGCCAGGCAATCAAGGAGCCTTCGTCATAACTGTTAGCAATTCATAATTTCCAGGTAATGTCCCTCTTTTTAACTATCATTTTGGAACTCAAATTTATTGTCAAAAATTATGTTGGTGTGCCCACTAAGGTAGTTGTGTGGTTCCTGACTATTACATTTGTCTTTATCAAGGATATTGTGAATAGAGGTCTAAACCCTTCTTAGGTCGTGTGGGAAAGAACTGTGGTTGAAACTTGGGGAATTTACAATTATGTAATTACTTTTGTCACTGTGTTTTCCAATCTATTTATGAATTTTGGCCTTCTATTTGGGCAAGGTTTTGTCTTCCGAGATTTCTAGTTGATTTGGATTAACATACATTGGCATCTTATTTTCCCTTATGTTGTAGTGGCTATAACCATCTTCCAAAAATTTTCCTTAGCTTTGTTTTGGAGCCTCCCAACCAACCATCCTTAGCAACATGTCTTGCACTGCTCTAGTACTTATGCTTCAATTCAGTTTCTTTGGCTTATTAGCTTCTATTCGCTAACTTGTTTGCCTTTCATCAACAAGTTGACATTTTGTGACTTGGTCTTCAACCAACTCTTGTGCTCACTTGGAGAATTGCGCAGAACTGGACAGAAACCTCCCTTTCTCTTTAGAATTGCGCTGAGTATCTAGGCAGCCAAATTCTCTCTAGAATTGTGTAGAGCATGCAAGTTGCCTTCCCCTTGAAAATTGCGCAGAATAGTGCATCACTGGACTTGCTCTCAGAATTTACATAATTCTGGTTCGCAACCTTGGCTTCAGTCCAGAAATTGCGCAGAGTTTGAGGGGCAGCTAGAGCCACTCAGCCTAGAAACTGTGCAGTAGTCACTCCAGAGCTTGTTTTCCATTGCATGTGCTCCCGAGTTCTTGGTTCCCTCTAGGACTAAGCATTCTTGCTTTTCATGCATGGGTAGCTTTGTCCGAAAAAATAAAAAACTCAAAAAATCAAAAAGCATCACTAGATTTTAGGGATCTATTTTTAGCAGTTGGGGGTTACAAGCAAAAGTTATTTTAGAAACCTCTCGCCCAGTGTCGCTTTTTCTTAGATTTGTGGCATGCACGTCATAAACCCCGATCTTTTCAAAACTATTTATTTGACGCTTCATAGCTCATTCTTCACTTCAATCTTGGAGCTCTGGCATCCCGAACACATCTAGGAACATTTGACATACTTAGCTCAGTTTTTTCTAGATAAGTCCTCTTTTCATGTCTTTTGTTTCTTTTTTGTCGCTTTTTGTATTTTCGCTTGTGTGAGTGTTGTTTTCTTGGTCTTTTTGAATGCTTGCTATCATTTTAATGCATGTTAGCTTATAGAAGAATTGGTTCAAGTTTTCCATTGCATTTCCTTGTTGTCTCATGCATGACATTATTTCTGCACTTACGGTTTCCATTGTGGTGACTCGCTTCACACACTTCATGTTTTTCCCATTTTACGGAATCCTGCACTCAATGATTCCATGCATGTTCATTCACTCATGTCTGCACCCAAATTCACACATGCATTCAGTCCTTATTGTTTTTAGTCGCTCGTAGGCGGGTCTGAGCTGCCTTGTCCCGGACCTTGCCTTGGCCAGCTTTCACTGCACATTTCTGGGATGGAAGGCCTTGCCTTGCTCCTAGAAATTGTGTAGAGCATGCCTTACACTGGCCTCTCAGAGCGTGCTTTGTGCAATTCTGGGAGGTGGTGCCTCAATTGGCCCCCGGAATTGAGCAATGCAATTTCCCTAGGTTGTAGTCATGGTGACTGAAACTTCGCATTTTGTAGTTCCAGTCCTTAGCCAGCCAAGCTGGAGTATGCTCTGTGCAGTTTCATCAGTCATTCATCTCATTAACAGTCTGAAATGTTTTATGCACAGTTCTGGTAGTCAGTGCCCCAACCTCCTAGTGAAAATTGTGCAAATTTCCCAGTCAATCACCTAGATGTGTTGCATGTCAGTACTAAAGTAGCTTTTGTGTTTGAACTGACAATTTTCTTTCCATGAGTGTTTCTCTATCTCCAGGTATCACAGGTGTTCATCAGTGTCTTAGTAGTACAAGTACAATGGCTTCCAAGAGATCAGGGTCAAAGGCACCATTGAGAGTGAAATTGGAGATGTGGTCGAGCAACTATCTATGAGATTTCCCATCTTTGAAGACACTAAGTTGTTCATAGACAACAAGATCAAGATAATATTACAGGACATCAATGAAATATTTTCAGGCACCTTCAAGGAGAATCTGGACGACCGCATAGTCTATGTCAACATAAACAAGTCTGGCTTGTACCATATTACATGCAGGTATCTTACATTTCCATCTGCGGACATGATCCACTAGATTGCCTCACATAGTGAACCAGAGACAATTGTATTGAGCAGTGCCAATGGAACAAAAATTACTACCTTTAGGGAAGATAACTTTCAGGAGATGTATCAGTTGTCACAGCCGGTGATCATAATGGATGCACCCTTCGCCAGGCCCAACAACAGTGCAAACTCAAGAAACATCTTGAAGAGTTGGGTTAAAGAACCATCCAAGTTCAGGACAACACCCAACCAAGTATACAATACAAAGATAATACAAAAGCCTTATTAGTTCTTTGTCATATTCACATGTTGCTTATATGGCTAGAGGAGTACAAAAACCTTCCCGCAGAGTTTGGTGATTGTGTTGGATCAGCTGGCAAATGAAGGAAGACCTTTCAATTGGTCCAACATGTTAGGTCTCTAGTTAAAGGGGCAAGCAACAAATGTTTGACATCCACCAAAGGGTCAGCAAGTGAGGCTTTTCATGTCCTCTTACATACTTGATGACATATGTTCCAGTCAACAGTTCCCTCACTTGGGTTGGGCATGGACACCTTCAGAAACCTTTGTGCACACCTATTTTAGGTTGTTATCTGAGTGTAGTTTCTATGGAGTTATAATACATCTATCTGACAAATTTATCACCCCCGTGTACAAGATGATGTTTGAGCAGGATATGCCTTGAATTTCATAGGCAGCGATGGAGGCATTGGTTAACATATCAGATTGGTATGCCTCACCCCCTGGCACCTTCATTCGGATGTACAATGCGGAGAAGGCCCCGCATGTTTTACCGAAGTTTTCTATGGACAAGCTGGTCATGCAAGAGGTTGCATACCACATCTCGACAGGGTTGTCAGCAAGACTGCACAAGAAGAAGAAGGTACCTTGGCCCTCTCTTCCTTTCTGGATAAGGTTGTATGAGATCCAAAATCTCATGCATGTTGAGGCCGAGATGGAGGAATTCAAGAGATTCACCTTTGGCATGAGAAGTTTCAATCCATATGATCGACATCGCTTAGTGCAAGACCACTGTATGAGAGTGTATCATCCTTGGATCCACAGGGCATGTCATTGGCCTAAGGAAGACCCATGGAGATACTGTTATAACTTCTCAAGGTTCAATGAACCATTCTGAATGGTTATAGAGTGGTTAGTAGCACAGAAGGAAGCAACATCTCAGATAGTAGCAACATCAACAGGAGCATAGGGAAGTAGACCTATGCTTGACAAAGGGAAGAGGAAGGTTACCGACAACGCAAAGGTGGAGCAAAGCTACAAGTTCAAAGTAGATCCACTTGTATTAAGAGAAACTTTGGAGATTGAGGCAAAGAGGTGACATCGCGAAAAAAGGTTTGCACAAAGACAAAGGGAGAAGTAGAAGCTAGAGGAGGAAGAAAAGGAGTTACAAGAGTTTAAGCAACAACTAAGGGAAGAACAAGAGCTGTGTAGAAGGGAGAAGGAAGCACAATGTTGGGTGTGGAGTCTAATTATCTTCTTTATTTACAGGTATCACCGCATTAGACCCCAATTCGTAATGTGGCGACAACGTGACCCATTTTTTCATACCACCAAGGGGGTAAACGACGATTCTTTAGAGCCCCCATGGCGGGGGATCGAGGGCAGCACTCTTGAAGCTAAAAATAGATGTAAAATTTCCTTGTAAAGTGTTGCAATTTTGTAGTCAATCTAGGTTGTTCATTAGGCGAAAATATGATGGTAGAAGTTATGTTTAGTTTAGGGTTTTCTTCCCTAGAAGACAACCCCTCGCTATATAGGAGGGAATTGTATTGCAGCTATGTAGATGTGTTTTCGGAATGAGGAAAAGAGAGGAGATTGTGTGAGAGAAAATAGGATATTACAACTGATATTTTGTAGGTTGTATCTCTTCATTTTGCTGGATAATATAGAAGGAAGGATAGGCTGTTTCTTTGTGGATGTAGCCCAAATTGGGTGAACCACGTATATTTGTGTCTCTATTGTTTTATGTGTTTTCTATGTTTATATTTCTGCAATATTTATGTGTTCCATTTCTTTCTAATATAAAATTTTCTAGTAACTGGTGTCAGAGCCGAAGGTCTATTCGGCTAATAAACTCACAAGAAAGAAGGGTTCCTGGTTCGAGTGGGAGAAATGGCAGAAGATTATAGGTTTAGGGTCGAAAAATTTAACGGCCAAAACTACCATCTGTGGAAGATACAGATGGAAGTTATTTGTATCAGAAGTATCTGTACCTACCATTGAGTGGAAAGACAAAGAATTTGAAGATTATGACACACACATAATGAGATATTCTTGACAGAAAGGCGTTTGGAAAAATATGGTTGTGCCTAGCGGTGTCGATAGCCTTTAATATTTGAAAGGAAATGACAATAAAGGGTTTAATGTCGGCATTGGCCAAACTATATGAAAAACCTTCAGCCTCAAATAAGATATTTATTATGAAGTGTTTATTTAATATGAAGATGTCAAAAGGTGGATCTGTTGCTAATCATTTAAATGAATTTAATATAGTTACCAGTCAATTAAGTTCTATAGGGGTAACATTTGATGATGAAGTTAGGTCTCTGTTATTTGCATCCTCATTGCCAGAAAGTTGGAATGGTTTAGTTATGGCCATTAGTAGCTTTGTATATGGATCTAGCACTTTAAAGTTTGATGATGTTGTCATTGCAATCCTTAGCGAGGAAATGCGATGGAAAATCTCCAGTGAGACATCAGGTAAAGCTTTGACTGTAGAGACTAAGGGAATAAAAATGGAAAGAGGAAAGAGGTCAACATATCATAGTAAGTAAACGAAAGGTAGATCCACATCCAAATCGGGGATAATGTGATGGAAATGCGGGAAGAAAGGACACATGAAGAAAGACTGCGAGTCTCGGAAGGGAGAAGAACGAGACACGCAACAAGAAAACAATCATGAAGTGAATGGGACAAGTAATGTGTTGCAAGATGCTTTGATTCTTTCATTAGAAAATATTATTTAAGTCTGGGTGGTAGATTTAGGAGCCTCATTCCATGCCACACCTGATAGGAAACATTTTCATGATTATGTTCAATATTTTGGATAGGTTCGATTGGGTCATGATAAACCCTGTAAAATAATTGGAATGGGTATAGTTTTCATAAAACAGCACAATGGAAATCAATACATGTTGAAGGAGGTAAGGCATGTTCCAGATCTGAAGAAAAACCTAATTTCAAACAGGAAGTTGGGAGGTGAAGGCTGTGTAAATACTTGTACAGATAAAACCTAGAAGGTCACTAAAGGATCCCTGGTAATAGAAAATGAGAAAAGGTTGGTACATTGTATTTATGCAATGGTATTTCTAATTTTGTTAATGATTTAACCTCTAGAGGAGAAGATATGGAATCGTGGCATCATAGGCTCAGACACACGAGTGAGAAGTGGATGTAGATTCTTTACTGAAGAAATTTGTTGCCAGGTTTGAAGCATGTTGATTTGCAATTCTATGAGAATTGTGTTTATGGAAAATATAAGAGAGTCAGATTCCTGTGTGTTGGAAAAGAAAAGAAGAGCGAAAAGTTAGAGCTTGTGCATACATATATATGGGGACCTGCTCAGGTATCATCTCTTGGTGGCTCTCATTATTATGTTACTTTTATTGATTATGCCACTAGAAAAACCTCGATTTATTGTATTCAAAATAAATTTGATGTATTTGAGACATTCAATAAATGGAAAGCTTTGGTTGAAAATGAGACAGGAAAAAGGTTGAAGTGTCTCTGATCAGACAATGGAGGTGAATATTGCAACAAGGAGATTGATAGGTACTGTTTGGAGAATGGAATTCATAGAGAGACGACAGTTCCAGTAACACCACAAGAAAATTGTGTGTCAGAAAGGATGAATAGGACAATCATGGAGCATGCAAGGTGCGTGAGATTCCATGCAGGATTGCTTTTACAATTTTGGGCAAATTTTGTAGATATTGTTGTTTATCTAATAAACAGAGGGCCTTCAAATTCCTTGGATGGTGGTATTCTAGAGGAGGCATGGATAGGTAAAAAGGTAAACTAATCATTTTTAAAGACTTTTGGTTGTGGAGCCTTTGTCCACATTAATAAAGAAAATAGAACAAAGCTTGAGGAAAAATCAAAGAAATGTACCTTTATTGGATATGGTGTTAATGATTTTGGTTATTGCTTTCATCATTATGAAAAAAACTAAATCATTAGATGCAGAGATGATATATTCAATGAAAAGTTTTTGTATAAGAATCAGATTCAAGAAAATAAATAGGAAAAAGGAAACAGGGAATACAAAGTGCTTGATGAGATCACAGAAAAAGTGAAGGTGCCTAAAAATCATAATGATCAAAAGTCAGAACAAAAACAACAACCACTACAGAAACAAGGACCTAAAACACTTGAAAGTGGTGTTAGAAGATTTACCAGGATAAGTAGACCCCTTGAACAATATTCTCCTTCATTATATAGTGAACCGGATTGTTATGAAGAAGCAGTGCAGGTAGAAACTAGGAAGAAGTGGGAGCAAGCCATGAAAGAAGAGATGGACTCCTTAGTACATAACCATACTTCGGACTTAGACAGGTTTCCTGCAGGTAAAATAACATTGAAGAATAAATGTGTTTACAGGTTCAAGGAAGAAGATGGAGGTAGAAAAGGATATAAAGCGAGACTTGTGGTGAAGGGGTTTGCACATAAAAAGGGTAAATACTTTGATGAGATATTTTCTCCTGTTTTTAAAATGACTTCAATCAGAACTATTTTAAGTCTAGTAGCAGCTAAAGATTTGCATCTTCAGCAGTTAGATGTAAAGACAACCATTCTCCACAGGGATTTGGAGGAAGAAATATAAATGCCACAAGCACAAGGATACAAGGTAAAAGGGAAGTAGAAACTAGTGTGCAGGTTGAAGAAGAGTTTATATGGCTTAAAACAAGCTCCAAGACAATGGTGTCTAAAATTTGACAGGTTTATGTCTGAACAAGGTTATACCAGATGTCACTCTGATCATTGTGTTTATCTCAAAAGGAAAAATGATGGAAGTTATATTACATTGTTATTATATGTATATGACATGCTTGTTGCAGGTTCTAACATGTAGGAAATAATTGTGCTCAAAAGAAAATTGGAAAACTCATTTGACATGAAGGATTTTGGTGCTGCAAAACAAATCCTTGATATGAGAATAACTAGAGACGGGAAGAATCGAAAATTAGCATTATCATAGAGTGAGTACATACAAACGATGTTGAATATATTTAATATGCTAAATGAAAAATCAATTAGTATATCGTTGGCTAGCCATTTCAAACTATGTAAGGAGGTGTGTCCAAAGACTCGGGAAGAAATGGCTTATATGTCTAAAGTTCCATATGCATCAGCAGTTGGAAGACTAATGTATGCAATGGTCTCCACAAGGCATAATATTGCACATGCATGAACAATCCAGGAAAATAACATTGGATGGCGCTGAAGTGGATTCTCAGGTATTTGAGAGGTACCACAAATCAAGCATTATGCTTTGGTGGTTCAAACATTTCTCCACAGGGATATGTTGATGCAGATATGGCGCGTGATAGGGATAACACGAGGAGCACCACAGGGTATGTGTTTACTATAGGTGGAACAACTATCAGTTGGGTTCCAAAACTGCAAAGTGTTGTTGCACTCTCGATGATGGAAGCAACGTATGTTGCTTCTACAGAGGCTAGTAAAGAAATGATTTGGTTACAAAGGTTTCCGGATGAATTGGGTAAGAAATAGGATTTGGGTAGGTTATACAGTGACAACCAAAGTGCCATAGATCTTAAAAACAAATTTGCATTTCATTCCAAGACTAAACATATACAACTCAAGTACCATTTCATACGGTCAGTGTTGGAAGATAGATAGTTTAAGTTGGAAAGGATACACACTAGCAAAAATCTTGTAGATATGTTAACAAAAGTTGTAACCAGGGAGAAAATGAGATTCTGCTCAGTTTCAATTAGTCTTCAAGTATGGTGAAGAAGATGAGAAACAACCAAGTCCAAAGTGGAGTCATTATCCAACAAATGAAGCAGCGGTGGAATTGCTATAATTAGTCTCCAAGTGGGAGATTGTTGGGTTTGGAGCTTGATTATATTCTTTATTCAAAAGTATCGTTGCATTGGATCCTAGATCGTAATAGGGTGGAAACACCATCCATTTTTGTGCGTTGCCAGGGGGGTCTAGGGGTCAGCGATGATGACTCTTTAGATCCCCCCTTAACGGGGGATCGGGGGTAGCGCCCCTGAAGCTAAAAATAGATGTGAAATTTCCTTGTAAAATGTTGCAATTTCGTAGTCAATATTGGCCATTTATCAGGAAAATATCTAATGGTATAAGTTATGTTTAACTTAGGGTTTTTTCGCTAGAAGGAAAACCCTCTCTAGATATGGGGGAATTGTATTGTGACTATGTAGATGTATATTTTGAATGAGGAAATGAGAGGAGATTGTGTGAGAGTGAAGAGGGAATTATAGCAGATCTTCGAAAGGTTGTATCTCTTCATTCTGTTGGATAACATAAAAGGAAGGACTGACTATTTCTCTTTTGATGTAGCACAAATTGGGTGAACCATGTATATCTATGTATCTCTTGTTTTATGTATTTTTTTTGTTTATATTTCTAAAATATTTTATGTGTTCCATTGCTCTCTAATATATAATTTTATAACACAACAAGAACAGGAACAACATGAGGCATTGCCGAGTAGGTAAATCCTCTCTTTGGATAAAGACAATCCCTCTAGCCCAATGAGTGGGTCTAGCAACAATGAGAAAATATACAAGACACTTTCCTAGATTACATTTGAAATAAGAGGAGAGGAAGAAGACCTATCTAGCACTGATGTTATAATGCGCTCCTTTTTGAAGATCTTGATCACTTGCTCCTCAGGCTTAGTCCTCACTGCTCATAGTGTTTGAATACCTGTAGAAGATGCCAAAGACACAATAAAGCATAAAATTACAACAAGAATAATAAAATTTAATCCACGCAATAGATCAAGGAGCATTAAGACAAATGAAGCATTGACACAAATATTTATGGATAGTGAACCAGTAGTTTTATATATTAATAAACAAAAAAATAAGCATACAACTCAGGCCTTTACGTTAGTATCCCTCCTCAAGTAAATGTCCAAGTCCATGTTCAAGCTCTCCAAGCACTCCTTCTCCAAGCCAATGTGAATAATATGTAGGCACTTTCTTTCCATAAGGGTGAAAATAATTAGAGGCTAACCATTTGTGAATGGAAGAGGATGAATCTATAGGCAGGAAGAGGGAGTTAGGATCTCACCGATGATACGGGAACGTCCTCATCTCAAGGAAGAAGCTCATAGGGATAAGATCAAAGGGTAATATTGGGAGAATTCGACCACATCCACAATGAACATCATCCAACTCACCGTTCTAGAAGCCTCTAGATCAAGAAGCTTCTCCTCCACTTTGGGAAAACTTGCCTTTTAGGGCTCAGCGCGAGTATCTTGGACAAAACCATGTTGGCAGCATGAGGCTCATATGGTGCAAATTGCCATCAACATGTGAGGGCACTATAACAATTGTAATGACCCAAAAAATGGGGTTTTGAGATCATTTTTCTCAGGAAAGGCTCAAGGCAACTTTGCATTAGTTCTTCACGGAGGATCTAGATTGCATATCAAGATGGGTGCACTGCATAGTTGTCAAAGTTTTGGCACTCCGGGGTATGACATAGGGAAGTGTAGGAGTTGTGACTATTGTGTAACAAATTCTCCCTAAATCATGAAGGTAGAATAGGGAGTAATGGATGGAATGATTTACGTGCTATTGTAAGGACTAGAACAAACACTGCCAGGAAACTTGCAAATCAAGGATGCATATACATATACATATCTGATACCTCTTTCATATATATCGAAACATGAATCCACGGCATGGACACAAAAATCTAGATATAAAGGACCATGTCAAAAGATGCATGGTATGGGCGCAACCATTCGAATGAAAAAGGACCGTCTGGAAGTCTGATATATAGGGTATGGACATAGCCACCCGATATAGAAGGATCATCATCATCATAGATATTAGGTCCCATCGTATGGTCATAACCATCAATATAGAGGAAACATGTATACAATCATGAATAATACATAACTCCACGCAGCTTGAGCTATATCAAACAAAACTCAGGGTCTTTCACTCCAACCCAACCCGATCAAAGTATGAATTCTAACATGCGAATGAATGTGTGAAAGTTGAACATGCTAGAAAACCACCTGATTACTAGCCAATTATGTGAACCATTAATAAGCACGAGAGAAACCACCAATAATGACAATGGCTCTCAAGGTACGACAATACAATCTGTGAATGTGAAAATGAAGCTAAAGTCGAACACTCGTGGAATCATTTGATCGAAGGCCAATGATGAAAACCTATCATTGAATGCGAAGAACTTGCCATTAAGGCATGCACACTCTAAGGTACTGAAAGGGAGTTTCTAAGTCATATTCCTAGATAATGAGATGAAGTCAACAGGAAATGACTTGTCGAAAGAGGGCCATAATGATTCCCTAATTATCGACATGAAACAAGGAATAAAGTGGAATAAACGATTATGATCCAGGACTATAGAAAAAGGTTAGACAATGTATAGGTAGTAAATTGCAGATAATAATTCTCTTGAAATATCAGCGACACGACTCCAGAGTGTGGCAGAATGTGACTCAACATAGGACCAAAGGTCACGACGATGAAGTGGAATAGTGATATGAGAGGAAAAACGAATCACTCAAACCTAGAAGGACAAGTGACTCAGTGAGGATATCCCAAACCTAACACGAGAAATGGATGAGTGTCATGTTCAAAAGCGACATGCTGCCTATACAAGAGATCTTTCACTTACACTTTTTCGCCACTATTTCTAGTGAGTACACCAATAATTTTTAATCAGAAGCTTGAAGGGGATAGCATATACTTGTCATATAAGTTCATTCTTGGAATGAATCCATCCTAATAAGTTTTATGAGTCCTGGGAAGGAGAAACTTGGTCTTGTCATGGTGACAAGACTTTTGTCATTTTAATTTTTTATGAGTCCGAGGGAAGAGTAACTTGGTGTCTTTTTCATATTTAGAGAGTTCGAAAAAGAGACGAAAATGAAAACTGCATCATGTCCCTTTTCATAATTTGTCTCTCGAACTCGAAAAGGTAGAAAACAATATTTTAGATAACCTCTTGACCATGTCGACCAAGGTGAACCTTTTTCATAAATAGTTAATCCCAACCTGAGAAATGGGTAAACATATATTGAGATGACATCCATTCATTTAATTTAACGGGTTCGAAAAGACTAGTACTCGACGATCTTTTCATTTTTTGAGAGTCCAAAAAGAGCTTAAAGATGACTCTAGGAGGGTTCCTTTTACATTTATTTTTAAGGAGTCCGAAAAAGGGATAAAATAAAAGTTGTTGAATCGGTCAAGAATGATCATTGTTACCACCAAAAGATCCTGTAACTCCACAAAGACAACCACACATCACTGATATCGAGAAAAATAATAAATTGGTACAAATTTATTTGAAAACTTATAAATAGACAAAACATAAAAACATTTTTCCATTTCGCTTTGGGTAATTTGGAGAGTGTATTTACCCTATTTTCTTTGATTCTTTAGGCAAGAAGTGTGGAATATGTGGGACACCATTTTGCGAACCGTCAGTTGAAGGTAAGATCTATTCCCTTTCTCTTGTTTTCATACCATTTGTTTTCCATTTCATAGAAGTCTTGACTATTTAATAGGAGGTTTTTCATTTTTATTATTTGGGGCGATCAATGCGAGTCTAATCATCGGATCGACATTGATAACTCGATAGCCCAAAAGACCCTCGTGATGCCAGAACGAAAACAATTCGTACAGTCACGCTAGGCATAGAGTCAAAAATAAAACAAGAAATACTCTGTCTTAATCATTTTTTTCAAAATTTTAATCCATTGAAAGACTTCTAAATGTTATTTATGCATTATTTGTAGGAGATTTCAACGAATATGGCCATTGAATGGAAAGAGAGAGTCCACGAGGCAAATACCACCAAGCTGCTCAAAGTGTAGCATGTATTAACGCTTTGAGGGACTGTGGATTGCTGAAGTTATTTTAGACCCCAAGACTCGGAGTTGAGAATGAGTTGCTATAGTATCTCATAGGATTTTCAGATGTCGATCACAAGATCTTCATTATTTGACATCAAGAACTTGAAATAGAGGTATATAACATCTATTTCATCATTGGACTATCGAGGGGAGGAGAGAGGATCCAACTCTTCATAGCTTGTACTGGAGGAGAGAGCACTAGTACACTGATGAGAAGGCATTCTGTGGATGCATAAACAACCATGAGTGGAAAGGTTAAGATAGAAACCATTGAAAAGCTACCCTTGACTACTATTCTACATACCATGACCTATATAGCTGGGGCTCAAGCGTTGCATGAGGCAACGAAATCTCAGTTCCAATACGTAGTGTACTGTCTTACTCCAACTGTATTTAATTGGTGCAGAGGATTGTTGGTTAACATGAAAAAATAGCTGACCAAGTGTCAAATAGATCATTTGAAGCAGTTTGAGTTTGGATCAATCTTAGCACACTCTTCTTGGAGAGTGTGCCTCTATTTTGTTATCGTTGGATAGAGGTGGACGATCCAGCTCTGGGAGATCCAAGGTTACTAAGATGGAGTGAGATTATGTCTCTAGCTAGAGGAGGTCAACGGATGCATTTCCCTCTAGTGTTCTTTAGTTGGTTATGCCAAAAGATGGTTGTGGTAGATGCCTATGCCTATGCGGGTACAAACTTCATAGGAGACCTAGATCTTCCTCTATCACTTAGTATACAATGGACCAATGTAGGTAAAAAATTGTTTCTTGGAACTTTTCAAGTTTTATGATTTTTTTTGAAGTGTATTTGAGAGTTTACTTATGCTAATTTTGCAGATGTGGAATTGGAAAGACCTCCTGGAATGTCTCTAACATCTCGACGAGTAGCACACCCAATAGAGGAAGAAGCTCCCTATGAGGAAGGTGTTGAAAATAATACTGAGAGGGGGGTGAATCAATATTATCAAACGCTTTTCAATTTGTGTAGATGAAACTTGCTTATACCTTATAATTTAATATATTCTTCAGATGTGGATCATTAGAACTATTGCAAACAGGAACAACAAAAAAATAGAGCAACAATCACACCAAAGGACACAAGATATAAGGTGGAAACTCAATGTGGGTGAAAACCACCTGCTGCAATATGTCTCTATCTTCTTTCAATTATAAACTTCTTTTACAATGATATTGTACTAGTGCAGTCCTATACTAGCACGCAGGCTTCAACCTGCAGAAGGCTACAACCTTCTCTTTTCTTCCAAGGACCTCGTTTCATAAATTTTCAAACTGGATCCATGAATATCAATCAAACATCAAATAGATCTGAAATCACCCAACTTCCTTGTACAAATACTAAGTCAATAACTTCTCAATACACAGGAACCATACACAAATTTAGAAGCCTGAACTCAGCAGTAATAAGTAAAGGAAACTAAAAATATTTCAAGAAAAGTCCCTAACTTCACCAATAGAAACCTGAGGATATCCACACTTCTGCTATGTCGAGCTTGCGCACTTCCGCACTTGCTCTATCTTATCTTCTGCGCACCTCCGCACCTACTGCGTCTTCTGTTCTGTGCACCTTCGCACTGCTGCGTCTTATGTTCTGCGCACCTCCTCACCTACGCTGTCAACTAGACTGCGCACCTCCACACCTATGTCATATCTCGCCTGTGGACCTCTGGGTATAGACACTTTATTAGTCCTCAACTATATCCCAGACTATCAAATTCAAAGATCTGACCATGTGCCAAGGAGATCTCGTCTTATTAGTAGATTTGCCTTATAATGCTCAGGATTCTCCTTAATTTAGATCCAGCTATTATTCACCAATCGAGCACCAGAATTTCAGATCTTGCTCTTAAGATATTCAACACATGAGTGCCCAGCCAAATAATATTCTTTCCTTTTTATACACAAACCCTTACACAAACCATGGACCAAAACCATAGAAACCCAATACAAGGGATCCAAACCAAGGTTCAAAACTTTAGATGCAAAAACCATGGACCAAACCTTAGGTTCAAAAGCATCAGACTAAATACCATGGACCACTCATAAGATTTCCCACGTGCGTGCGCTTTTCTCTACATGAAAGTGTGTGAACTGGGGGTCCGCATCTTTTGAACGGTACACTTGTGAACTTGTCCGCAACTTCCAAACGGCACATCTGCGGAACTTGTTGATGACCGCATCTTTGAGATCAGGAACCTGCGCACCTACCATTTTCTACCATTCTAAGAGCTTGAGTGAATTTCCATCAAGGACAACACTTATTTCATCGAGCCAAATTAGTGCCATAATGCCAACAATCTCCCCCTTTGGACTTGATGGAAACCCAAAGTCACTCAAGATCTTTCCTCCCCCTTTGTCATCAAGGGCAAAGGGTTATGCTCCCCTTGAATACATGTTGAAATCTCTGTTCTGCTGTGCTATCAAAGCTCCCCCTAGCAAATAGGCAAGATCTGCAAGAAGATGTTCTATAGAAGAAATCATAACTGACCTCTCTATCACCAAAGACTCATACATACAACTCCCAACCAAGTGGGGATACATGATATAATGAGCACACTACATTATCCATCCCAGGCATAGTGGGGCAACCAAAATAGGTCGTTACATGACCTTGACAAAAGAAATATAAGACATAGAGACATAAACATCAGCAACATTATTCAGATCAGAATCCATGTTCTCCTTCTGCACTTGCTCCTCCTGAAATTGAACTAAGATCTTCTATGATAATGGCAGCAATGCATTATTAGAAGAATATATGCTCCCCCTGAACCTATGCTAGAAGGTCTCTGACAAACCCACATAAAGTAGTGTATGTACACATACACCCCATATGAAACTTGCATACAATAGTCTTTGAACCAGATAATATTCAACAACAAGATGATGCATCAACTACCCCCAGTTTCTGTCTGAGGTATTCAAAGGTCTCCCTGGGTAGTGGTTTGGTGAGGATATCAACAACTTGTTCCTTAGAGGGAACATACTCCAATTTGACCTTTTGATCAAGTACTTGTTCTCGGAGAAAATGATACTTGATCAGAATGTGCTTGCTCTTTGAATACATGACATGATTCTTTGAAATACTGCTTGCACTTGTATTATCCCAAAAAAGGAGATAGGTGGAGTACAAGTGATTTGAAGATCTTGCAATGTTTGCATCATCCAAAGGAGTTGTGTGCAGCAAGATGTAGCATCTACATATTCTGCTTCAGCTGTACATAATGCAATAGAGCTTTGTTTCTTGCTGAACCATGATACTAATCTAGGACCCATGAAGAATGCACCACCACTAGTGCTTTTCCTGTCATCCACGCTTCCTGCCCAATCTGCATCTGTGTATGCATGAAGCGTGAGATCTGTACCTCTAAGATAACATATTCCATAGTTTTGAGTTACTTGTAGATACTTGAAAATTATTTTAATTGCTTGAAGATGAGTTTCCTTTGGATTTTCCTGAAACCTTCTATTAGCGCTTGAGATTTCACCTCAGGCTGAGAAAGGAAAACCTTCAAGGCAACATCAAACCATTTCACCTCGTAGCTAGCCCTACGGGGTATGAGAAGGCTCTCTCCGGTCAATATCGTTAAATTTTCAATGGGAAGAGATGACCAATCAAGGTAACACAGATATTTGGCTAGTAAACTGATTTGAAAGTTGATTTGGGGGTTTTCTGGGGTTTTTTGGTGGCAAGTTGAGGATCTGCAATTTAGGGTGCGGGGATTGAGCTCAGTTTTTGTAGGTGGATCTTTGGGGCAAGGTAGGAGTTTGTGCTGATGCTTTTAGCTGAGATGGATGATCAAGGAGGAAAGAGGAGA
>APFE030128107.1:68822-139156 GCA_000404065.3 Pinus taeda | reverse complement strand
TAAGATACTAGGTCTATTACAACCTTTATCCATTCCAAGCCAACGTTGGGAGGAGGTTTCAATGGATTTTATCACAGGTTTACACAAGTCTGAGGGAAAGAGTGTCATCATGGTGGTAGTTGACAGACTTACCAAGTATGCACACTTTTGTGCATTATCACATCCATTTAAAGCTAGTACAGTTTCTACTGCATTTATGGAAACAATTCAAAAGCTACATGGAAACCAAAGATTATTGTAAGTGACAGAGATCCCATTTTCACTGGAAATTTTTGGACAAAATTATTTTCTTGTCTTGGTACTCAATTAGCTCATAGCTCATCTTATCATCCTCAATCTGATGGGCAAACTGAGATAGTAAACAAATGTTTGGAAGGATATCTTCGTCGCTTTGTATCTGATAAACAAACACAATGGGTCAAATGGTTGCCTCTGGCTGAATGGTGGTATAACACTTCCTTCCATACAGTAACAAAAATGACCCCATTTATGGCACTTTATGGATATCAGCCACCATCCATGACATCATATTTAAGAGAAAATTCCAGGGTTCAAGCAGTGGAACATCACATCGAACATCAACAACAAGTCCTCCAACTCTTAAAGGATAACCTCGTGTTGGCACAAAATAGAATGAAACAACAAGAAGATCAACATCACAACGAAAGAAGTTTTGATGTAGGTGATTGGGTATTCCTATGGCTACAACCATATAAGTAAATGGCCCTCAAGCAAGCTAAGAAGGATAATAAATTATCACCAAAGTATTATGGTTCGTACAAGGTGTTGCAAAAGATTTGTACTATGGCATACAAATTGGAGCTTCCTACAACTTTTTGATTGCACCCAGCTTTCCATGTTTCATGTTTAAAGAAGGTTATAGGCGACAAGCTCCCAGTTCAAACAATATTGCCAGAACTTGACGAGGAAGGAAAAATTATATTGGAACTGGAAGCAGTCACAGAAACAAGAACTCGACAGCTACAAAATCTATCAATTTCGGAGTATCTTATCAAGTGGAAGAACTTATCCGCTGAAGATTCCACATGGGAGGATGAGAAGTTTATACAGAAGCATCCAGAATTATTCAAGCATTGAGGACAACACTTTTTTGAAGGAGAGGGGCATGTTGGGTCCCTATAATACTAGTGATTACCCCATTACTATTGTAGTTGTACCCCTTATTAATATTGTTGTGCCCCTATTGTCCCCATATTGTTATTACTGTGCCCCATAGAATCCCTCTATTGTTATTTTGGTGGCTTTATATTATTATTGTTAGGTCGGCTAGGTTATATTGTGACTCCTTAGACTCCCTATATATAGAAAGGAGGTTTTGTCATTTGAATCATCCAAGAATTGTTCATTTATGTAATGTAAAGGAGGTTTCCCCCTCGAAGAGGCTGAATTCTAAGGTGTTGATCTATCTTTTCTATCTTTTTCTTGAGCTGGTTTCATAACACTCTGCTTGGTGTATGATGGGTGCTTGTGGCTGGAGGAGCCCATCCCCATCACTGACCATTTGATTCACAGAATTACCAGGATCCCTTGCAAAGGGTAGGACCTAGCAAACATCTCAGAGGGAAAGAGTGATGTCTTGGCCATCGCGGAGGCCATGAAGAATAATTTTAAACTAGAGAAGAAGAGGAGAGGATACACCATTTCTAGCATGAACAACCCTGCAGTCAAAGTCGCGACACAGATATTGGCAAGAAAGGCTATACGAAAGTACCACATGGATGAGGTGCCTGCGCCAATAGTTGCACTAGGAGCGCAATGCGCAAAAGGGGTCCAATTCAACTGGGCAAACTACTTATGTGGAGAGTTCCTTGAGAACTACCACGAGGCAGAGAAGCAGGGAAATTTTTTTCACTATGCATGGCTTTTGTTGTCCATAGTACTGCTGGCATGGGAATTGTCTGAAGATAGCCTGTTCTCGATGATCGCAGAGGACCTTCAGGATGCAGCGAAGTATGCTTCGCTGTGGGCAACCAAGGATGCACAAAGGATAAGGGACAAAAAAATCTTCTGGGTGTTAATGGAGATGAACATCAGAATGGGAATTAATTGCAAGTTGCAGTTATCACCCACTGTCTATAATAGTCTATAGAGCTTAGCAGAGTTCAAGACTGATTTCCACCATGTTTACATCAGGGCGCGGAAGGACCCCGCAAATACATGGCGCGAGCTACCCTATCTGGTGACAGACGATGTCATCTCCATGGTCCTTAAGTCGTGGCCACTGGAGTGGCGCACTCCAGCCAGCTCCGCGGTGGAAGCAGAGAAGTCTACTGTGCAGCGAAAAAAGGAAGAGGTGAAATTGTGGATGGCGCAGTTGGCAGAAAAGCACAGAAAGAAGCAGCAGCAGTTAAGGCCCAGACGGCACGCGACACTGTGAAGTTGGCGAAAGAGCAACAAAAGAAGAGCACAAAGGATAGAAGTCACCTTCACCCGAGCCAGAGACCGATACAGAGCAATGTGGCGCGGACCTGCAAACAACGTCCGCCCACCTAAAATGTCCATGTCCAAGAGAGCAGGTAGGGCCATGAAAGAAGTCGAAGGCTTCAAAGGCTTCGTTCGACTTGATCACCCTCACTGAGGGGGATCTACATGACATTGGCGAGATGGTGAGGGATGTCACTGCGGAGGCCCTCCAATGGTTCAAGGAGGAACACCAAATGGTGTTGGGGGCTCTCCAGGCACAAATACAAGAGTTGCAGGTGCGCACTCCACAGGATGGCACTATGTCAACCAGCCTCGCAGTAGGCACGTCCATGACCAAGGAAATGTTGCGCACCCAGATGACCAACACCATAGTGCTACCCGATGGAGCACTCGTTACAGAAAATGAGGCTGATAGGCTTATGGTCAGCGGGTTGAAGGGAATTGGGTTAAATGTGGTTGCGCTCCCTCGGGAGATGCTCTATGTTTTGCAGGATGGAATCACTATAGAACTACAAGCTAGGGAGGGTTGCACGCTCCAGGTAATTAGTGAGTAGTGCATCAACATTAAACAAGGTAGCTTGTAGCGTAACAAGGTAGTTGCGTAGAACTGAGAGATCGTTCAGGTGGTCGAGGAAGCCTGCCAGATGATCTCGGAGTTGGCCATCCAAGTAGAGGAATTAGTGGAGGCGCGCGTCCGAAAATTAACAGCAGGGGTGCGCGAGGCAAATGAAGAAATGGCCAAGGTTCAGCTAGAGCTAAACCTTCAGATAATCAAACTGCAATTGAAGGCGCAACTTTCAACTTCGCCAGAGGTTAAGGAACAACGCGCCATCACGATTACAACAACAATAGTAGAGGTTAACAGTGCAGTGACAGACGGTACAAAGCTATTTGAGCAGTTGTTCAAGGTTCTCACCACCTTGTAGGAGGACCTGAATATACAACATCTAGAGACAGAGGTGCGCGAGCTACAACAAAGACATGACGAAGTAAAAGGGACAGCACAGACGGTTTCCCTTACATAGAGGCTCGCAAGGATGCAATAGGTGAAGCGCTCAAGGAGTAGGTGGATGCTGCTTGGCATAACGAAGCAGTTTTGAAGGAATGCCTACAACTATGGATTGTTAAGGAATATATCATTACAACCTCCATTGAAGAAAAGTTCGCGAAGCTGGAAGCAACACACGAAAAGGTTTAGGGCAGAAATTCAGCCACATCGGTCTCTGAACAACGCGTAGAGGAGGTACAATAGGTAGTCGCTCAGTGCGTTACCTATCTTGCAACGAACCAGGTAGAATTGGGAAGTCTTCACGAAAATATATCCACACCGATAGAGTGACTTGAGGGCGAGTCACGATGTTTGTGTTGGGGGCCTGTTGGGCGTAGGATCCCCCCAGGGAATTTTTGTGGCTTAGAGCTTAGATATTAGTCAAAACTTGTAATTCCGATGTAAAGGCTCCGCATCTTGTGGGCGTGGAGTGCGTAGCTTGTAAAAGAGTCATAGGGATGTCTGCCCTTAATTTCGTTATTGTAAAGTTGACTGTAGACATCTACCCATGGTCCGCAAATCATGGGATTGTATAAATAGAGCGAGGCTCTACTGAAAATTGGCAAGAAGAAATTGCTAAAAATAGAATTGGTAAAAATAACAGTCTGGGCATCAGTGCTGGATTGGGAAATAGGGAATGAAAAATGGAAGTGCTAAAAATAGAACTTTGGATTCCTATTTTTAGACAGTCCCTGGTCTAAAATTGGAAGTAAAATTCGAATTTGGTCTCACCAGCAGTTTGAATATTAATTAATTAATTTAGGTTGAGTTAATTAGTTAAGGAAAATCAAACTTTAAGTCTTTGTGAGAACATGCAACAATTTCTCCACTGATTTGGTAATGTGTCCTTGATTTGCTCCAATGATTGAGGAATTAAGGATGAGTTCTATATTGAGAGGATTAGTTGACTTAGTTTAACTTAGTCAAGTCTAGTTAGATTAATTTAACAAGTTGTTAAATTAATGAGATTGATTTTGTTGATGCTTGCATGCATGTGACAACTGGTATTTTCAGATAACTGAGTATTCACTCATGGATAATTGATGCATGGCAGTTCAGACAGAGACCTAGTTGAGATCAGATGAGGGACAATGTACTATCAGTTGCTAGGATATTCCTAGTGAATATTCCTTGCATGAGGAAGGAATATTATTCCTTCTAGTACTGCGTAGTTGGACCTGAGGTGACAATAGATATGATTTGGCCAATTCACACATATTATGTAATTGGACCCCAATCAAAACTGCGCAAGGAAATAGGGGCTTGGAGGACTTGTGGAGCCTATATATAGGCTAGATAGTCCATGAGCTACATCATCAGAGTATAGAGAGAGCAAGATAGCTTTTGAGCTAATTATTTTTGTATGTTGTTGAGGATTTCCACTTGATTGATAATAAAGAGATGGGGTTTTAGGCTGGTGATTTTCCTAGATAAATTCTTCTGTGTTGTGTGTGATTGATTTATGTGTGTTCATGCTTGATGTTGCTCATGATTGATTAGCTTCCGCAAAGTTTATGGTAGATGTAGATCTAGTATTAAGTTTTAGTACATTGCATATATCAGTTTGATCTGCAGGTGAAATTTCTACATGATATCAGTGAGCTAGCTGATTTGTAGAGAAAATTCTGCATGGTATCAGAGCACAGGTGATCAAGGAAGAACAATATACAAGAAGGAAGAAGTTTGTGGTTTCTGGATATAGATATTGAGTTCTTATCACATTTCAGATTTCATCAATGGTGTTCTATGGTTTGAGGCTTGAGTATGCACTGAATGGCAGCTCAAACTATATAGCTTGGAAGGATCGCATGGAGGCAGTATTAGAGGATAACGGGGTGAAGGACTTCATTGATGAAGAAGTCCCCAAGCCCTTAGGATCTAATGCCCAAGAGTTGGCGGAATGGAGGAAGTGTGTGGCTAGAGCTAGGAGAATCATCTTGGAGCGAGTTCGAGATCACATAGTCTCGAGCCTCCAAGGGAAGGAGAATCTGTTTTCGATGTGGAAAACATTGAAAGATCTTTATCAGAACAACAATGATTAGAGGAAGTTGGCATTGAAGGAAAAACTTCGAAAAATCAAGTGTGGAAAGGGCGACACGATCTCTATGTATCTGACCAAGCTCACCACATGTAGGGATGAGCTTACAAGTCTAGGGGTTACGACAACTGATGATGACATGGTGAGTCTTGCACTCCTCAAACTTCCTAAGAGTTGGCATAGCTGCCAAGACTTGATTAATGGAAGAGAGAAATTGCTAGATTAGGAACAACTATTGTCGGATTTTATGTAGGAGGAGATCAGACGAAGCACCAGAGATGGTTCTTCATCCATCGAGGATGAAGAGAACTGTGCCTTAAAAATTAAGGTGAAGAAGGGGAAGGAGAAGGTTTCTCTTCCCGAATCTAGTTCTTCCCATGGTGGGAAGAAGGTTGACAAATCGAAAATACAATGCTTTCGTTGTCATGAGGTGGGCCATTTTGTTACAAATTGTCCACTGAGGAAATTCAAGAAGGTATTTGGGGAAGGATCTGAAGGTGAGGCACTTTCTTCACAATTCGAGTTGGATTTCACACTCTTCGCATGCATGGTTTCATCCATGGTGGGATGTTGTTGGTTTCTTGACAGTGGAGCTTCTTTCCATCTGACCGACGACAAGAGTTTGTTCAGTACTTTGGAGGAGAAATATCTCCAGATACTCATAGCAATGGGTAATGATGAAAATTATAGTGTCTCAGGTGTAGGCACGGTTATTTTTCAGAGGGAGCATGGAGCTCGCCTTACCTTAACTGATGTCAAGTATGTACCAGTACTAAAGAGAAACTTGGTGTCGATCGTGATGTTGGAAAACTGAGGCTATGATGTAGTCTTCAGTAAGGGAAAGGTTTTCCTTAGACACATCATCACTAGAAAGGTGAAGCAAATTGGTTCACGGGTAAAGAACTTGTATGCTCTTGAGGTTCAAGATGCATGCAAAGCCTTGAGCAGCAAGGCAACTGATGGAGTTTTGGTGGTTGAGAGGGAGGGTATATTACCTCTCAACATGCAGCGCTAGAAGAAGTCTCAGACAATTGTGGAGGAGCCATGATTGGTACAACAACTTCAGGAGGTTGTGGAGCAGCCACAACAGGGGAAGCTGAGTGTAGATCGAGTAGAGACATCTACTCATGCAAAGACCTCCAGTAGGGGGAAACTTAGAGCCATGTGGGCTGAGGGATCACATTAAGCCATTCCTCCAGGTAGGAGGTGGGGCGATGTAGAGTGATCGTCCCAAGGATGAGGGGCAGGATCCTTGAGGTACCCAACCTCTTGGATGAGACCTTGCTACGGGAGCCTGATGTGGAGTAGCAGGAATTGACTGATTGGGTAGAGACATATGCGGATGGAGCGGCAAAGAAAGCTATAGTGCAGGGAATCCTAGGACAATGTAGAGCATGCAAACTGTAGCAATACGAGAGGCACAAGTGTGTTGCATAGTGGAGGGTAGCACAGAGAAGGGTGCAATGGTGGAGATGCATGGAGATGTTGCGGTAGCGCAGAGATCAGAGAGGGAGCACTTGTCAGTAGCAGGTAGAGATTCAACATCAGAGTATGTTTCTAGCCCAACAGAGAGGTCAGTTGGGAGTTTTTTTTTGTTCTGAGAGTTGCTGGAGCAACCACACTTGGTAGATATGTTACATGCAGAACTTTCCATAGGTACAGGATCGGGTTCGAGAGGAAGCCTTTCTTGTTGAGAGGGAGTGTTGAAAATTGGCAACAAAAAATTGCTAAAAATAGAAGTGCTAAAAATAGCACTGCTAAAAATAAGAGTTTGGGCATCAGTGCTGGATTGGGCAACAGGGAATGAAAATGGTAGTCCTAAAAATAGAAGTTCTATTTTTAGCAGTTCAAGTTGGATTCCTATTTTTAGATAGTCCATGGTCTAAAATAGGAAGTAAAATTCGAATTTGTTCTTACCATCAGCTTGAATATTAATTAATTAATTCAGGTTGAGTTAATTAGTTAAGGAAAATCAAACTTGAAGTCTTTGTGAGAACATGCAATAATTTCTCCACTGGTTGGGGAATGTGTCCTTGATTTTCTCCACTGATTGAGGAATTAAGGATGAGTTCTATATTGAGAGGATCAGTTGACTTAGTTTAACTTAGTCAAGTCCAGTTAGATTAATATAACATGTTGTTAAATTAATGAGATTCAGTTTGTTGATGCTTGCATGCATGTGACAACTGGTATTTTAAGATAACTGAGTATTCACTCATGGATAACTGATGCATGGCAGTTCAGACAGAGACCCAGCTGAGATCAGATGAGGGATAGTGTACTATTAGTTGCTAGGATATTCCTTGCATGAGGAAGAATATTATTCCTTCTAGTACTGCGTAGTTGGACCTGAGGTGACAACATGTATGATTTGGCCAATTCACACATGTTATGTAATTGGACCCCAATCAAAATTGTGACAGGAAATGACCTGCACAAAGGTAGGGACAGTTGGACTAAATCGAAACCGCAGACATCTCAAGGGTGTGGAAACTTGGTTCCAGTATCCTCCCATACTAATTCGGGTGAGACTTCAGTTTGCGCTCCGTGGGTTGATGTTGAAAGGGCCAATAGTGTAGGGATTTGTTTGGCTAAATAAATTCGAACCTGCATCAGGCCTCCATAAGCCAACACCTTGCCTTTGCTGGAACTAGGAGCATCAAAATTTCTTCCAGGCTTCCTCACATCCTTGTTGTTTGAATCATTAGGGTTTGCATCATTCTTGCTTGAGGATTCACCTGCATAGCCAAGACCTGATGTATCAAGGGGAGACCTTTGATGACTCAGGATATCATCTAGTGTTTGAGAACTTCTCAAGTTCTTATTCAGCAAGTCAACTTCCTTTTTAAGAAAGGCAATTTCTTCCATCATTTTATTACATTCTTCATCCTTATTTGATAGTATGATCTCCATTTCTTTTTTCATCTTGGTTTCTTCACATGATTGGGCCTTAAGCAAAGTGATTTCTAATCTGAACTTGCTGATGTCATCATCCTTTTCTTCTAGTTGGCACATCATGGTGTTTCTCTCCTTTTCTACTTCATCAACTTGTCCTTCTATGAATGCCAAAGCTTCCATCACCTTCCCGACTCCTTGTGCTCTATTCCTTGCTTCTTGTAGTTGAGATCTAAGGGAGGGGACCTCTTTCTTGTATTAACCAATATCTGCTTCAAGTTTGTTCAAGTTCTTAACTCTTTGTTCAAGGTGGCTTGGAAAATTTTCTTCCCTTTTCTTTCCCTTATTCAATTGATTTGTCATGGATATGACTTCTTCATGATGCTTTCTTTTGTTTTGATGAAATTCCTCCTTAATTTTGGTGAGCTCCTCATCTCTTTGTTGTACTTGAAGCTTGAAAATGTCAACTTACTTCCTTGTCTTGTCCTGGTCACCATGTTGCGCTTTCTTCTTAAGTTCCTCATTTTCCTCTTTTCAAACTATTGATCTCTTCCATGGTAGCTATAAATTTAGTCAAGAGATATTCTTCAAAGTCTTATTTTCTTTCTTCTTCTTCTACGTCTTCTTTGGCCTTGATGTCATCATTCTTATTTTCATCTTCCTTGATGGGTTATGGATTTCCTTCTTGATTTCCATCATCTTCTTGACTAGAGGTCATGGTCAATTCTCCTTTTGAGTGAAGGTCATGAAGTTTTTCCCATATATATTTTTTTGAGGAACATTTTCCAAATTGTCCTTTATAGAATTTGGTAGCCCATTCAAAATTATCTTCATTTCTCTTGGATTCACCATCCATCGTGCTATCATTAATCATTGATTCCCATAGTACAATGCCTTGATTCATTAAGAAATTTCTCATTCTTACCTTCCATATATATCAAAGTTTCCATTGAACACTGGAACTTTCTCAATTTGATTGTCTTCAGTTTTCATGGTTGAGAAAGAGACATCATTAGGAGGATTGGAGGCTTTCTTCCTTGTCTTTTCCGTTTGTGTTCTAAGGATCAACCTTTAAGCTTCTAGGCTTTGAGTGAAGGTACTAGATCTGAAACTAATTGTTGGAAATACTGAGAGGGGGGGGGGGGTCAATATTTATTTTCAATTGTTATTTTTACCAATTATATCACTTATATTTAGAACACAAAATGAACAATAAAAATAAAAGATTTTATTAATTTTTTCTTTACAACAAATCAAGTACAATATATGTAGGGATCCAACCCTAGATCAAGAGACCGATCTTCAATCTCCCAAGCTCCAACCTGTATTTTTCCAAGCACCAACTTGGACTTCCAAGGCTCCAACCTTGTCAATTTAGAGGCACTAGCCTCAAGGGCTCCAACCCTATATCTGGTTCAGCTCCGACCTAGTTTCTTGAGGACTCTGATCCTCTAGGGCTTCAACCCTATCTTCCAAGGCACCAACCTTGTCTTTTCGAGGTTCCAACATCTTGGGCTCCAACCCTTGTTTTACTTCGTTAAGATATATTTGGTTATACTTCATGGCTCCAAATGTCTTCTTCAACGAGCCATGTCAATATCCAGCTTCAACAATGCCCTTGATCTCCAAATCACTTAGCTCATCAATGACAAATTTGTGTTCTCAAAAATGTTTCTCCACAACTCTTCATGTTACCCAAACAAAAATTCTTCAAGGTCACCTCATGATGGCTTCAATGCATCATCGTCTTCAATGATCTCCACAAATCTTCAATATGTCGCTTCACAAAGTTCTCCAACTCTACCCTATTCTTTTCTCAAGAGAAGACTTCAAAAATATCTATTTCTCCAATCCCAATAAATCGACACTTCGACCACAACAACTAGGACAACTTCGACCACAACAACTACAACAGCTTCAGCCACAACAACTACAACAACTTCAACCACTGTAACTACGACAGGTTCGACCACGACAACTTTGACCACGGAAACTACGACAACTTTGACCACAGAAACTATGATAGCTTTTACCACGACAAGTTTGATCATGACAACTACGACAAATTTGACCATGGCAACTATGTCATCTCCGACCAAGATTTTAAGCCCAAACAAAATTATCCTTTTCATTTCGTCCTAAACAACAATCTCCTTATTCTGCTTGACCTTTGTCTTCTTTTGTACTTTGTATCTTTGAAATATTGCCTTAATTTCTTATCTAAATGAAGTGTTTAGACATCTATTTCTAGATATTTCGTTTATAACTGAAGGGACATGTCTATTTGAAGTGAGGCTGACTTGTATGATTGAGTGTTGGTGGGATTGCAATAAAATATATATTTCTCAACTTAAAAATTCATTTTCTAATCAACCATTGGGAGTTTTGGGGAAAGTAAAGGCTCATTAGAAAGAGGAAAAAATAATCTTTAAGATGGTCTAGGTCACATTGAGAAAATATGCCTCTAAGTTGGAAGAAAATATTTTTCTTTGTAACTATCCTTAAATTTTACGCATAAAAAAAGTGAGGACAACATGAGGAATGTTTGGGACAATGTGGCTTCTTCATTGCTATCAATGTATGAGTGTGTCATCACGTAGGAGTGCTGAATTTATGTCATCGTGAGTGTATCCAATAATGAGTGTATCGTCCTGTGTCATGATATAATGGTGCAAGGATATGTCATAATGCAACATCATTAGGAGAACTGCAAAATAGTCTTTGAACCATAAAATGATCTTAAACCATGTTATTAAGACCTCATCAAGTGTGGTCATTCATCAAGTGTATGACATCATCAAGTGTAGTCCTCCATATTTCATCGAGGGCTTCTAGATCATCAATCAAGGCGTATGATTGACACTTGGCACTTCTTAAGACTCTTTCATTAGTGGTTTGACATATTAATTTATGACATTATTATCAAACAAGAGTTATGACATCATCATCTGGAACGAAGCATCCATTGTATTCAACCTTATCATCTCATTCTAGGGTTTCATGATATTCATTAGGCATCTCAAGAATATTTTCCATCTCGGTCAATGCCATATAGACATCAATGACAAACTTGATTAACAATCCATTTACCAACCTAGGGTAAGAGATCCACCTTTGATGGAGGAATATGATCAAAGGATAAGTGGTTAAAACTCCAAATTAGGGAAGGATATGATCTGTATGTTTTATCCAAGGTAAGTAGTTGAAACAACTTTTGGAAACTCCTAGAAGGGAAAGCTTCAGAATCTCGATCATTCTCCCAGATTTATAGAACTAACAGAGGTGCAAATGGGAGCAACCTGCTATTGACCAACACAGGCCACAATAGAGTAAATTGTAGGCGAATGCACCCCAATAGGATTACAAGGAGCATTGGTCCTCAAACTAGAGCGGATGATACAATTTAGGGCTAATATTTTGGGGAATGAAGGGAACATGCTTAGGGCTTTGTGCAAGATGGAGAGAAGGGGTTATAGGATGTTGATTGATATAATTAGGAGGCTCACTAATCGGATGTGACAAAATGGCCTATAATAGAATGCCCCCTAAAGAGAAAATTCAAAGATGATGACTAAATATTGAAGTGCTTTACCTTGTGACAAGTTGGGATCAAGGAACCAACAAGCTTCATCTGTTAAAATACATTTAGAACATGACATATTTTTTTACTGAGGGATTCATACCCATGCTCAGTACATAAGCTAACATAACATGCATAGTGATCAAAAGAGGCATCAACATATGAAACCACTGAACCCATGACTGGATGATTTTTTATATGATTACGACCATCATACATTGTGATCTTTGTATAAATCCTAAAATCGAAGTCTTGATGGATGAAACTAGATCTGGGGTCTTCTATCTCATTCACACGACCAACCAATGTATGAGTCTAACCATGTGAATCAATGAGTTGGAGTTGAACATGTTAGACACCATATGATTACTAGCCAATGCTGTAAGTCATTAACAGACGTGAGATAAACCATCGATGATATTAATGGCTCTCAAGGTACTATGGTACAATATATATGGTGTGAATAAATGATTTGATATCGAACACCACACAAAACCTTTTGGTCGATGGTCATTTATGTAAACCTGTCTCCGAGAGCAAGGAAACTTTCCATTGATGTATGCAAGCACCAAGGTACCAAAGGTGTGTTTCTAATTCAAATTCCTGGATGATGTGCTAATGTCGACAAGAAGCGACCCGTCATAGGAGGGCCTTAATGTATCCCTCATAAATGACATGAAATAGGTATCGTGATCGAGATAGAATGATCAAAATGATGCTGACATGGAATTGGATGAGGAAAGGAAAACATGAAATGAAGGCTTAAGAGTATTGTAGTAGAGATCAACTGAATGATTTCTCTTGAACACATCGGCGACACTAAATATAGTTGGTAGTCTTGACATAAAACCAAAATGGAGGCTTTGAAAATGGTATGATAACCAAAAGATAAGAATATTACCCAACCCAAAAACCATAGAGATGATGTGGAAGAGTGTCATGTTCAAGAGTGACTTGTTGCCATTGGCAAAATGGAATCCCTTGTTTTCCCAATTTCCCCAACCATATTAGTCAATACCTCTTTATGTTTTAACAAGCTTGAGGAGGATAACATATGCTTGATCTGTAAGTTCATCCTTCGAATGAATCCCTCTAAGTATATTTAACGAACCTTGAGAAGGAGTGGTTCAACCTTGTCATGAACAATGATTGCATTGCTATTTGATGTTTTAACTAGTCCAGCGAAGGTAAAACTCCACATCTTTTTCATGTTTAGAGAGTTTGAAAAAAAGGTGAAAAAGAAAAATCCAAATGTCCCTTTTCATAGGTAGTCCCTTAGGTCCGAAAAGGTATAAAACAATACCCAAGAGAACCTCTTAGCCATGTTCGACTAAGATATTCCTTTTACATAGTTAGTGTATCTTAGTTCAGAAAATGGTTGAACTTATGATAAGTAGATGTATTTTCATTTACTTTTACGAGTTAGAAAACACAAGTGCTTGACAATATTTTCATATTTTGGGAGTCTGAAAAGAGATGAAAGAGGAATCCTCCCAGAGGAACATGTGTTATAAAGGGTAGTAACTAGTTTTGGTCATGATGGAACCACTCAAAACACATAGAGGTCAAGAGGCTGGCTAATAAAACCACTCATCGCAGTGGTTTCTTAGGAAAGGGTAAAAACCAAGTGAAAGCATATGATCAACCAAGCACATGGTGATGATGGAATGCAAAACCAAGGCTCATATAGAAAAAATGGGCCGATAGAAATGGAAATCATGAGGCATAAAATGGGAATGGTTTCATTTTTATAGAAGATTGAAACACGAGAAACTATGCTTGAAATTGGTTCCATTTTTACACAAGCTTGAAACAGAGAAAAACTATGCTTGAAATAAGTTTGCATGCCCCCAACATAATGACTCAATTCAAGGTACATGCCTCCCAATCTTCATTTCATGCACCTAAGTGGACTATTGGGTACTAATAGGTGGATGGAATGAAGGTTCATTTATGAGATCAAGTGAAATACTCGACTAGGAATTTACAATATCTAATCAAAGACTCAAATTGGAAGGGGATTTGTTTCTTTTTTTAACAAGCTTGACACAGGAAAATAACTATGCTCTTGACACCTTGTTTCATTTTGTAATGAGCTTGACACAAGACAAGGAACTCTAATAAAGGAACTTTGTTTTATTTTTTAACGATCTTGAAACAAGACAAGGAACTTTTCTCAGGGAACCTTGTTTCATTTTTTAGCGAGCTTGACACGAGAAAAGGAAATTTTCTTTGGGAACCTTGTTTCATTTTTTAACGAGCTTGACACAAGAAAAGGAACTTTGTTCCGAACCTTGATCATGACCACCAAGAGGCCATGGCTTCCAAGAGGTTCGCATCAAGTGGGAGAACAATGCTTCGGAGGGATGCATATCAAGGGACACAATGGAGAGATAAAACTCCAATGCCCCCAGTAAATGATGCACTACATCACCTACTAGATGATTAGTAGCCACATACATGGAATAGGTTGCCACATATTTAATCTGTGGCAGGGGAGATACACTTGCATATAAGGACCATTTAGGGAAGTTGGTTGATTGGTGGTCAATTTAGGACAAACAAATGAAAGTTGATCGATAGACACAATCCTTCCATCATGTGGGAAGCACATCACTCGAAAGAGTGTGGATACAATAACATTCATAGCATGAACATAGTCTCGCCCCAGGAGAAATTTGAAGTCCACAGGGTCTATGACAAACATAACATCAATACATACAATTTTTCCTCCCATGGTAATAGGAAATTGAGGAGATTACAACCATAAGTAGTAGTTGATCTTGTAAAAGAGCTCCTTCAAGTTGTTGACTTGTCCTTTCCTTGTCACAATATGCACCTCCAATCACCCTAAATGCATGAGATGATAACCACTCACTACAACAACATAAGGGCATAATTACTCTCCAAAGGGAATATATAGAGAAGTAGGGTAAGTTGAGAGTTCTTATCCAATTACCAATACAGGGTTTGAGATCCATGTTTGATGGAGGGATAGGGTCAAAAGATAAGTGGTAAAAACACCAAAGTATGGAAGGATAGGACCCAAATGTTTTATCTAAGGTAAGTGGTTAAAGCAACTTCTGGAAACTCCTAGAAGGGGAAGCTTCCAAAATCCTGATCATTCTCCTGGACTTCTATAACCAACGCAGGTGCAAAGGGGAAAAATTTATGGTGACCAACACATGCCAAAGTGGAACAACTTGTAGGTGATCGCACCCCAATAGGCTTACATGGAGCGTTGGTCCTCAAACTAGCTCAAATGATGTAGTTTAGTGCTGAAATTCTAGGGAATGAAGGGAACATACTTAGGGATTTGTGCAAGATGTTAATGGGGAATAGGATGTGGATTGATCCCATTAGGAGGCTCACTAATAAGATGTGACAAAATGTCCTATAACAGAATGCTCCCTAAAGCGCAAAGTCAGAGATGATGACTGATGACTGAAGTGCTTTAACTTGTGACAAGTTGGGATCAAGGACAACCAACGAGCTTCATCTGTTACAATACATTTACAATATTACATATTTGTTTGTTGAGGAAGGAATACCCATACTTAGCTCATAAGCTAATAACATGTACAATGATCAAAATACGTGTCCACAAATGCAACTGGTGGACCCATGACTGGATGAATGCCTATATGATCACGACCATCATACATTGTGATCTTTGTATAACTCTTGAAATCGTAGCTAGATGGATGAAACTAGATCTAGGGTATTCTATCTTGTTCACATGACCAACCAATGTACAAGTCGAATCATGTGAATCAATGAGTCAGAGTCAAACATTGGAGACACCATCTAATTACCGATCGATGATGTAATTCATTAACAAAGACGAGAGAAATCACCGATGATGTTAATGGATCTCAAGGTATTATAGTACAATATGTATGTTGTGAATGAATGAGTTTATGTCGAACACCAATCAAAATCTATCGGCCGAAGGTCATTGATGTAAAATTAACGTCGAGAATGAGGAAACTTACCATTGATGTATGCAAGCACCATGTGTCACACGGAAGCCAGTCGACCTTGCGGAGAAGACAGACCTTCCTAGAATCTAATGAAGACCTAATGACAAACAAACCAACCAAACACTATCTTTCTCTAAATGTTCTTTATAAATAATGGGAAACAAGTGTGTTTAAGGGCCTACCTCATGTCCAATGCAAGTTCGGAGATGCCTTCGCTTCTTTGATCCAATAAGTTCCTTCGTCGCAAACTTGCAAGCATAAACAAGGCAAACAATTAAATAGCATCTGAATATCCAATATTATAAAACATATTTAACATGAAAGTCAAGGAGTCCATGAAACAAATAGCATAAGATACTTGTTGAGAAAAATGAGTTTGATTGTATTAATTCAAAAGAAAAGAACCTTACAACCTTTACCTTGACGTTGTACAAGCTCCTTCCAGGGTCCAACAAGAAGTCTCCTCTACTTTGACAAGCTTCACTCACTCCCTAATGGGGCCAAAAAGGTATGTGATCTCTCCTCTTAAGCTCAAATAGGAAGTCTTGATTTCACTAGCATTTACCCTCAAAAGTTCAGCTTTTAACCTCCCTGGCCACTGACCCAATGCCTCAATTTATAGTGCAATGGAGATCAGTTACCAGCTCCTCCTTCAAAGGGATAGAGTCCTCCTTCAAAGGGATAGCTCCTCTCAACAAGGGATTAGTTCCTCCTCTCATGGGATACATGAACCACTTGGAGCGAACAATCCACATAACAAATGCTTCTAGAAAACTCTAGAATTAACCCAGGATGAGTTTTTTAAGATAAAGATTGCGCCTTTTGAATTTTACAGGGGTACGCACCCTCCCCTTTACATACAGAGCGTATAAGTACGCAGATATCCTGAACCAAAAGGTGCGGGCCCGCAGGCAAAAGTGAGAGAAAGTACGGAACCAGAAGTTACATTGCTTTTTTGATGTCTTTCTCTCATTTCGAAAGCTTGTTTTGAAGAGCTGAGGTTTGAGACTTGCTTAGGAAGCTGGTATAGGTGGTGATAGACCCATACCGACTGCAAATAATCAAGGTGACGATATTTTTGTGTAACATGGACCATTTTTTATTACAATCATTATGTAATTTTCCTTACATATGCAGGAACTACAGAAGCTTGTGATAAATGTGGATGATTGTCTCCTTCTCAAAAATGCAATGCTTCCATTGGCAACATGCATGCACAATGGAATACATTTATTTGTCATATATGGGGTTTTTATGAGTGGTATCTGATAGTGTCTCACTATGGTATGCCACATAATGATCATGTTGAGTGAGAATTGCACCCACAAAATAGTCTAAATCATATGTCTCAATCTCAAAAGGTTATTGAAAATAGGGTAAGGATAGCATTGGTGTTGAGCATAGACAGTGTTTCAAATCATTGAAAGCTTTATTTTGCAACTTTCCCCACTTGAATTTTGATTTTCCACCACCCTTGGTCACTTTTTGGGGTGCCCATGCAATATGGGAGAATCCCAACATGAACCTATGATAGAATTTGGTAAGGCCTAAGAAACTCCAAAGCCCATATAGCATGGTTATGGATGGCTAGTCATGAATGACCTGAATATTAGTTGGATCCACATGCACACCATGCTCATAAATAATGTAGTTAAGGTATTGCACTATGTTCATGTTGAAGGAGAATTTTTCCATGTTAGCATGTAGCTCTTGCTTCCACAAAGTGTGAAGTGCCTATTGAATATGTTGCAAGTGTTCTTCCCAAGTCCTGCTAAAGATGAGGATATCATCCAAATATAAAACCGCAAAATAATTGGTGAAAGGATACAAGATATCATCCATCAACCTCATGAAATTTGTTGGGGAATTTGTCAAACCAAAGGGCATGACCAGCCATTCAAAAAGACCTTTGGACTTGAAATCAATCTTCCATACATCAGTTTATTCTATTTGGATTTGGTGGTAAACGAAATTCAAAGTAATCTTACTGAAGTATTTGGCCCCCTTTAACTAGTCAAGAAGGTCGTAAATTCAAGGATTTGGGTTCCAGTTCCTGATTGTGATTTTCTTTAGGGCCCTGTAATCGATGCAGAGTCGTCAGGTCCCATCCTTCTTTTGCATGAGAAAAATTTGGATTTTGCAGGGTGGGGAGCTCAGTATGACATTCCCTTTTTGCAGAAACTCTTTGACTTGGAACTTGATTTCCTCATTTTCTAGAAGACAGAGGTGATGTACTATCCCATTGGGTAAAGGCACGTCAAGGGTCAAACCAATTGAATGCTTGACCTAATTATATAGAGGTACCCCAATCATTGAGGAGAAGATGTCTTTGTATTCTTCCACAACCTTATCCACTTTATTTTTTTGCATGGAGAGACCTTTTTTGGAGTCCATGGATGTGATTGTGACCTTCTGCTCACCTTGAGAGAGAATCATGAAGAAGACAAATTTCCCAGTTTGGGAGATGACCTCCTTGCATTTCTTAGCGAAGATTAAAGAAATGGTGATAGGTGGAGCTACCTTTAGTATCTTCTATAGTTGTATGCCTAGAGTAACAATAACACTACAAGGTCTAGACTCATATACAACATGAAGCTTCCACAAGTATGGAAATAACATCACAAAAGTTAAGGGGGGGAATATCACACAATATCTCATCCTTGAAGAGGTTAATGTAATAGGGAAGGAAACATTGTTGGTTGATGCAAAGATATCTTCCTTATAAAAGCCACCTAATGGTGTAAGGTTATGGGTGTGGTGTTGTCAACAAGTCCAACTACTTGACAACATCTACTAAGGTGAGGTTATTTTGACTTCCTCTATTGACAATGAAGTGTAGTGGAGCACCCTTTAACCACATTTGCAAGTGAAAAAGGTGCTCACATTCCTCTAGTTCTTCAATTTCACTTAGCTATACCTTAATGGAAGTGATGGTGACACTAGGTTATGTGTCAATGATTTTCTTCCCCTTATCTAGATCTCATTGGGAGATGGAACCTACATCTAACTTTGGGCTTCAAGGTCGGCCACAAACAACTACTTTGAGCAACATCCATTGGTGTTATGCTAAGATATCTTATGGAATTCGTGTCACTTTCTCGTGTCTTTCTTTGCCTTTCCATTGCCTTTATTTATTTGTGGCTTAAATGGGTTGTCCAGGTGGGTCCATCCTAGCTCTATTCTTTTCTTTAAGGTTTTGGGGCTCCTTTCCCCTACTTCTATTATGAGGAATTCATAGATCCAAACTTTAGATTATTTGTTTAAACTTATGCTCAATTTTAATAGTATGTGGTATGTTGTGTCAAATTCGGAGATATCTAGAAAATCTTTCTTTATGGGGTTGTATCTGTGCAAATTGTCATAATAGTTAGGCACCAAATGTTGCTCGGAGTCTTTGATACCCAACTTGGTGTGCAATGTATGCAAGATATTTGTGAAATTCGATATTTTTTGGTCCCTCACCTAGTCGCAGTGTGGTCCATCTCATGTATTGGTCATCGTAGCTTCTAATGGGATGATATTATTCTTTAATAGAATCCCTAAAATAGGCCCAAGTGGGTGCAACTACAAACATTGCGAATTCCTTTGTGGCCTTTTACTCACAATAAGTATCCCACCAATCCTTGACATGGGAAATAAGTTAATAACCTTAAGGAGCGTAACAGTAATATTTTCTCTATCGAAAATATTGTGGATAGAAAAATACCCTTCTAGCGAATTTAACCATTTATCTAGAGCATTTGCATCTATTTTGCCTTCAAATATAGGAATATCAAAGGTATATTGTATCTTGAAGCGGGTGGCACCTCCAAAGTGGTTTCTTGATGAAGATGCATCAATTGATGGTAGTTGTCAAAGGATCTAGGAAAACTTATCAATCATCTTGTTCCTTTATCATGTGAGGGCTTCCTTGAGCAATAGTTTAATAGGATCTCCTGTTCCCTTGTATTTCTTTCCTTCTGCCATGGGAGGTCATCGAGGTTGGCGAGGACGGTCTTGTAAAGGCTCAAGTAATTTGTATCCAAACTCCTTATACCCTAACCTTATTTGGTACATGCATAGAAAAACATATAACAAGCATACTTCTCTGATACCATAGATATACATTTATGAAGGGAATGAAACAGAATTCAAAATTATAACAAAAATATAAATATATTGTAAAACTGGACTTCTATTAATAAATGGAATGTGTTAAAATTGTAAAAAAATGTAGAATGAAACAAAATTGTTCGAATGGTGGTAGCATATCTCTAAGAAGAGATGTAACAACTATATGTGTTTTCCAATGTAGGGAAAAATTTAGGGGCGAAATTTAGCTAATTGGCTATTTTTTGGATATTTTCTGAAGAAAAAAGTATTCACTCATTTGGTTAAAAATTTGCCCATTTCTTACGTATATATGATTAAATGGCTAATATTCACCAAGAAATTGCCAATTTTAATATAAATTACATGTTTTTTATTGAATATTTGCCCACATTCTATATGTATGACTTCTCAAAACAGAATAGTGGCCTATAATATGTTGGGTCCCTATAATAATAGTGATTACCCCATTACTATTGTAGTTGCATCCCTTATTAATATTTTTGTGCCCCTATTATCCCCATATTGTTATTACTGTGCCCCATAGAATCCTCTATTGTTATTTTTTTGTGGGTTTTATATTATTATTATTAGGTCGACTAGGTTGTATTGTGATCCTTGACTCCTATATATAGAAAGGAGGTTTGTCATTTGAATCATCCAAGAATTTTTCATTTATGTAATGTAAAGGAGGTTGCCCCCTCGAAGAGGTTGAATTCTAAGGCGTTGATCTATATTTTCTATCTTTTCTTGAGCTGGTTTCATAACATAATACTATAATAGGCATAATATTTAAATCCTTAAAAAAACCTTGCGCCAAAGTATAATACAATGAGGCTGAAAGGCCCTTATTAACGTAAATAAAAAATGAGGAAACCATAGACATCTAAAAACCTAACCCTAGGAGATGAAATGTCAAAATTTTGTGGCTTTGATGGGGTTTTTCGGTAAATCAACTTCCCAGGGTTGTAAATTTTGCAGATGATCTTTGTTTGGCGCGCTCAGTAGCCCGTTGGAAAGGTCTAGCCAAGAAGTACATATTCTAACCAAACCAATATAGAGCTATTGATTATTTCCTAGGACCCTACAAACTCAAAAAAAAATCATTTAGGGCCTCAAAACAGCGCCAGAAGTTCAACACCTCAAAATTGTAAAAAAAATGGCCAAGATGGGGAACTATGCTTTGAGACACCAATATTCACCTATATCACAAGAAGAAACCAAATATTCTAAGAACATTAAAAAAAATTATGTGTATAACTCCCATCATGACCACACCTGACTTCACAAAAACCTTCCTTATGAAGTGTGATGCCTCAAGCTATGGCATTGGTGCAATATTAGTGCAAGAAGGAAGGCCCCTTGTCTTTGAAATTATCCAACTTAATGGAAATAACATACTTAGATCCATCTATGAAAATTAAAAATTTAGTCATACTACATGTAATTAACTTATGGATCCATAATTAATAAGAAGACACTTCAAAGTAAAAACAGATCATGAAGTTTGAGTAACTTTCAAGCAACATCTATCTTCATAATAGCAACAAAAATGGGTTGCAACTGTTATGCTCCTATACCAATAGGTGTCATATTTCATGATTGACTTGATAAGCTCTGTAATATGTTCATACCTTTCCCTATTGCAAAGGTTTTCCATATTATCAAAAAATCAAAAAATTTAAAAAATGTAAAGAAGGTATACCCTAAAAGAAAAATCAAAGGGTAAAAAGAATAAAATGGTCAAAAAAGTATAAGAAATGAAACCCATAAAAAATTAGACCAGGAAAGTGTGCAAGTCTAAATGCCACTACTATTTCATTTTCTGTAATAAGCAATTGTGTGCAGCTTGTTAAACTTTTGCCACAATTGATGAAGAGTCAAACAACTTAAACTTGGCTCATTCATATTTGAATTTCATGTTGTAGAATAGAGAATAAAATCTGATCAAACTGTTTAAACATGGCAGATAAATAGATAGGTAGAGTAAATAAAAGGAGCTCAACAGTTCAATCTGAGCCCTTGGATGTAATAAGTGCAGACTTAGATAGGCTTGCTATGTAAAGAAAAGAAAAGTTGATAAGGGTTTGCCAGTCTAAGTGCACCCAAATAAAGAAGAAAAAATGTCAGGCTAAAGTAGGTAGGGTAGGTAGACGGTGTTGCAGAATTACTTGTGATGAATTATGTCTATAAATGTGTTGATCTTTACTTTTATCACAAGTGCAAGGCAGACATTACACTTGATACAGTTCAAGCAAGACAAGGTTAAATAACTAACTTCCATTCACATTTTTCCCTAAAGATTTCACTAATTTCCCCTAAGTATTAAGGTCTTTGAAAATCAAAGGGGCTCAGAGAATTTCTCTGACTTCTGGAGGGACCGGACCCTCGACCCAACGATCCAAAAGCCTAAGTACTCAAAATCATCCATTAGTCATTCATTTCATTTCATAAAGTTCGCCTAAGTGAAAAACCTATTTTACTTAGGAAATACATAATATCACTTGAAAACCCCTTTTCCCACTTTAGCCTAAGTTTTAATGTGAATTTTGAGCGTTTTCTTAGCGCTTATTTTCATTTTAGTTCATATTAACTTCTAACTATTATTATATAAATCCCGCATTATATTACCCTTCCTGTATTATTTAATATATTAAATATTCCCAACATTATATATAATTCCCGCCCCGGTTAAATATAACCATAAACTCTCTTTAACAGGGATTAATAAATTTATCCGAAATTTATTAATAACCTTCCTCGTCGTATTATATGGGATTAGTTAATCCTCCAGGTTAATCAATAACCAACCCCGACCAATAGAATTGACCCCGATATGATTTAAGCATTAATAAACACGTCGCGCCCGCTTACATAACTCCCTGCCATCTCCAATGCTCGTCAGCCATCCAATCATCCCCTTTTCATCCAATGGTCGACGGCGATATCCCGCCCCCCTGGTGACCGCGCTTTAACTCGCAATCACCAGGTGGTTTTCCACCCGTACCTCTGCCACGTGTCATGCTGCCAATATGCTCGCTCGCCCCCAGCCCAAAACCGCCTAGCCTCAAAAGTGGTGCAATGCAAACCGCTTACCACCCTCCACATAACGACAAAGCATCATATCACGCTTACATCATCCACCCAATAAATGCAAAAAGACCCGCCAACCTGAGATTCATTAAATAAATGATAAAATTTCATTTTCACTGTAATGCATTGCGTCCCGAGATCCCTTGAAAAATAACGACCAAGTCCACTGTTCCAGTATCTCAACCGCCACCTGACCAGAAAGACTACAGCAACGAGCTCCGCAGCCTATCAGCCAACCTGCCATTGTACGGTTTTCCTCTTTAACGCAGGTATTTATCTAGTTTACCTTGAAACCCTACAATTTCGGTTTTCTACTGAGAATTTTACCAAAGAAGGCCAAATTCAAGTTAAAATCAGTCTATAGCTGCCATAAAAATACCCCAAGACTGTTGTTTGGTCTTTTTTTCCATAGAAATCCTGAATTCCACTTTGAATACGCAATAACCAAATATGGAAGCCCCTATAGCCCTGAATGTCGCACCCATGAATGCACCTCACAAAGACTTATATTATCTCCCACTGGCCGATAAAGACTTTCAGATAAAAGATCTATCTGGTGATAGTAACCATCTTAAAATCTTCTGCCAAATCAGAGATAGTTATCTGAATAAGTCTGACATTTTTGGATTATGGGAATCTAACCTTCCCATGTCTTTCCTCCCCTCAGTCCATGTTTTCCCAGACATAATCCATCAATGTTGTGCCAACTATGACCCTGTCCATAGAGCAATTATGTCCCCATTCCAAACTGTCCTTTTTACCATAACTGCTAAATCCATCAATGAAATGATACAGTTCCACTCCACTCAGCCCCTCGCTCCTCTTTCCATGGGGTATCTACCTGAAAAAGCACCTCAGTTATCTCAATTAGAAATAAACCGCATTTCTCAAACCTTCATGTTAGCAAACTGGTAACATGAAGGTCCTCCTCCTTATCTGCAAACTTTTTTTACTAAAACTGGTAGACTCATTGTTGACATGATATCTCTGATCATGGGATTTAACTCCAGTGAATATGTTGATGATATCACTCTAGTTTTGTTGTCAATCTTTACTCCAAGACAACCCCCTGCTGTCAGATATGACTATGCTACTTTTATTGCCAAAAAAATCCATGATCAATTCCTGAATTTAGATAGGGCAGGGGTTTTCAAATACACACCTTTTATATACCATCTTTTGTTATATCATCAGCCAGACAGCTTTCCTTTCCCCATCAGGAAATTGGACTCAAAAGGAAATCGAAGGTCTGTGATCTTTTGGAGTTCAATCTTTCATAATACCATGGAGTCCCCTTATACTTATAATGAGTTCATTGATTTATTTGTACATCCAGCAACCTCTCTGTTGATAGGTGTTTCCCCTCCTAGGATCAGTGGTGACATGAAGAAAATTCTCCAGCTCTCAAATCAGTACAAGATAGGTGATTGGTACATATACAAAAATCACACTGAAATCAAAATGTATGGGTGTGAACTTTTCCCTTTCAAGTTACCTAAATATGTTCCCACGAAATTATTTGCACTAGAGTATTTCAGGCAGATCATAAATGCAGACTTAGTCCATTTTTGTAGTGCAAAGAAGAAAGCTCAACTAAGAATTAAGAACCAGCTAGGACCTTTTGTCATCAATTCTAGAGATGCATGGCAAGAAGCTGAAAATATTTTAGAAGACCACCTTATATTAAGAAAGAGTTTTTGGTGGGTGCCATATGACCCCAACAGTTTTATATGTGACAGAAGAACAAAGAACATGCTATCAATTTATATACATCATAGGATCCCAGAAATTGAGCAGTTTGCAAATCAGGATGAATGGGTAGAAGGAACCCTAATAGAAGATATTAGTGAGCAGGAAAAAATAGAAAATTCTATGAGATATCTTGAAAAGACCCTTGACCTGGACTCTTTTGGATAGGTACCATTCAAGCTGCCTCAAAGATAAAAAATTGGTACATCCTGCTGGAACTTCTCAGCAGCCTCCACAGGAAGCCAACATACCAGCTATAGGAACTTCCAAAGGCAAAGAAATAGAGACCAAAGAGCAGCCTACAATGACAAATAAGCTTGGAATGTCCAAAGAACAGAGTCAAGTGCAAATTCCTCCAACCCAAACAAAAGCAGCAGAAAGTCCAGCATTGCAAACTCCTCTAAATGAGGAAAGAAATAAAAAAAGAGAGACAGAGAAGCCACCACACCTATCAGTGGACCCACAGGAGAGCTTGGAGCAAAGAGGCAAAGACTAAACCCTTTGTCAGAAGAGGAAATAATTGAAGAAACTATACACAGCAAGAGAGAAGAAAGAGCTAGCCAACAAACTTTTATAGTAGGAGGAATATCTACTAGCTCACAGATGCAACAGTTAGAAAGACAACACAGTACAGAAGTGTCATCCTTTAGGTCACAAAGAAGACAGGCCTCAGACATCAAGAAGATATTCACAGAGATAAAAGCCATAAATGATCCTATAAGACTTCAAATTTACAGTCAGTATTTGAAAATGGCCCCCACAAACCAGCAGAGATTAATGCCAGCCTATGACATTAAAGAAGGCAAAATTTTGATGAGTTACTTTAGCCGAAGGTACAACAACCCCAGTCAATAGTAGATTACATCAGATCAAACTTGGAGGTCCTAGCCAAAGATATTCATCCTATCGACCAAATTGAACTTCACAAGAAGACTAGGGAAATGGTCTATTCCACACTGGCTGACAAAGAAATGCTGGCCCACAAGCTATAAGACTCCTTGGACAATACAACTGCTCAACTACACTTGGCGAAAGCCTCTTCTCTGGCCAAGGATAACAGAATAAAATCATTATAAGAAATCATCATGGGATTGGGACATGATCCCAAAGATGCTAAAGGCATAAAGGCACTAATCAAGAAAAAGAAGAGGACATTGCTGCCCTGAGGAAACAGTTGAAGCTACCTCCTTCAAGGCATCCACAAACTGTAGAAGTTATACAATAGAAATCTGAAGAGGATATGATAGACCTGCTCTTGAAACTTAATGAAAGATTGAATGATACAGAGAAGGCATTAGAAAAAGCATTGAAGGAAAAGCAAGAAGAGTCGACCTCTCAGCCTCCTGAGGTAATCCCCATAGTATCAAATGCAGTCCCCTCTACACTTGGGACAACATTAGCTCCAAATGTCTCAGCAGTCACAAAAGAGGTAATCACAGGTACAATTGCAATAGGTACATCAACAGCAGGAACAACACGAGGAAACAGTGTTAATTTAAGCACAGAAGAATTAATAAAAGCCATGGAAGAAATGATATTATAAGTTACAGAGTTGAAATAGGTAATAGAGCAACTGGCTAAGGCAGAGAGAAATTATGATATCTCCAAAATAAGTGTTGTGGAAAAAACTAGGGAGATTAAAGCCTTAGAAAGTAAAGTGAAAACATTGGAATAAGAGTTCACTTTTGATAAGCCCTTGGCAGAGATCAAGAAAATCCTTTGGGCTAACATCATTCAGTCTATAAATGATTTGTGGCCATCTATCAAAGTAATCTATGAACAAATTGATTTAGTGAAAGCAGCACAGAGAGAAATTCAGAAGACGAGCTTTGTTAGGACAAATGCCAGATGAAACCAACAGGCTTATACATTTTTTGAATAACAGAAATAGAGAACAATTGGAAGAACTTGCCATCTCTGACAGGACAGACACCATTTTAGTAATCAAAAGGGTTCTAACCAAAAGAACTTTGAGGCAGAACTTAGAGAGAAGATGCCAGGATATGCAGGTGAAAATCAATTCTTTTATGGAGAAGTTCACAGTTTTGTAGAGTAAAGGGCTACCAAGTCCTTTGGTCATTAATGAAAGATTAATGAAACATATTGATTATGTCGATAAATTGAATAAGTATGTTGGAAATCAAGCTAGCTCATCAACAAGTGCTTCAAGAGTGAAAGCACTCCCCACAGGCCGAGTTCTCTATGACAGCTTAGAGAACTTATTTTATATTGAACATGAGGTAAAGCACTTATTCACCATCCAGCGTAACATTTTCAGATATACTGAGACTGATGAAACTCTAAGGAAACTTCAGAAGCACAAATTTCCAGAGCAAAAATGGTGGGAAGACATGTTAGAAATTTTGTAAATTTTATCTTGGGTAAAGGTAAATTTTGGACTTTTACCATAGTAATATGAACAAAGGTGAACAGGGGTCAAACAGGTTGAAGTGTATTAGAAAAAGCAAAGAGTATCAGTGAAAACAAGGCATCTAGCACAAAGTTACTAAAGAAGACAGCAGCAAGCCAAATAAAAGGACCTGCCTCCAGCACACTCAGTACAAATAAGAATAGCACAACATTAGTTTAATTTTCTCCTATCTTCGAGACTAATTGTCTCTATTTTCTTGTAAAAAATGATTTTTCATCACTAGAATATATCTCACTATGTTACGAGATATTTTGTGTAAAATATTTTGTATAAATATTCCCTCAATTGGAGTATTGAGTGTGGATTCATATACATTGTTGTAATACTGGTTTTTGGAATAAAGTGTTGATTAGATCAAATTTTCGTATGTCTTGTTGGATAAATAATTAAGACAAAGGACTTTCTACAAATTTCTTGAATCAAACACCGGATCAATAAGTTCTCTATATCTTGTGTTTTAAAGTTTTCCTAGTTTCTTATATCACCTATGTTCCTATCTGAATGATAAACAAAAAGGAGTAATTCAGAATATGCTTGATTTCACTCTATCTTCAAAAGTTATCATTTTCTATGTTTTCTTTTGAATTAGAATAAACAATGAAACCTTGATTGCTCCTATTTTCTAGTTCTTTCACTTTGAATATTACTTAAAGAATACTTAATTGCTCTTTACTTATAATCAATTCCAGTTCCATTTTTTCAAATAGGTTGAAGGATTCTTAACTGCTCTTCACCCATTTTGAAATCATTCCATATATTTCAAAATCATTGTTTGTTCTTTGTTTGACCATCTTGCTCTATAAAACCATCCTTTCTTAAAGAAACCATGTCCAGTAAAGCCATCTTCATTGACTCCATTAGCCCAATGGCCTAAACTACTTAGTCTTACCCCTCTGCTATTGAATCTCACCACCCAAACTCAAACAAACTCCTAAACCTCACAACTAGCCTAATATCTTTAAGAAACAAAGCTAACACCTAAAGAGAGAGCCCTCTCTGGATGCAGATTGGCTAGAATCTATTTCTAAGAGATTGGTTTGTGGTTACCTCGGCCTCCTTTCTCTTTTCTTACAACTTCTGGGGAAACCTGAGTGATAACATAGTGGCGACTCCACTGGGGAACTGAATAATTTGTTTGTTACTATTGTCTACTTTCTAAGCTACATACGGAGCCTGAAGTTAGCCAAGTAGCCTTTGAAATTCTTTTGCTTTGCAATTGCAGAAGTAAATGAATGTTGCTTCAGTCTATCTCCAGTTTAGCTTATAGGTTGGACATTCGGTTTCAAATACTTGATCAGTCCCTCTTGTCAAATAAAGTCTTTAAGAAAGTTCAAAACTCATATCTAAAAGCTTCCTACAGAGAATGTTAAAGTTGTATTGTCAAACCCATTTAGAGAAAAACTCAAAAAATATACTTAGAAACCTAGTTTCAGAAAGGATTCATTACACCAGATCTAATCTTGATCCAAATCCACCACCTATGTTTGAAAATCCTAATCTGATTCCTAGGATTCTTAGGAGGCAAGAGAGCCAAGACAGTTCTGCTAGTTCTCGGCCTCTATACAGATCCAGATCTTGTCCTATGAAGTGGATTTACCTTGAGGACGAAATTTTTGATGAGTGGTTTGATACCTCTTTATTTGTAACCTTTTCAGAGTCAGGGTTAGCCCACACAGTTCATGATCCCGTATTTATTGAAGATTTGCAACTTGAAATTGTCACTTCACACCTTGAAAGACATTTGCAAAACTTCATTCAGTCAGAGGTTACCTCTGAAGGAAAACCAAACCTTTATGTGATCACTATAGCCTCTCCAAGTTCATCATCAACACCTCAGACTTCCCAACCTCAAGCTACACCTTCCACCCCTCCATCCACAACTCACATTCCCATTGTCATCCCTACCACACTAGTTGTCACATCTATTCCTACAACCATGGCAAACAGATACACTCCCCTGAACTTACATGCCAATAGCTATGCCCTAAGACTATCAGAGCAAGATTACTCCATTTGATGGCTCTGGAACTTACACAGTTCAACAGCATACCAAAAAAATGACCAATTATTTTGAAATATATGAGGTTGATGTTGATGATGTTAGAATGAGAGTATTTGTTCAAAGTTTGACTAGAGATGTTAGAACTTGGTTTAGAGCCCTTCCTGTAAACAATATTAATGACCAAAAAGCTCTTTATCAAACATTCTTAAATAGATGGGAAAAGAAGAAAGATCCTCTTCACATTTTATTAGAATATGAAAGCCTGAAAAGACGCACCCAAGAAACTGTCCAAGATTATTGTACCAGGTTCAATAATGTTTACTAGGTGATCCCTCAAAATCTTATACCTCCTCCAGATTTGGCATTAATTAAATTCCTTGATGGATTTGATTCTGATATGGAATACCAACTTAGGGAAAGAGCTCCCCGAACCTTAGAAGAGATGCAAATTATAGCTGTCAGTGTTGAAGCCAACCTGATATCTAAACGAGCTAGAGCCAGAGATAAAAGGAGGATAACTTTTAAAGAGGAACTTTCTGCCTTTGAACAAAAATTAGATGTTATTATTAAAGGGATGGATAGGCTTGGAGATAGAGTAGAAACAATCGAAATAAAATCTCCTTGGGATAGTCAACCAAGCAATACTGGTAGAAATCCAAATTTCAGGAAGAACCAAAACCCTAATACTGGAAAGATTGGGCCTGACCAAAATATTAGGCCCCCATTCCAAGAAAATTATGTTGAAGCCTCAACTTCTGATGAACCAACAGAAGACACTCAAATTAATTTGATGGGACTCAACAATGAACAAGAAGTTTTCTTGACCCAAGAGGATCAGGAAGCTCACATGCTTAAACAATTCCAAACTCAATCAGGTGAATCATTTGACTTCAAGGAGGGATATGATATAGCTATTTATAAAGTCCACAAGCAATACAATCTGAGCAGCAGAAGAATAGATGCTCCTGAAACCAATAGACAAAAAGATACCAAACATCCCAACAAAGGTAAGATTAATACTACCCTTGTACATATTCTTTCCAGAGCTAATCCTAATCCAAATAATGTGATTATTGAGGATCTATCTGATAATCAACCACATAACAGACATTCTTCCACTTCTATTCCTCCCAAAGGAAACGTAGAAAAACCTCCAGAAGTTGATTTGGAAACAACTTCAACCCATAACCCCACTCCTGAAAAGGAGAGAAACATAGAGAATACAACAGAAAAAGAGAATCCAAATGTCCGAAATACAAGAACTCAGACTGAAAAACCTTTTAATCTTGAGACGAAAGTAGGCAAATTAAAAATAGTTATTCCATTGTCAGAATTAGCTAAACATGATGTCTACAGAGGTCAAATCAGTAGATCACTCCAAATTTTTGTGAATGAAGATTCACTAAATGTTTTTGATGACCAACCTGAATTGATTTTTGGCCCTATTGTAAATGGAAAATCAGTAGATGGAGGAGTCCCTCCTTTCTATCTAAGTCTGAACATACATGATAATATACTTCATAATGCCATGTTTGATTCTGGTACTTCTCATAACTTAATGCCTAAATCTATGATGGAGAAACTGGACCTAAACATCACCAGGCCGTATAAAGACCTCTTCTCTTTTGATTCAAGTCAAATTAGATGTCTAGGATTGATCAAAGACTTATGTGTATCGCTAGTTCAATATCCTGCCAAAACCATCTTAATAGACATAGTAGTAGCTGATATTCCACCAAAGTATGGTATGTTATTGTTTAGATCGTGGGATGCAAAGCTTCAAGGATCTCTCAAATTGGACATGTATTATGCTACTATTTCAGTATTTGGTCAACCTAATAAACTGTATAGAGAAACTTTAATGAAATATGTGGTAAGTAGCCAAGAGAGACCTCAAAATTTCCCTATCTACTCCATTCACTCTTATATGGATTCTTTCATCATCTACAATGTTGAAATTGATCCTTCGAATGAAGTAAAAGTTTTACTAGTTGAACAAAAAGAACTCCCAAATGAAAAGTCTAGCATTCTAATTCAAGAAATTTCTGAAAACAATGGTACATCAGATACTCAAAAGGAACTAGAAGAAACTAAAAAAAGTAGATCTTCCTATTAAACAAATCCCTGAGACTCCTGATACTAACTATGAACATGAGATCCTTTGGTACTTAGAATTTGATGGTTCAGTTAATAAATTAGGAGCAGGAGCAGGAATTTGGGTGCACAATCTTGAAAATGATCATGTTGAAGGTCACACCTACAGATTAAACTTTAGATGCACTAATAATATGGCTGAATACAAAGCTCTGTTGCTATGTCTTAAACTGGTCAAAAGTTTAGGGGCAATTAGGGTATCAGTCCTAGGAGATTCTGATTTAATCATTCAACAGATAAAAGGAAATTTTCTCACAAATGATCCCAGATTGAGATCTTACAGAGGAATAGTGATTGAGATTCTCAATACATTTCTAGAAACTCAGCTTGCTAAAATCCCAAGAAAACATAATTTGCATGCTCATAGCCTGGCAATGTTTGTCAACACCTGTAAATTACCATTTGAGCCCAATCATGAGTTCACAGCTGAAATTAGACATAGACCAGCCATACCTGACAATGTAAAGAACTGGAAAGTGTTTGACAATGATATTCAAATTAACAATTTTTTAACCCTAGAGGAAGAGTTTTCTAGCACTAAAATAGATATAGATACTTTTAGTAAGTTTAATCAAATAAATCAGATAGAAACAGACATTTCAGCAGAAAATACAACTCAAATGCTTCACCCAACAAAATTTACCAATAAAGAAATACAGGGTCTCAAAGAAATGGACATTGATGAAATTATTGAAGGGGAATTTGAAGTTATTAATTTGGAAGATAATAGTTGCCTAAAGGATTAACTCCTTTGGAAGATCTCTTTGATTTTAATGATATCCCAAAGAAACCCAAGATGGAACCTCTAAAAGAAAACATTGAAGACTACAACTTGGGAATTGAAGAAAATCTGAAAATGGTAAAATTATCCAAATCTTTGCCCCATGAACAAAAACTCAAATATGTTGAATTAATGAGAGAATTTCAAGATGTATTTGCCTGGAGCTATGAGGACCTAAAATCTTATGATACCTCTATAATTCAACATACAATACCTTTAAAGGAAAATCAAAAACCATTCAAACAAAAGCTCAAAAGAATTAACCCTATACTGCTTCCTTTAATTGAAAAAGAAATCAAACGAATGTATGAAGCAGGGATAATTGCTCTTATCAGATTTTCGGAGTGGGTTTCTAATTTAGTACCTACTAGGAAAAATACTGGAGAAATTAGGCTATGTGTTGATTTAAGAAATGTAAATAAGGTTTCTTTGAAGGACAATTACCCTTTACCTAAGATGGATCATATTTTACAAAGGGTGGTAGGTGCTTCTAGGATTTCACTTTTGGATGGGTTCTCAGACTATAACCAGATTTTGGTTCACCCTGATGACCAAGAAAAAATTGCTTTTACAACACCATGGGGAACATTCAAGTATGTTAAAATTCCCTTTGGACTTAAGAATGCAGGGGAAGCTTTCCAATGAGCAATGGACATAGAATTTGCAAAATAAATTCATGATTTCTTGGTCATATATCTATATGACCTAACTATTTTTTCTAGATCAGATCAGCAACATTTAAATCATCTAAAACAAGTATTTTTAAAATGCAGGCAATATGGCATTTCTCTAAATCCTAAAAAGTCCCTATTTGGTCTAGAAGAAGACAAACTCTTGGGCCATATCATCTCCAAATATGGCATTAGAATTGATCTTGCTAGAGTAGAAGCCATTTTGCAAATACCCTACCCCAAAAATGTCAAAGAACTTCAAGCTTTCCTAGGAAAGATTAACTTTTTAAGAATATTTATATCTAACTTAGCTGAATTAATTAGATTGTTGAATAATATGTTGAAAAAGGATTCAAAGGTTAAATGGCCAATAGAAGCCAAACAAGTGTTTGAAGAAATTAAAATGGCTTTGACTAGAACACCGATCCTGACAAGTCCAAAGTTTGATAGAGACTTCACAATATTTTCATTTACATCAGAACACACCATCGCAACTATTTTACTACAAAAGGATGATCAAGGATGTGAGAAACCCATAGCCTTTTTTAGTAAAGCACTAAGAGATGCACCATTGAAGTACAAAATCATGGAAAAACAAGCTTATTCACTTGTGAAAGCTATTAAAGACTTTAGAGTCTATATATTTTACTCCCATGTAATAGCCTGTGTACCAAATGCTGTTGTCAAAGACATCTTGACCCAAGATGGAATTGAAAGCAAACAAGGTAAATGGATTGCTACTATATTGGAATATGATATTGAAATAAAACCCACAAAGCTTATAAAAGGATAGGGTTTGGCAAAACTCATGACGGAAACAATTGCCAAGCCATGGATATTAATGAACTGGATAATGAACAAGAGATGGTGACTCCACAAATCAGCCAGGCCTTCTTAGATTCACATTGGTACGATGATATAATTTATGTATTATTAAATTTGTAGGCTCCTCCAGGATTATCCAGAACTAAGAAAAGGTTTTTAAAGATGAAAGCTTCAAAATTTTGTATTTTAGATAATGTTCTCTTTTGGAAAAATCATGAAGGTACTCTGTTGAATTGTTTAGTAAAAGAAGAAGCTGACAAGGCTCTTAAAGAATTTCATGCAAGAGACTGTGGTGGACACCTTTACTAGAAATCAACTGCAGACAAAATCCTCAGAGTTGGATTTTATTGGCCAACCTTGTTCACTGATGTAAAGAAATTTGTTACTGCTTGCCACAAATGTCAGATTTTTGAAGGCAAGAGGAAACTATTACCCTTACCCCTGAGGCCAATTTCCACTGAAAAGCCCTTCCAACAATGGGGACTGGACTTCATTGAAGAAATCCACCCTCCCTCTTCTGGCCAACATAAATGGATTCTAACTACCACAAACTTTTTCACCAAATGGATAGAAGTCATTCCTTGCAGACAAGCCAATGACACTGTGATTATAGGATTCTTAGAAACCAACATATTGTCTAGATTTGGTTGTCCTGAAAAAAACATCATTGATAATGTTGTTGCCTTCAAATCCAATAAAATGATAAGTTTATGTAACAAATACCATATCACTTTAGGCCATTCCACAGCCTATTACCCTCAAGGTAATGGTTTAGCTGAGTCTTCCAATAAAAGCCTAATTAACATCATTAAGAAATTATTGGAAGAAAATAAGAAAAACTGGCACAAGAAACTTACTAATGCACTGTGGGTGGACAAACTCACTACAAAGAAATCTACTGGAACTAGTCCTTATGAGCTAGTCTATGGTATGGAGGCTGTATTTCCTGCATCCTTAGGAGTTCCTATAATGAAACTACTTCAGGAAGCTCAGGTGGAGCCCAATGATATTCAAAGGAGAATTAACCAAACCATCCATCTGCAGCAGACCAAAGAAGAAGTGTATCAAAGATCCCAAGTAGTACAAGAGAAACTCAAGAAACTTTTTGATAAGAGAACCAAGGAAAAATATTTCTACCTTGGAGACAAAGTTTTAAGATGGCATTCCAAGAGAGAATACAAAGGAAAACATGGGAAGTTTGACTTCCTATGGAAGGGATCTTTTATTATCCAGGCCTTACAAGGAAACAATACTTACTTTCTTAAGAACCTAGATGGTACAGAAACAGAAGAAGGGTCGGTTAATGGTCGGATACTGAAACACTAATTTGATCCAACTTTTTAATCCATTCTTATTTTAACATGTACATACTATATCTTTGGTAATGTCACAGTTTGGATTGGATAGTAACTGGCTGAAGTTGAAGCCCGAAGAGAAGGCCTTAAGCTTCAAAAGTGTATTGTCATACATACAATAAAGCAACCAGCAGAAGGAGATCTCAGAGCATAGTCAAACTCATTCAGAAGGCCATCTGACCTGTTGTTCTTGACTTTTCACTAGGAAAATTCATCCACAAGTGGAGCCAGTGTTATGCTCCTATACCAATAGGTGTCATATTTCATGATTGACTTGATGAGATCTATAATATGTTCATATATTTCCCTGTTGCAAAGGTTTTCCATATTTTCAAAAGATTAAAAAATTTAAAAAATGTAAAGAAGGTATACCCTAAAAGAAAAATCAAAGGGTAAAAAGAATAAAATGGTCAAAAAAGTGAAAGAAATGAACCCCAGACAAAAATAGACCAGGAAAGTGTGCAAGTATAAATGCCACTACTATTTCATTTTCTGTAATATGCAATTTTGTGCAGCTTCTTAAACTTTTGCTACAATTAATGAAGAGTCAAACAGCTTAAACTTGGCTCATTCATATTTGAATTTCATGTTGTAGAATAGAGAATAAAATCTGATCAAACTATTTAAACTTGGTAGATAAGTAGATAGGTAGAGTAAATAAAAGGAGCTCAACAGTTCAATCTGACCCTTGGATGTAATAAGTGCAGACTTAGATAGGCTTGCTATATAAAGAAAAGAAAAGTTGATAAGGGTTTGCTAGTCTAAGTGCAGCCAAATAAAGAAGAAAAAATGACAGACTAAAGTAGGTAGGGTAGGTAGATGGTGTTGCAGAATTACTTGTGATGAATTATGTCTATAAATGTGTTGATCTTTACTTTTATCACAAGTGCAAGGCAGACATTACACTTGATACAGTTCAAGCAAGATAAGGTTAAATAACTAACTTCTATTCACATTTTTCCCTAAAGATTTCACTAATTTCCCCTAAGTATTAAGGTATTTGAAAATCAAAGGGGTTTAGAGCATTTCTCTGACTTCTGGAGGGACCGGACCCTCGGCCCAACGATCTAAAAACCTAAGTACTCAAAATCATCCATTAGTCATTCATTTCATTTCATAAAGTTCTCCTAAGTGAAAAACCTATTTTACTTAGGAAATACATAATATCACTTGAAAACCCCTTTTCCCACTTTAGCCTAAGTTTTAATGTGAATTTTTAACATTTGCTTAGCGCTTATTTTCATTTTCGTTCATATTAACTTCTAACTATTATTATATAAATCCCGCATCATATTAACCTTCCCGTATTATTTAATATATTAACTATTCCCAACATTTTATATAATTCCTGCCCCGGTTAAATATAACCATAAACGTTGTTTAACAGGGATTAATATATTTATCCGAAATTTATTAATAACCTTCCCCGCCTTATTATATGGGATTAGTTAATCCTCCGGGTTAATTAATAACCAACCTCGACCAATAGAATTGACCTCGATATGATTTAAGCATTGATAAACACGTCGGGCCCGCTTACATAACTCCCCACCATCTCCAATGCCCATCAACCGTCCAATCATCCCCTTTTCATCCAACGGTCGACGGCGATATTGCACCCCCTTGGTGACCGCACTTTAACTCGCAATCACCAGGCAGTTTTCCGCCCGTACCTCTGCCATGCGTCGTGCTACCAATATGCTCACTCGCCCCCGGCCCAAAATCGCCCAGCCTCAAAAGCGGTGCGATGCAAACCGTTTACCACCCTCCACATAACAACAAAGCGTCATATCATGCTTATGTCATCCACCCAATAAATTCAAAAAGACCTGCCAACCTAAGATTCGTTAAATACACGATAAAATTTCATTTTCACTGTAATGCATTATGTCCCGAGCTCCCATGCAAAATAACGACCGAGTCCACTGTTCCAGTATCTCAACCACCACCTGACCAGAAAGACTACAACAACGAGCTCTACAGCCTATCAGCCAACCTGCCATTGTACAATTTTCCTCTTTAAGACAAGTATTTATCCAGTTTACCCTGCAACCCTACAATTTTAGTTTTCTACTGAGAATTTTACCACAGAAGGCCAAATTCAAGTTAAAAACAGTCTATAGCTACCATAAAAAGACCCCAAAACTGTTGTTTGGTCTGTTTTCCCACAGAAAGTCTGAATTCCACTTTGAATACACAAGAACCAAATATGGAAGCCCCTATAGCCCTGAATGTCGCACCCATGAACACACCTCACAAAGACTACTTGCCGATAAAGAGTTTCAGATAAAAGACCTATCTGGTGATAGTAACCATCTTAAAATATTCTTCTAAATCAGAGATAGTCATATGAATAAGTCTGACATTTTTGGATTATGGGAATCTAACCTTCCCATGTATTTCCTCCCCTCAATCCATGTTTTCCCATACATAATCCATCAATGTTGTGCCAACTATGACCCTGTCCATAGAGCAGTTATGTCTCCATTCCAAACTCTCATTTTTCCCATAACTACTAAATCCATCAATGAAATGATACAATTCCCTTCCACTAAGCCCCTCGCTCCTCTTTCCATGGGGTATCTAATTAAAAAAGCACCTCAGTTATCTCAATTAGAAAAAAACTACATTGCTCAAACCTTCATGTTACCAAACTACCATCCAAAGGTTCACCTCCTTATCTGCAAAATTTTTTCCCTAAAACTGGTAGACTCATTGTTGACATGATATCCCTGATCATGGGATTTAACTCCAGTGAATATGTTGATGATATCACTCTAGTTTTCTTGTCAATCTTTACTCCAAGATAGCCCCCTGCTGTCAGATATGACTATGCTACTTTTATTGCCAACAAAATCCATGATCAATTCCTGAATTTAGATAGGGAAGGAGTTTTCAAATACACATCTTTTATATACCATCTTTTGTTATATCATCAGCCAGATATCTTTCCTTTCCCATCAGGAAATTGGACTCAAAAGGAAATCGAAGGTCTGTGATCTTTCAGAGTTCAATCTTTCATAATACCATGGAGTCCCCTTATACTTATAATGAGTTCATTGATTTATTTGTACATCCAGCAATCTCTCTGTTGATAGGAGTTTCCCCCTCTAGGATCAGTGGTGACATGAAGAAAATTCTCCAGCTCTCAAAGCAGTACAGGATAGGTGATTGGTACCTATACAAAAATCACACAGAAATCAGAATGTATGGGTGTGAACCTTGCCCTTTCAAGTTACCTAAATATGTTCCCATGAGATTATTTGCACTAGAGTATTTCAAGCAGATCATAAATGCAGACTTAGTCCATTTTTGTAGTGCAAAGAAGAAAGCTCAGCTAAGAATTAAGAACCAGCTAGGCCCTTTTGTCATCAATTCTAGAGATGCATGGCAAGAAGCTGAAAAGATTTTAGAAGACCACCTTAGATTAAGAAAGAGTTTTTGGTGGGTGCCATATGACCCCAACAGTTTTATAAGTGACAGAAGAACAAAGAACAGGCTATCAGTTTATATACATCATAGGATCCCAGAAATTGAACAGTTTGCAAATCAGGATGAATGGGTAGAAGGAACCCTAATATAATGTATTAGTGAGCAGAAAAAAATGGAAAATGCTATGAGAGATCTTGAAAAGACCCTTGACCTGGACTCTTTTGGACATGTACCATTCAAGTTGCCTCAAAGATCATAAATTGGTACATCCTCTGCTGGAACTTCTCAGCAGCCTCCACAGGAAGCCAACATACCAGCTATAGGAACTTCCAAAGGAAAAGAAATAGAGACCACAGAGCAGCCTACAATGACAGATCAACCTGGAATGTCCAAAGGATAGAGTCAAGTGCAAATTCCTCCAACCCAAACAAAAGCAACAGAAAGTTTGTGGAGTACTAAAGAAGGTATGTTTTGATGATTATTTCAGTGTCTTTTCATTAGAACTTACAAACCTTTTTGCATCATGAACTTAGAAAATGATAAAGAATTGTAATAAAACATGAGAGATTAATATGCAAGACAAGAATGCTGACAATTGTCATTTCCTTATGCAGGAAGGAGAAAAAACGAGAAGTTGTTGTTCTAAAGGAAAAGACAAAGACGGGTTAACTGTTGTCCCTTCGACGGGAGACCGCATGCAAACAAGATCAAAGCGGATCAACCCGGGAAAGGAAGAGGAGATATCAGCTCGGCTACTGAGGGCTAACGGTTCAGTGAATCCCTCAATATCCTTGATCCTGAGGGATTGTTGCTTTATCTATTTCTGCACTTAAATATCTCCGTCATCACCCTTATATAAGGGGCAGCACTATTAGATCAGAGGGAGTTAGATGTTATTATGCCTCTATGTAATTTCTTTTAAAGATCAAAACTTTGATCATTGTGTCTTGTTAAGAACTGATCTACTGTAATTTTACTTGATGCATTAATACAAACTCGGTTACTATTTCATCTTTGAGTCTGGAATAACTTCAAGCGGTGTACCCCTGGAGGCTAAGGGCCCGGCCCTGGAGGACACTTTCTCTTGTACCATTACGCTTGGTTTTGCGTGGTTTGCTTATCGATGTGATTTGGTAATCTGGTGTGTTTTATAAGTTTACATCACATGCTCTGTTATGTTTAATTCATTAAGGTTTCTAAAGACAAAGATATTTTATTGACACTGCATCATATTCCTGTTCTTTTAGGTGTTGATATAATACTGTTAGTTTTTACAGAATACTATTGATGTTCCATTACAGAGCTTTTGTGTTGTGCACTTGTTCCTTAACATTACAGAATTCATCTTGGAAGTTCTGTTCTGTGCAATTGTTAGATTCTTGAATCCTATTGTTCTATCTTGAAATGCAATCGTATTCTTTCTAACTAAGGTGATAACTGGATCAGATTACTATTTGAGTATGTTGTGTATATATGGTTTTCAGCGTTGTTCCATAATATATCAGTAATCAGTGTTGTTCCATTTGTGTGTGTTATTCAATACATCCCTAAGAGTGAAGGATTATCGTTTGGTTCCTGTAGATTATGATTAATGCATTTGATTTGATAGACTAAGATGTTACGGCTTGTTAGACTTAGTTGTTGTTCCATTTTAGGTTTGTTGTTCCATTTCAGGTTTGATGTTCCATTTTATTGCTGTTCGATTTCTTTGTCGTTCCATTTCTTATCTGCCGTTCCATTTCTTTTTATTGGTGTGAAGAACAATCTTAGGCTGTAGTGAGCATTGGCATATACTGTCCGGCCCCCAGATCCCTGATCTGTTCTCTGATTTCCTTTTACATCAATTCCCAAAGGGATGGGTTATTTCTACCAAACCCTTGACTGATAAATTACTTAGTTTTATGAACGTGTGATTTAATCTTTTGAAGTAGTTAAGCTGTAAACAAGAATCCATTTACTCTTGTATTTTCAAACACTTTCTACTAGCATTACTCTGGCAAATGATAGCCTCAGACTGAGACACTCTTTGAAATAGCAAAATGTTCCCGGATTGACATATTAATGTGAGGTAACTAGAGGTGAAAGAGACCCTTTTTATAGCTCCACATTTTGGCGTCGTTGTCGGGGAAAGAGTGTAGCCATTTACTCTTTTTCTCAGAGTAGTGTACAAACCTACTAGGGAAGGATTGGGTTTTGAAAACAGAAGGTAAGAACCTATGTGTGGAGCATGTAAAAGCCCTACTCCTCTGCCCGCTTTCCTGCAGATTTGCTGTTGTTTGTTTAGGTAGGATTTAGTAGTTAATTTGAGTGCATGACTAAGCAGAAAAAGCCAGAAAAAAAATTCCAAACCTCTACCCAAGCCAGAAAAAGCTAAGGGGCCAATGACCCTTGGTCGATCAACCTTCATAGATGAAATCTACAAGAAAGCAGAATCTCATCCCTCAGTAGGACCCAGAAAATTTATTTCTAAACAGCCTACTAGTTCCCTTCAGGCCACAGCTTCACCATCTGTAGCCTTTGCTGAGGTGCATAGTCAAACTGAAGAGCAGGACTTTCAAGAAATTGAAAATTCTACTCCAGAACTATTACAGGAAGGGAATTTCAGTAATCTTTGTGAAGGAGGAGGAGAGACAGGGGAAGTCGAGGAACCAAGATCTCCTCTTGAGACAACTCAGCCATTGAACAGCCCAGACAAAGGAAGTGTTGCAAAAATCATCTTTGAAGAAACTCAATCTCCTCAAACAATAATTCCAGATAGAGTAAGTGTTATTAAAACTATTCCTGTTAAAGCCATTCCCTCTCAACCTAGGAATACCCTTCTATATATCCCAGAAGGTTATTGGCATATATTCAACCCAATGGCTCAAAACCAGCCAAACACTCAAACCTCTACATTACAATACCCCATAGTGGATTCTATAGCAAATGCGCCTATGAAAGCAATCCCTCTTCAACATATCCCTACATTCCACGGTCTTACATCAGAAAACCCGGATGCATTTTTATTTGAATTTGATGTACTGTGCAGGAGATACGATTACACCACTGACCCCTAGAAACTGAAACTATTTCCCTCTACACTAAAAGGGGCTGCTTTAAGATGGTTTATGGGATTAGGTGGCGGGGTTATAAATAATTGGGATCAAATGAAAGAATATTTTCTAAAAAAATATCAGGACTATTGTAGGTCTAGAGAACTGAAGGACGAAATATTCTAGATGATTGCTAGACTAAACGAAACATTAGAGGAGTATGTGGAACGTTTCCAGTATAATCTACAAAGATCTCCTTTTGCATCACTGCCTTTACCTGATAATGTGTTGAAAACAACATTAATAAGGGGCATGAAGGAACAATGGATCAAAACATTAAACATTATGGGAAAAGGAGATATTTATCAAGAAAGTTTTGCTGACATTATTGATTTATGTATCAAGAGCTTGAGAGGAAGCACAAGAGTAAAACCGGCAGAACATGATCGGTTTGTAAGAGATAATAAAATCTTGTCAGAAGGAGTAACACGTGTAGAAATTGGAAATTTATTGGAAAATTTTAAAACTGATATACTAGGGACACTAACTACACAACTTGATATTATGCAGGCCAAGCAGAAGCAAATGGAGGTAGAACAAAATTTGGCAATCTTCTATCCCAGATGCAGGAAGAAGCATAGCCATAAGGAGTGTCCACTGGATGCAGTCCAAACATGCGCCATCTGCACAAAATATCATCTTACGGAGAGTTGTCCCTCACTTCCTGGATTGAAAGCAGTATATAAGGAAGCAGAAGAAGAGCCAAAATCGGTGTATTTGCTCAACCAGCGCCGTCAGTGGCAACCGCAACAATCTGGTATGTTTCCAGACCCAACTTCTTCTTTTCAGCCTCTGCAGTATAATGCTCAACAGTATAACATGTGGCAAATTCAATTCCAACCCCCATTTCCAAACTGGTCGCCATAGTCGTTTCCTTCCTCAAACCCGTGGCTGAATCCGGCAAGCCAATCTGGTTGTCCAAATCTTCCTTATACCCCACCATATTGGAAAAGTAACCCATACCCACCATAATGGACTCCCCCTACTTCACAAAGTTCAGCCTGGAAAACAAACTGGCAGAGACCAATGCATCAGCCAGTAGGAACCATTCCTTTCCCTCAACCTACACTGCCAGCCTTACAACAAAATCCCAAGTCTAATCTGAGACCGCAGCTCCCAGCCCAACCCAACCCCAATCCAAATAACAGACTGGTCCAATCTCTTCAAATCATAGAAACACCAGAAGTAGGAGCAGATATGAGGGAGTGTAATGATCTTCAATTAAGATCTGGGCATATTATTGAAACTGAGGGAGATAAGACAGTTCAGGTTGAAGATCAGTTACCCAAAGAACATTTGTCACAAGAAGAGGATGTGAATAAAAAACAAACTCATAATCAAGCAACCACATCCTCTCTCCCGTTCCCAGAACGATTAGTCATACCTCGACCTATACAATATCCTGATTTTGACATTCTGGGAGAATTACAAAACTTGTACATAAAAATTCCATTCCTCCAAGCCATTCAAGACATCCCAATATACGCAAAAACTATCAAAGAATTGTGCATAAAGAAACCCTTGGAGGAATATAACAAATAATCCAAGAGTCCAAGTAGTTGGCACTCTATCTGACTTATTATCAAGAAAAGAAACACCCATTAAATACGAAGACCCAGGAAACCCAATAGTAACTATCCAAATTTATGGTCAGACCCTGTCCAATGCCTTAGTTGATCTTGGAGCTGCAATCAATATCTTAACAACCACTACTTGCCAAAAGCTAGGCATTACATCTGTAGAACCCACCTCTACCTTGCTAGAACTGGCTGACCGATCTGTGGTTCGACCAAAGGGCATACTACATGATGTCATGGTCTCTCTTGACTCCTAGGAATATCCAACTGATTTTCTGATAATAAATCCCAAAACCCGAATTGATGGACATCCATTGATTTTAGGTAGACCTTGGCTCGCCACTGCCGATGCCTATATTGGTTGTCAGCAAGGAAATATGATCATAACTAGAGGAACTGATATCAAGAACTTAGTTTTATATCCTCCAGTGCAGCCAAGCGTCACAATAGTCAAAACTAATAGGCACCCTGTATCATACCTTACTGATAACATTAGATCTCCATTAACTATACAAGAGGCACTTGATTTCAAAGACCAAACAGAAGACGATGCCATTAATAATTTCATTAGTCAAACTGAACTCACATCTCGCACACAATGTCATATGATAAAAGCAGCATTTGATAATGAGTTAGAAGAGGATCCTCTGAAAGATACACGTGATCATACAATCCCTGTCACCTCTGTTGCAAATAGTAAAATTGTGGAAATTGAACCAGGAAAAGCCTTAAACATTAATGCCAACCTCACATCTAAACAAGAAATGAAGCTCATCCATGTTTTAAGGAAATATAAAGAAGCATTTGCATGGGACTACCCTGATATGAAAGGAATTGACCCCCAGTTATGTACGCACCACATTTACATAGAAAAAGATGCGAGACCTGTTCGACAGCCTCAGAGAAGACTAAATCCTCATCTAAAAGATGTGGTAAAAGCTGAACTTCAAAAACTTTTAGATGTTAATTTTATCTACCCTATCTCTGATAGTAAATGGGTCTCCCCACTTGTGGTGGTACCAAAAAAGAATGGGAAATGGAGAATCTGTGTGGACTACAGGGAACTAAATAAAGCAACACAAAAAGACCACTTCCCTCTCCCATTCATCGACCAAGTATTAGACACTTTAGCAGGAAAGAAATTCTTTCTTTCTTGGATGGCTTCAGTGGATACAATCAAATACAGATTGCCCCTGAAGACCAAGACAAAACTACTTTTACTTGTCCTTGGGGAACATTTGCCTACCGAGTTTTACCATTTGGCTCATGCAATGCTCCTGCCACATTCCAAAGGGCTATCCTTAGCATTTTTGCAGACTTAATAAATGAAGGACTTAAAGTATATATGGATGAGTTTACACCATACAGAGATGATTTCGATCCAGGACTGGATACACTAGAAAACTTCCTACAACGCTGCATTGCTACCAGGCTTTGTTTAAGCCATGAAAAATGTTATATGATGATGACGGAAAGACTTATCCTAGGACACTATATTTCTGCAGCTGGCATTCAGGTAGACCCAGCGAAAATCCAAATACTTTTGCTTATTCCTACTCCCACCACTCAAACAGAGGTACGCAGTTTTCTTGGATTTTTTGGTTATTACAGGAGGTTTATAGAACATTATTCACGTATTGCTACACCTTTGTATGCACTAACTGGTAACGTTGATTTTCTTTGGACAGAAAAATGTGAACGTGCTTTCAAGGATCTGAAGAAGTTCGTATCCACAACCCCAGTCCTTCGAGGACCAAATTGGGATTTGCCATTCCAGATATCATCTGATGCCTCAGATACAGCCATTGGAGCAGTCCTTGGGCAGGAAGATGATAGAAAACCATATGCAATTTATTACATTAGCAAAAATTTATTCCCTGTTGAATTAAACTACGTTGTTACTAAAAAGGAATTTCTAGCTGTAATACATGCTGTCAATAAGTTCATACATTACATTACTGAATATCCTGTTATCTTGTACATAGATCATTCTGCCATAAAATATTTAGCAAACAAGCCTATCACAAATGGCAGAATAACTAGATAGCTGATTTTACTACAGGAATTTGATCTAATCAAGGATCGACCTGGAAAAGAAAATCCTATAGCCGATTTTCTCTCAAGAATGCCAAAGCCAATTGATGCAGCAACAGTTGAAGATCAATTTCTGGACGAGCATCTGTTTGTTGTGGCTATTCAAACACCCTGGTATGCTGATGTTGCCAATTACCTAGCAGTAGGTAAGCTACCAAAGCATCTAACCCCTAATGAGTGAAAACAGATTGTTCAGTGAAGTACTAGATTTTCTTGGATTGGGGGCTATTTGTTTCACACTGGGGCAGACATGCATATCAGGAGATGCATTCGAGAGGATGAAATCTTTGACATTTTGAAAGCTTGCCATGACGAACCATGTGGTGGACATTTCGCCAATCGCAAAACTGGACATAAAGTGCTACAAACAGGGTATTATTAGCCCACGATTTTCAAAGATGCAAAGAAATTTGTCCAAGCCTGTGATAGTTCCCAGAGAGTAGGACGCCCTGGTCAGTCTGATGAGATGCCTCTGAAACCACAGCTAGTCATCGAACCATTCGAGCGATGGGCTCTTGATTTCGTTGGACCAATCAACCCACCATCAAACCAGAAAACATATATTTTGGTGGCAACAGAATATGTCACCAAGTGGGTTGAAGCAAAGGCATTGCCAAGAGCTATAGAGGACTCTGTCATACAGTTCTTGTTCCATCTATTTTTACGTTATGGCCTTCCAAGAGAGATAATTACAGACGATGGACCACAGTTTGCTGGGAACAGAATAGCTACAACACTCAACAACTATCATGTCCAGCATAAAATCACTACTCCATACCACCCACAAGCAAATGGGTAGGTAGAAAGCAGCAATAAAATAATAGAAGCAATCCTAACAAAAACCATTGCATCACATAGACGTGATTGGGTTGCCAAACTACCTGAAGCACTGTGGGCTTACAGAACAACATGTAGAAGCACCACTGGTTACTCACCTTATCAATTAGTGTTTGGAAAACAACCTATTTTCCCCATAGAATTCGAAATCCAAACATTACGAACAACACAGGAAGTTGGCTTAGATCTAACTGAGGCACAGATTAATCAACTACGGCAGATCAATGAGCTGGACGAAATTAGGCTCTCTACACTTCAAAACACTGCTCTCATCCAGCAGCAGCGAGCTAAATGGCATGATGCTCTCATTAAAAATAAAGTCTTCCATGTAGGAGACTGGGCTCTTTTGTACAACTCCAGGTTTTAGGACTTCCCTGGGAAACTACAGACTCGTTGGTTGGGACCATACGAAATCCAAAAGGTACATGACAATGGTACCCTTACTCTAACCACTATTGATGGTTCTGGATATGCCTTCAAGGCAAACGGCCACCGAGTTCGTCTCTATCACAAACCACTCACTCGGGAATCCTTCTGCCAGCAGCTATGCCAAGATTCACATATGGATATTTTGGGGGAGGAAGAGAAGTCTTCCTCACCTGTAATTCATTAAGGAATTTACTTCTTTTTACAATTTGTACATAATTTCTTTTCTTGAATCATTTTTGTACATATTTTTGAATACGTTTTGCTGTTACGATTTCTACTGTTCCTTTTTTTCAAAAGAACAAAATTTTCTTCTGGTTGTTCCTTTTTCAAGAAAACAACCCTTTGTGGATCAGCCGTCATTTTTCTATTCCTTTTCCAAAGGAACAACATTTTAGATTTTTGTTGTTCCTTTTCCAAAGGAACAACATCTGTGTTTTCTGTTGTTCCTTTTCCAAAGGAACAACGTTTTTTATTTATGTTGTACCTTTTCCAAAGGAACGGCATTTTTCTTTGTTTTTCTATTCTTTTTCCAAAGGAACAACATTTTTGGATGTTTGTTGTTCATTTTCCAAAGAAATGACATTGGTGTGCTTTGTTGTTCCTTTTTCAAAGGAACAACGTTTGTGATTTTTGTTGTTCCTTTTCCAAAGAAACGACATCTGTGTTTTGTTGTTCCTTTTCCAAAGGAACAACATTTGTGGACTTTTGTTGTTCCTTTTCTCAAAAGGAACACCACTTGTATGCTTTTTCTCTCCCTGTGAAACAGCCTATTCCTTTTGTTGTTCTAAATTGAGGATGCTTATTGTTCCTGTTCTTTCAAGTCTTTTGGAATATAGCTATGCACTTATGCAATGGAAACAAAATTACAACATACTGAAATCAGTCAATCATAAATCTCTATCTTTATAAGAAATTTCCCTGAATTGGTAAGAGGACAGAAGGAAGGACACACTTATTCATCATCTTTTGTTGTCATTGTTCTACTCATTCTGCTCTGATTGGTTATCTCTATCATGTTGGTCCCTTTTAATCCTCTTTGATTATTATTCAGGAATAAGAGCAAAGGGTTTATATCTTCCTATTGAGATGTTAAGACTTCTTCCACCATTCCTACTCTTAAGGAGTGTTGAACCACCCCTTTGTGTTATAAATAGGGAAAGTACTTTATGAAAAAGAAAGAAAAAAGAGCAAACATGACTTATAAATTGTCAAATGCAGGATAGAGGGTCTCATTAAGAGCCAGCCTACCATGATCATGAGGATGAAAGCGAAGTGGCGTTCCCACTATGGCCACCACACCAGGGATATGGTCCAAAAGGTATATTAAATAAACAACCCTTGGAACAGGAGATCTCATCACAAGCCGGCTTGTCCACTCTTCGCTCCTTCCTTGTGAATGGCATTATGGTTAACTGGTCACCAAGCCAGCATAATGCCCTACATTTTGATATTACACAATGTTCCCTAATCATACGCAAAGGATCATGGTTCCATGGGTGAAATAAACAACTCTGCCAAGGTTATGGACACCTGTCGGTAGTAGAGCACTGTTAATGGTATTGAAGTCACTTATTTACACCAATAGGTAAGTTATTAGCACCCTTCTGTTTCTTCTGCCGTGGTAATCAATTATATGTTATTTCCCCAACCATATAACACATGAATATATATTATCACCAATCATGACAGAACAATTGACAATGACTGCATGAGACTCTCTATTTATGGCAAATGTCTTATCCCCAACCTTGCATCATATCACCGCAGTCTCTTACGTATTAAGTGACGCAACACTACGCCTCAATTTCGGTAATTTGCTACTTTTGTAAACATGGCATATTGCCATACGTTGTTCCTTAAGGCCTCTGTTTCAGAGCAGGCGCTGCTCCTTTATTTGATGGCTGGGATAGCCTATCACATTGCGGGGGGGAGGTTAACCCCATCATTCCCTGGATTACGTGTCAGCTTACTGTTCGGAAATTTGTGTACTGGGGTATAACACTGCTCAATGGTATACTATTTCTTTTTATTTTTTGTTTTTTTTGCATGACTTACTGTTCAAAGCCATTTCTATTGTATACTCTCCAACATTAGAGTTTGAATGAGTCGTGTGTCCATCAGCCTCTTTGTGTTTCAATAGCGCAAACAGTTGTCGTTCCATTGAGAGTTTTTACAGCGAAACCATTGGGGGAAGATCGATTCGGAGAGAACCGCAAGTTTTAACAGTCTCTCCTGCTGCCTGCGAAATCCTGGCAAGAGCAGGGTGGATGACTTATCTTAACCGCTTGCAGGAGTCTAACGAGACCGTGGCAATCGAATTCTTGCAGAACTTGCAAAAGGATCACTCCACAGTGAGGGGGAAACACATAGCAGTCACCGACGACATAATCGCAGAAGTCTCAGGACTACCAGCCACTAGACCTGTATGGACGTTAAAGAAGGAGAGATTGCAGAAGATTATAGAAATCTTCCAGGACAAAGGCCAGAGCCTGACAATTCGAGGAAAGGGGGTTCTGCCAGCAGCACTAGGAGAGCCATGGGTGGAATTGGCGAAGACCATTCAAAGCTACATCACCTGTGAGGGCAGAAAAGACATGGTAAGACCGCAACATCTTAAACTCTTAGCTGTACTAAAACAAAAATGTTATGTAAATTTACCTGCATTGTTGAATTCATTACTTCATGACGTTGCACAGAGCATAAAAAAAGCACATCATGTAGAGTTAGTTGTTATTCATCATGGGTTGATTCGATTGGTAGTCAACCATAGCCTCACCCAGCAGCAGAGCGGCTGGGAAGAGCTAATTTCCATGATAAATGGGGGATTGGCTACACCATCCCCAAAACGGAAACATGTCATCAACACACCCGAGCGTCCAGAAAAACGGAAAAATGTCACCAGCACACTGAGTGTCCAGAAAAATGGAAACATGTCACCAGCACACCCGAGCATCCAAAAAAATGGAAACATGTCACCAGCACACCCAAGTGTCCAGAAAAACACAAGAAATCGGCAAAGCATAAACAGGCCACCAGCACACCCGAGCAACCAGAAAAGCACAGGAAATCGGTCCGGCTAGCACGACTACGAGGGGAGCTGGAGAAGCCCCAAGAAAGCACCAGCCAGCCGGTAGAAATAGAATATGAGCGACCCCCACGACTAGAAGAAGAAGAAAATGAGAAAGAAATGCAGGAAGAGGAGGCAGAGAAATCTGCAGAAGAAAAAGAAGAGGAGGCAAAGCAATCTGCAGAAGAAGAAGAAGAAAAAGAAGACAAGGTAGAGCAATCTGCAAAAGAAGAAGAAGAAAAAGAGGAAGAAGACGAGCAATCTGAGGAAGAAGGAGAAGAAGCCGAGAAATCCGAGTAGGAGGAGGAAATGGAACAACAGGAAGGCAACCCATTGCAGGACCCATTTTGAGAAGATGAATTGGCCAAAGTTTTGGCCAATATGGGCAAATATGGCCAACCTTCCAGTCCATTAGACCTCCATGCCGAAGATAAACCCCACGACAAAAATGCACCCAAAGAATCACCTGCAAAGGAGGCAGAAGAAGAGAATCTTCCTGTTCATGATGAAAAGATAACAGGAGATGTTGAATAGGAACAATTCGTTCCTAACTAGAAGACACCAGAAGAAAATCCGGGGGAAATAAGGGTAGAACAAGAGGTCACCCAAGAAATAATAGAATTGATTAAGGTTCTCGCCCCGGAACAGCCAGAGCAGAACATTGAAGAAACACCCCAGGAAGAAAATCAAGAAACTAGTCATAGTCCAGGCCGCAGTGAACAACATGTTGTTCCTTCTGAGGAAATTGCGGAAATAAGGGAATTGCGAAAGGAACGGCAGAGATTATTGAACATAATAGTCCAACTCCACTAGCAGATTAGGATTCTAAAGGTAAGGAAAAGGGTTAAAAGGACTTCGGGAAGGAAAAATGTGGCCACTCCAGCAAAACCCCTCAAGGCAAAGGGGCGGAGGACCAGAATCCATCCTGTTGTTCAAAACCCTGTCGAAAGCCAAGCTACTGTTCCAAATGATGCTAAGAAACAGACTGTTGTTCCAATTGAAAAGGAATAGCAATGGACTGATATTCGTGTTAAAATAGAAATGGATGAAATGTCTACCCGTGACAAGGAAATCCAGATGGAGGCACCACTTTTGGGAGTAATAAGGGTTATGAACTCAAAGCAACGCAATAAGAAAGTTCAGGTAAAACTCCCAGCCTCCACTACTGCATGGAAAAGGGATCCAAAAATAGTAACCCTACAAAAGGGTTTGAAGCAAGCACAGTAAGAAGCAGAAAAGTTTAGAGAGCAAACGATCCCCCGAGAAAAGTATGAAGAGCTACAACAGCAGCTAAGGAACGTCAATCTATTCGAAAGACAGGCCTTGAAGGGTGGCGAAGGGAACAAGAGAAAGTCGCGAAGGCAACTCGTAGGTTAGATGTAGTTATCAAGCAGATGGATACCTTATGTTCTTTATACAATGACATCCTAGCATGTAGAGCCCCTGCTAAGAACTATGCCTTGTTTTTAATGGAAATATATTTGCAATTGAAAATAAAGGTTGTTAAAGCAGGTGCTCCCATACAAATTAACACCGTCAATGATTTTATAAACTGTTGTAAGCACTACGGGGTAAAAGTTCAGATACTACTGTGTGAATTTTATTTACATAACCTTGTACTAGAACAGAGGACTGAGTTGAACCCTAGCCCTTTTGTTGGGGATATTCAATTATAGGCATTTATTTCATTTGCAGTTAATCAAATTAAATGGCTCAAAGCCTATAATGCTTTCCAAAGACAAGAAAAAGGATTAGATTTATGGATAAGAGCTAAGCCTAGGGATCCAGTACAATTATGGAGAAAACATAGAAACCTCATGAAGACTCCAGGTGTAATCGAAGCATTAGGACCCATGCATGAGGAAATCATTCGACAGTGATTAGAATACTTTTCCTCTATCAAAGACCCTGCCATTGATGCAGCTAAATTCCGGTATCAAATATCTAATCTAAATATCCAGCTCAGGGAACCATTTAAGTATGAGAATTTTAAATTAGCTGCCAACCGCTTGCCCCTCTATGGTGAAATCATTTTGGGGGCAGGGCCATCCTAGTTAGGATATAGGTTCCGGAGTCCAATTATTTGGCACCCTGCACCCAGATACAAAGCCCTGTATGAGATGCCTGAGGGTCAAAAAGGCCATTTCTTTGACTACCTAGTTACGCATCATGGTTGTAGGCCTTCACATGAGATTCCATCTCCAGCCTACTCACTCACTGCCTTACACGTCAACTACAATGTTTTCATGAGGGCATGAAAAAGGGTAAGCAGGGGGGTGTGTGGAGTACTAAAGAAGGTATGTTTTGATGATTATTTCATTGTTTTTTCATTAGAACTTACAAGCCTTTTTGCATCATGAACTTAGAAAATGATAAAGAATTGTAATAAAACATGTGAGATTAATATGCAAGACGATAACGCTGACAATTGTCATTTCCTTATGCAGGAAGGAGAAAAAACGAGAAGTTTCTGTTCTAAAGGAAAAGACAAAGACGGGTTAATTGTTGTCCCTTTGACGGGAGACTGCATGAAAACAAGATCAAAGTGAATCAACTCGGGAAAGGAAGTGGAGATATCAGCTCGGCGCAAATTGAGAAGAAATGACTGAGGGCTAACGGTTCGGCGAATCCCTCAGTATCCTTGATCCTGAGGGATCATTGTTTTATCTATTTCTGCACTTAGATATCTTCGTCGTCACCCTTATATAAGGGGCAGCACTATTAGATCAAAGGGAGTTAGATGTTATTATGCCTTTATGTAATTTCTTTTAAAGATCAAAACTTTGATCATTGTGTCTTGTTAAGAACTCCTCTACTATAATTTTACTTGATGCATTAATACAAACTTGGTTATTATTTCATCTTTGAGTTTGGAATAACTTCAAGCGGTGTACCCCTGGAGGCTAAGGGCCCAGCCCTGGAGGACACTTTCTCTTGTACCATTATGCTTGGTTTTTGCGTGGTTTGCTTATCGACATGATTTGGTAATCTGGTGTGTTTTATAAGTTTACATCACATGCTCTGTTATGTTTAATTCATTAAGGTTTCTAAAGACAAAGCTATTGTATTGACGCTGCATCATATTCCTGTTCTTTTAGGTGTTGATATAATACTATTAGTTTTTACAGAATACTATTGTTGTTCCATTATAGAGCTTTTGTGTTGTGCACTTGTTCCTTAACATTACAGAATTCATCTTGGAAGTTTTGTTCTGTGCGACTGTTAGATTCCTGAATACTGTTGTTCTATCTTGAAATGCAATCGTATTCTTTCTAATAGAGGTGATAACTGGATCATATTACTATTTGAGTATGTTGTGTATATATGGTTTTCAGCGTTGTTCCATAATATATCAGTAATCAGTGTTGTTCCATTTGTGTGTGTTATTCAATACATCCCTAAGAGTGAAGGATTATCATTTGATTCCTGTAGATTATGATTAATGCATTTGATTTGATAGACTAAGATGTTACGGCTTGTTAGACTTAGTTGTTGTTCTATTTCTTAACTGCTGTTCTATTTCTGAATTGTTGTTCCATTTCAGACTTGCTGTTCCATTTTAGGTTTGTTGTTCCATTTCAGGTTTGTTGTTCCATTTTATTGCTGTTCGATTTCTTTGTCGTTCCATTTCTTATCTGTCGTTCCATTTCTTGTTATTGGTGTGAAGAACAATCTCAGGCTGTAGTGAGCATTGCCATCTACTATCCGGCCCCCAGATCCCTGATCTATTCTCTGATTTCCTTTTCCATTAGTTTCCAAAGGGATGGGTTACTTCTACCGAACCCTTGACTGATAAATTACTTAGTTTTCTGAATGTGAGATTTAATCTTTTGAAGTAGTTAAGTTGTAAACAATCATCCATTTACTCTTGTATTTTCAAACATTGTGCTACTAGCATTACTCTGGAAAATGATAGCCTCAGACTGAGACACTTTTTGAAATAACAAAACATTCCCGGATTGACATATTAATGCGAGGTAACTAGAGGTGAAAGAGACCCTTTTTATAGCTCCACAAAGTCTAGCATTGCAAACTCCTCTAAATAAGGAAAGAAATAAAAAGAGAGACAGAGAAGCCACCACACCTATTAGTGGAACCACAGGAGAGCCTGGAGAAAAGAGGCAAACACTCAACCCTCTGTCAGAAGAGGAAATAATTGAAGAAACTGTAGACAGCCAGAGAGAACAAAGAGCTAGCCAACAAACTTTTACAGTGAGAGGAACATTTGCTAGCTCACAGATGCAAGAATTAGAAAGACAACATAGTACAGACTTAAAAGCCATAAATGATCCTATAAGACTTCAAATTTACAGTCAATATTTGAAAATGCCCCCCACAAACCAGCAGAGATTAATGTCAGCCTACGACATTAAAGAAGGAAAAAGGTTGATGAGTTACTTTAGGCCGAAGGTACAGCAACCTCAGTCAACAACAGATTACATCAGAGCAAACTTGGAGGTCCTAGCCAAAGATATTCATCCTATGGACCAAATTTAACTTCACAAGCAGACTAGAGAAATGGTCTATTCCACACTGGCTGACAAAGCAATGCTGGCCCACAAGCTGCAAGTCTCCTTGGACAATACAACTGCTCAAATACACTTGGAGAAAGCCTCTTCTCTGGCCAAGGATAACAGAATAAAATCATTATAATAAATCATCATGGGGTTGGGACATGATCCCAAAGATGCTAAAGGCATAAAGGCACTAATCAAGAAAAAAGAAGAGGACATTGCTGCCCTGAGGAAACAGCTGAAGCTACCTCCTTCAAGGTATCCACAAACCGTAGAAGTTATACAATAGAAATCTGAAGAGGATATGATGGAACTTCTCTTGAAACTTAATGAAAGATTGAATGATACAGAGCAGGCATTAGAAAAATCACTGAAGGAAAAGCAGGGAGAATCGACCTCTCAGCCTCCTGAGGTAATACTCATAGTCTCATCTACAGTCCCCTCTACACTTGGGACAACATTAGCTCCAAATGTCCCAGCAGTCACAGCAGAGGTAATCACAGGTACAATTGCAACAGGTACATCAACAGCAGGAACAGCACCAGGCAGCAGTGCTAATTTAAGCACAAAAGAATTAATAAAAGCCATGGAAGAAATGAGATTACAAGTTACAGAGTTGAAACAAGTAAAAGAGCAATTGGCTAAGGCAGAGAGAAATTATGATATCTCCAAAATAAGTGTTGTGGAAAAAACTAGGGAGAGTAAAGCCTTAGAAAGTAAAGTGAAAACATTGGAACAAGAGCTCACTTTTGATAAGCCCCTGGAAGAGATCAAGAAAATCCTTTGGGCTAACATCATTCAGTCTATAAATGATTTGTGGCTATCTATCCAAGTAATCTATGAAAAAATTGATTTAGTGAAAGCAGCATAGAGAAAAATTCAGAAGACAAGAGCTTTGTTAGGACAAATGCCAGATGAAGCCAACATGCTTATACATTTTTTGAATAACAGAAATAGAGAACAACTGGAAAAACTTGGCATCTCTGACAGGACAGACACCATTTTGCAAATCAAAAGGGTTCTAACCAAGAGAACTTTGATGTAAAACTTAGAGAGAAGGTGCCAGGATATGCAGGTGGAAATCAATTATTTTATGGGGAAGTTCACAGTTTTGCAGAGTAAAGGGCCACCAAGTCCTTTAGTCATTAATGAAAAATTAATGAAACATATTGATTATGTAGATAAATTGAATAAGTATGCTGGCAATCAAACTAACTCATCAACAAGTGCATCAGGAGTGAAAGCACTCCCCACAGGCCGAGTTCTCTATAACAGCTTAGAAAACTTATTTTATATTGAACATGAGGTAAAGCACTTATTCACCATCCAGCCTAACATTTTCAGATATAATGAAACTGATGAAACTCTAAGGAAACTTCAAAAGCACAAATTTCTAGAGCAAAAATGGTGGGAAGACATGCTAGAAATTTTGTAAATTTTATCTTGGGTAAAGGTAAATTTTGGACTTTTACCATAATAAGATGAACAAAGGTGAACATGGGTCAAACAGGTCGAAGCGTATCAGAACAGGTAAAGAGTATCAGTCAAAATAGGGCATCCAGCACGAAGTTACTAAAGAAGACAGCAGCAAGCCAAATAAAATGACTTGCCTCCAGCACACTCAGCACAAATAGGAACAGCACAACATCAATTTACTTTTCTCCTATCTTCAAGACTAGTTGTCTCTATTTTATTGTAAAAAATGGTTAGCCATCACTAGAATATATCTCACTCTGTTATGAGATATTTTGTGTAAAATATTTTGTATAAATATTCCCTCAATTGGAGTATTGAGTGTGGATTCATATACATTGTTGTAATACTAGTTTTTGGAATAAAGTGTTGATTGGATCAAATTTTCATATGGATTGTTGGATAAAGAATTAAGACAAAGGACTTTCTACAAATTTCTTGAATCAAACACCAGAGCAATAAGTTCTCTATACCTTGTGTTTTAAAGTTTTCCTAGTTTCTTATATCACCTTTGTTCCTATCTGAATGATAAAAAAAAAGGATTAATTCAGAATATGCTTGATTGCACTCTGTCTTCAAAAGTTATCATTTTCTATGTTTTCTTCTGAATTAGAATAATTAGTGAAACCTTGATTGCTCATGTTTTCTAGTTCTTTCACTTTGAATATTACTTAAAGAATACTTAATTGCTCTTTAGTTATAATCAATTCCAATTCCACTTTTTCAAATCGGTTGAAAGATTCTTAACTACTCTTCACCCATTTTGAAATCATTCCATATATTTCAAAATCGTTGTTTGTTCTCTGTTTGACCATCTTGCTCTGTAAAACCATCCTTTGTTAAAGAAACCAAGTCCAGTAAAGCCATCCTCCTTGACTCCATTAGCCCAATGGCCTAAACTACTTAGTCTTACCCCTCTGCTATTGAATCTCACCACCCAAACTCAAACAAACTCCTAAACCTCACAAATAGCCTAATATCTTTTAGAAACAAAGCTAAAACTTAAAGAGAGAGCCCTCTCTAGATGCAGATTGGCTAGAATCTATGTCTAAAAGATTGGTTTGTAGTTACCTTGGCCTCCTTTCCCTTTTCTTACAACTTCTGGGAAAACCTGAGTGATAACAACAAATATGTTAGGTTATGAGTCACTTTGAAATTATATAAAAAGGGGAAAACTAAATATTGTGGCATAAACACTCTCAAGGAAAGAGAAAGACATGGATGGTTAACTATGCACTATTTCCTTTCCACAATGCAACCAAGTGGAAGAATCATAGATATAATGGAAGCAAGATGAGAAAGTATTCAAGATCATTAAAGAACTATAGGACCCCTATACAATAGAAAATTTTATGTGGAAGAATGTTTTATGATTGTATCAAGATTTCTTATGTAAAAATTCTCAACTCAAATAGAAGGTCCTTTTGGAATTACACATTTCTCATATAAAGGGCTCTTGAAAACATACCATAGGATCAAGAAAAAAAAATTGGAAGGTCTTAAATAAGATGTGAAAAAATTTGTAAATGAATGTGTGGGATTCCAACAAAATAAGGGAGAAATTATTAACATTGTAAGACTCCTACAACCATTAGCTATACCAAGCTAGCATTGGGAAGAAGTTTCAATCAATTTTGTTACGAGTTTACCCAAATCGAAAAGAAAGAATTTCATTATGGTAGTGGTAGATCAACTGAAAAAATATCACCATTTTTTTTCTCTCTTTCTCATTCTTTTAAAGCGTATAGTGGCAAAATCATTCATACAAAAAATACAAAAGCTACATGGAATCCCAAAGATTATTAGTGAGGGATCCAATTTTCATTGGAAATTTCTGGATTAAATTATTTTCATGCTTTGGTACTCAATTTTCTTACCATCCTCAATCCAATGGTAAAATTAAGATCATTAATAAGTGTTTAGAAGGATATCTACATTCCTTTGTGTGTGATAAACATGCATAATGAATCAAGTTGTTTCTCTTATCAAAATGGCAATATAATATATTGTTCCATACTTCATCAAAAATGTCTCCATTTATGAAAATTTATGGATATCATCCTTGATCCATCACATCACCTTGAAAGGGACTGTAAAGGCTCAAGTAGTGAAGGACCACATAGAGCACCAACAAGAGGTTCTGAAACTGCTAAAGCAAAACTTGGCTATAGCACAAAATAGGATGAAATAATAAGCATATCAACATTGTACTGGAAGGGAATTTAAAGTTGGGGATTGGGTATGTGTGAGACTACAATCATATAAATAGATGTCCCTCTAGCAACAAAGGAGGGACAATAATTTCGCGCCAAGGTATTATGGCCCTTGTAAGGTGTTGTACAAGATTGGAAGCATGCCTTACAAATTGGAATTGCCTACATCTTCACATGTACATCCATTCTTCCATGTTTCTTGCTTAAACAAGGTAATTAGTGACAACATCTCAATCAAAACTATTTTATCATAGATTGATGAAGAAGAAACAAGCATACTAGAACTAGAAATAATCCTATAAACAAGGATGAAGTAGCTAAGAAATAAAATGATTACTGAGTGCCCATCAAACAAAAGTAACTACTATGGAAAAGGCAATATTGGAAGAAAAATTTCTCATACATAACCCTCTTTAGCAAGTCAAGTGTTGATAACAACATTTGTTTGAAGGGGAGAGGCATGTTAATTTCTATACAGGCTCCATGTTAACCCTAAACACCCTTATTAATCCCTAAATATTGAGTTGTTACATTTATATTGGCATATTGTTATGATGGCTAGAACCTTTCATAGTACTCTTTCATTATAATTGTACCCTTTGCCTCTTATATGTGTACTAAGGATACCTAGTCTTAGGATCATGAAATCTTATCTTATAAATTACATTCATTTTGGAAAGGAGGTTTCCCCCTCAAAGTGAACTGTAATTACTAGATTCTTATCATTTTTAAGGCACATGGTTCATAATAGTGTGAGTGATATGAGCAATATGTTGGAACAAATTTTAGTGAACTATCTATGGAGAACCATGGATGTCATATATGGAAATGTTGTATATGATTATGATTAGGGGAGGAAAAAATATCCTCTAGCTACCCCTAGATGTGAAGGGGTAACAAAGACTTCAACATCCATTTTGGAGGAAACTTAAAATTTCTCACTTGCATGATTAAAGGATTTAATTGATGATTCATCCCTTTGAGAGTATTTCAAGGATAAAAATTGTACCCTGGATTTGTTTTCTTCCATAATTAATGTAGACATTTCTTTCTTCTTAGGCTTATTTTATTTGATCATTGTACAATCCACTCCATTTTTAATCTCATTTTAGACTAGTTAGTTGGAGTAAAGTATGTTTTGCTACTTCATAGGCTAGATTCAAGGATCTCACAAGAGATATGATTATTTTATTATAAAAGAAGGTGAGCATAACTCTATAAAATTATATTCCCTTCCTCATTTGTACTCATGGTTGGACTGCAAGAGAAATTCCTTAGGGGTTAATTGGAAAATATTTTGGACACTCTTTGGAAGAAACTCCTTGACTACTTATTTTATGTTATGTATGGATAGTTATAGCTCCCTCTTGAATATATTGTCTTATGGATGCTTCATAATAGATTCATACTCAATGTATGAATTGTTTTGTTTGTGACTTGATGAGTAAGTGGTTCTCTTAATCCCCTTGTGGTTATTTATTTATGAAATGTGCTAAATGAGGTATTGATTTTTCTAATGTAGTGCTACTCCCTCTTCTTATTTCTTTGATATATTCCTTCTCAAGGCCATTGGAGGATTTCTAGTGGTGTATCTTCCCCTTGTAAATATTGGGATAATAGGATGATTTGGTAGGGTTTGTAATGGACAACCCTAGCTATTATTTTAGTTTTGCTTGCAATTTCTAAAAGAGGGCTTTATTTGACCCTAAATTCCTAATGAAAAGGCCTAATTATACAGTCCTTCCATAATATTCACTCTCTTAATCTATTCAAAAATCCTTTTGATGGACTTTTCCTTCATATCATCTTTGAAATCATTGCCTAATATCTTGGTAATCCTATCCTAGGAAAGACCCCCTTGAGCTAGAGCAAAGCTAGTCTAAAGTGTAAAAGAGGGTTGGTAATGTGGATAGGATCATATGTTATTTTTCATCCATATTAATTCTTTCTAAGTGGAAAACTTAGAGGAGTCGACTCACATGACCACTTTTACCGGTTGAACCTAGTTTGGAAAATCAAGGTCTGAAACCTTCCAAAAGTAATTTTAGGCATCAAATGGTGTTTTGTTTTGGGTGAAACTTTTCTGCTTAAGTTTCACTCCCCCTAGAACTATTACACACATAAATACCTTTCCAACAGTGCAATAATTGCTTCAATTGGAGTCTATATGCAAAATTTATGCCACCCAGAAGTTGACCTTCTTATTTTGACCACCATAGAGGATGCCATATCTACCAATTTTTTTCATGGAAAATAGGCTAGCCACCTGATAGTGATAAAGAATACTCTAGAAGAGTCAATATTGTAACACTATTTAAGAGTTGATGTAGTCAAAGTTGACCACTAGTAGGCTATTGGGGTGTGTTATAACCGAGTCACTATGAGGAAAATGGGTCCCATTCTATTCAAGTGAATTTTGTTCCATAGATGAGCAGAGTAGCCAAGATTGGATAAGGAGAGAGAGAAAACAAGGAGGTTGTGCACTACATCAACCCACAAGCCACAAGCCTCACTTCTTTGTACTTGTGTCCATTTTCCATTCAAGGAAGAAAGCAAAGCAGCCTCACTTTCCAGTTGGGTTGTCCCTTGAAAGAATTTCCCAGGTTATCTTGTGTTAATTTTCAGTTTGTGAGATTTATTTCATTGTTATCTATTTTCTACATAATTATAATTAGCGTGCATATCCAATAAACAATAATTAACAAATCTATAAATCTAAGGAGAAATAAAACCTCACAGTGTAGATTTCAAATGTTCTATTATATTTTAGTAGATCTATTGTGATGAATTGACCACAATTATCTATGGTTTATTTGGTGAGGTGATAGTTTCCCCCTCTTACCTACACCAATTTCTCACTTAGGCTTTAGGCTTTTATCTCAAGAAGTGCAACTTTGTGTGATAACACTCCCCTAAAGGGAACTTATATCAAAACAACCATTGAAAATATAGTTACAAGATTAAAATGAATCCTAAAGAGACTCTTAAATGCCTTCTCAAGGAATTACCTTATATCTATATATATATATATATCTATATCTATATATATATATATATATTATATATATAATATATAATATATATATATAATAATATATATATATATATAATATATATATATATTATTTATATATTATATATACATCGATGTGTGTGTGTGAGTATGAGTGCGCCATATGAGGAATATACATGTTTTGATCCTCGAACGACTCTCGGAAAAGAAGGAGCAAAGCCATTACAAGGATATACTCATGAGCTCAACATGTCACATGCAGGAAATGAAGCTGAGGAGAAGATAACACCATTTATCCCAGCCACCTAAGCTACATCCAATTTCCCATCTCTCTCTCTTTTATATGTGTGTGTGTGTCCTAAAGTTCATATGCCTCAAATATGATGATCCTATACTAGGATATGATGATAAGATAATTGTTATCCATCTAATTGCAAAGGTTTCTTCACCTTAACAATTGTTATCGAGAATGGAAAAATAAAATTTATTAGTACAGGGCCCTAATACATGGAAAGTTTGGGCCTCTTTATGAATCCATGGCACCCTAACTTTAACTGACATAAATAATATTTATCTATAATCCAAAAATGGGTCAATTACCTAAACAACTTGTTGACCGGTAGAAATGACCACTCGTCAACAAGAGGAGACAACACAGAACGAGGTTCTTTAAATAATATAAGTTGTTTAGTCTGATTCTTCCTAACGGGTTTAGTGACCCTGTTAGGCAAATATTTCCTTCCCTTACGAGAAAGAAATTGTTAAGCTCTTCTAAGTATCCTATGTGAATATTTACAACTAGTTAAAGGTTAATAGTTATATACAAATATACAGCTTGTAGAATCACCAAAAGAAACTCTAACTAGTGCAAAGAGATAAGTTATAAATTATTTAAATTCTAAGAAGAAAGAATGACTCTTAACTATAAAATAAAATTGAATTTTAATGCAACAAAAAAAAATGAGAAAGATCATAGCTAACTCGTCAGATTTTATAAATAATTTGAAATAAATTTCAAACTATCTATATTGATTCACATTAAAAATCAATAAAAAAATGAATGAAGGAATTCATTCTATCTAACTAACTAACTAACTAACTATATATATATATATATGCCAAGAGCATATAATTAATTAAAAGACTAGTTTTACTTTCTCGTTAATAAAAATAGTCATTCATTTCATATAAACTAGAGATATCTGCTTATAAAAATGAAAGATGAAAATATAGATTAAGAAAGTAAAACAATCATAATATTAATTCAATTTGCATTAATAATGTATATGTAATGATTTCAATTCATGAAAAAAAATCCATAAAATTAATTACACTACGAAGCTCAAACTAAATCTTGTTAATAATAATCACAAGAAATAACAGTATCTATAGCTAAGGCAAACATAGCTAGTAATAGGTAGAAAGATGAATAAACACTCAACTTCCTCAAACATAATCAGATAACCAACATTAAATTCAAACTTTGGGGATTCTTGAATCACAGTCAAAGAACTCACAAAAGCTTAAAGAGATAACAATGAAATACTTTAAATAGAGCAATTGTGTATATATATTAAAAACATTTAATATCAAAACCTACAACAGAAAATTTCAATGTCACCCCTTTAAAAACTTTGATTATTCCATCATCCCTCATGTTAATCTTTGATACAATATTTATAAAAAGTATCACCCCAAATAGAATTATCATATATCAGAATACAAATGCAGTTCCCCAAATTCTACAGAAAATTGTCTATCTCAGTTTTTGACCTGATAGGTCATATCGACATATACTTAAAATAAACATTCATAACAATTAAAATATTGTGTTAGTAGGCAAAAGTAACTGAAAAGAGTGAATTCGGAAAATCAAACTCGATTTCACATCTGTATAGGTCACCTCTAGGATACCACATAGATAAAATCAACATCCAATATATTTCTAGAATAGTGGCTACAAAATCTATAATTTTGTAGCTACTATTAATAAAATGAATAAAAGTAAATAATATTTATTCATACCTTTCAAAATATATGAACGTAGAAAACAATTGATCTGGACATCAATCACTTGGAAGCAGTCAGACTTTCTAGATAATAGGTAACAATAACATTAATATCAGAAGACTTAATTACTACGTGTTTGTTTGCAAACTGTAATTTTTCTTTCAGCTTAGTAACCTGTTAATTGTGATGTTGTATCATGAATTTACTTTAAAACCTAAGTTGTTTTTTCTCCTGTTTCAATTCATGTATTTGATGTTTAATATAAGGAACTACAGTTGTGTATTTTTCTTGCTAGAACCAACTCTGTAAAGATCTATGGGAGTCCTTTTGACTTTGATAAAGACAAAATTTGTTGAAGACAAAATTATCCTCAAAATCTTCAACAGACTTAGGCTTTGTTTTTTTCTTTTTAAGTATAGCTTCCTTAGGAAGATTTATCTAGACAAGGACGGTTGTAGCTAAACATTTTTTATACTATTCCTTTTGGCTCAAGATATCTAGCACGCTAACTATTTAATTCTAACCTGAGACAGTGTAGTTGCAATTTTCTCATGTTTGATTGTTTTCTCTACAAGTTCAGATTGGTTGCGGTATATAGAGAAATTTGACTCAGATTCGGAGTTGCTGGATAGAGTAGGGTCAGGTTTTGCTCAACAAGACCAATTTTATCCATTTTAGCCACACTACAAGTAATAGGAGTGCAGACCGAGTCTACAGGTTGTCCATATGTGTCATTTGGTATGCCAAACTCAAAGAGTTGGATAGAGTTTTCAGCCATGGTACTGCAATGAATTGAGGAATCCAGGGTTTGAAACAAATTTTCATAAAAATACTCCTAACATGTTCAATATTTTGAGGTATTTTTCCCCATGATTTACCAAAGGCTTCACAAAATTATTCCTACAAATACATGCTTCCTAGGAATTCCCCATTTGGGATAGTCAAAACTCAACCATAATTTGAATCAACCCGTAGTGAAACAAACTCCTATCAAGGTTTTTGAAACCTCTTTGGTAGAATTTTGATATTTTAGTGATACTTCTAAACAAATAGTTTGGGATATTTAACTTATAAACTAGAAGGACCATAAGCAATCAAATGCAATATTAGAAAACAAATCCATAGCGACCTTCACAAGTAATATAGCATCAAATAATAAGAACCAAGTCTAGCCATTTCTTTTTCAGTGAGTTAACAAGCATACCTTTGACATTGTATGATGATTTATTGGAGATGAGAAACTTGTCCCATGGAATTTTCTTGGCAAGGTGGTTTTTGGACCATTTCTCTCCCTCAGTAGGCAGAGAAGTAGCTTTAGCTATGAAAGCTTCATTAACATGAACTTCAATATCATCCGAGGCAGAGAAGTAGCTTTAGCTATGAAAGCTTCATTAACGTGAACTTCAATATCATCGACTCTAGAAATCATATCGTTACAAGTCTATGTAAAGGCTTTAAAGACCTCAAAACTATGGCCTCTAAAGACTTTAATAAAGTCCCACCATATTTCTTCTTTAAACAAGGCAAGAAACTCCCCATAAACCTCCGCCATTTCTACATCAGGGGGTTCAAATATCACAAAAAGGGCCATTAGATGGGATAAGAATCACAATGTGTTAGAGCTTTTTTCAGAGAATAAAGGATAAACATTCAATTGTGTTATGATATATCACAACCTCACATATCAAAAATACCAGAGACTTATGCAAAATGCTTGGAATAGGGTCTAAATTAGGGTGAAACAATAGTCGCGTGTAGGAATAGGTTTTGGGCATTTATAGGTTTGAAATGACACTGAGGATCAAGCACTTGTAATTTAGAGTGGAAGTAATGAAGGATATGAAAAATAATGAAGAAAATCTACCCTTGGGATTATTCACTCATAACCATAGTCCAGGTGTTGGATGCACAATGCGCCTCTAAAACCAATGTTGCCACATAATCAAATAACCCATCAACCATTAATTACAAGCCCTTTCAAACATGACAGCTCCATAATGTGATGTAATTGTGATTTGTTAGGTTCAAAAGCATCGGAAATTGGTGAAAATAAAACATTGCAATCCATATCATTCATAGTCTACACCTTCGAATTGGCATAAGTCATTGATCACAAAGGTTCAATCATTGATTTAAAAGGATTGGGGTCATATAAATATGAAATTCAAAACCGAAAATACCATATGCCCTATAGTTTAAACCTTATTTGAATTATTGCAAGTCATTAACAAATATTAATCCCTAATGTATATATTTGAATTATGAATAATGGTGTCCACAAAAACATAAAGGGTATGTAACTAAAGTGCATCCAAACTCTTAGGAAAACTTAGGAACAAACACCAAATTAATATATCTTCCAAGATAGCATGAGGAATTGCAATAAAATATTTAACTTGTTAAAGAAAATAATCATTAAAAATAGGCCATGGAGTATATGTAAAGAAACTTTTTACAAACATGTTCCAAGGTACATTCCAACAATCATAAAAAGTGAAGAAATCTATCATTTATTGAAAAATTTAACAATCTAGAAGAAGATAAAATTAATGTTCAAAATTAACAAGGTAAGTAATTAGCCTAGGAATCCGATATAAAATAACAGGGGATCATTTCATTTAGAGTGATCTATAAACTTCCGTGGTTATTCCACTAGACAGATTGTCACAACAAATCTGATAAAATTATATTCAAAATATGAAATTCTACATTATTATATTTTTATTTCATTTTAGATTTTTGGATATGTAGATTACTATAATAGTGTATGCATGTGAATTATCTCATATTAAGGTGGTGAAAACAAGAAGGTCAACTTCTGAGTGGCATAACTTTCGCATACAAATTGTGATTGATGTGATTATTATGTGATTAGAAAGGTATTTGTGTGTAGAATAGGAATAAAATGTGTGGCTGTAAAGCAACAAATTTTTACCCGAAAAATAAGTTGTTTGATGCCTCAAACACTCCTAGAAGGTTTCAAACCCCAATTTTCCAAGCTAGATCCTATTGGTAAAAATGGTATTGAGGGTTGATTCCTCCACTTTTTCCACTCTAAAATCATCAATATGGATGAAAAAAAATATAATGATCTAATCCATATCACATCTCCCCATTTTGGGGGATTGTGGTCCCCAAAATCTTCTACTGAATGAGGTGAGAAAATTTATCCTCCATCTTCTCTCTGGTGTACCATTTAAATTTGTCTAGAAGTTGCCCTTCCAACCCAATCTGCCAAAGGTCATGTTGCCCTTGTTTTGTTGTTCTAGAACTCTTTCATAAAATTGTATCTTCATTCAGCTCTGCCTGAGCATCTAGTCCCAAATCCTCAACAGAAGGTAGGACTTGTTCTTATTCCTGATCTAGCATGGAGGGATCATATAGTTTCAGATTCTCTACATTCACAACTAAATGAATGCGCTTATATGGTGGTAAACTTAGTTTATAGGCATTATCACCCATCTTTTCCAATATCTCAAATGGACCATACCATAGAGCCTTGATCTTTTTACTATTCCCCTATAGCCTCTCCTTATTCAATTGTAGCCATACTCTATCTCCAACCCTAAGTGATTTATTTGTTCTATGTTGATCATGCATGCCCTTATATTTCTCCTTTGACTTCTGCAATGTCTCTTGTACATGTATATGGATCTGTCTAATCTTCTTTATAAATATTTCATCCCTCAAGGCATCTCATGTAAGATCTTCCCTCACTCCTCCTTGTTGCCCATATGCAATGTCCAAAGGTGAAGGCGGAAATATTTTTCAAATGGGGACTTTCTTATAGAAGTGTGGATCTCTCGATTGTAAGAATGTTGTATATATACCAAATTCTAATCCTAGGACTCATATGCTTCTGGTTGTATCCCCTTTGAAGCTACACTAGAGTCTTGTTGACTACTTTTTCCTGGCCATATTTCTATGGATGGAATTTTGTATGTCTCTTCAACTTTGTGTCCATATTCTCCCACAATGTTGTCCAGAACGCCTTGAGAAATCTTCTATCCCTATCTGAAATGATGCTCCTTGGTATCCCAAAGTACACCTAGACCTACCCAAAGAACTCTTCCACACTTATGGTCTTTTTACAGGTCATCTAAACATACATATTGTTGAGCCTGTCAACAACCATGAACAAGTAGTCATGTCCCTTCCTGGTTGTTGGTAAACCTCCCACAAAGTCCATGGAAACGCTTTCCCAAGGATGACTGTGTACAACTAAAGGATGATATAGACCTTGTTTCCTATTGCTAGGGTTGTTGGTACAACAAATCATGCATCATCTTATGAACCTAGCGACATGTTCTTGCATCTTGGCCAATACACATAACCTGCAAGTTGGCCACATTCTTCTCTACACCAAAGTTCCCTACAACCTTGGAGGTGTGAACCTCTTTAATCAACTACAATTTATCACCCTTAGGAACACATAGCATATCCGACCTATAAAATAACCCATCCCGAAGATGGTAGTCAACAGTGTTGTTGCCATCTTTCACATGACTCTGACTTTGTAGCTGTTGAAACACATCCTTGAAGTCCCTGTCCTCTGAATATGCCTTTGTATAATAATGGGTGAATAGCTCCATGTGCATGAGAGTCTCCAAAGTTATGATCTTTGATGTGGGTGACCTTGAAAACATGTTCGCCAACTTGTTTATGTTTCCCTTCTTGTAATTGATCACCAAATGAAACTACTATAGAAACCTCATCCACTTGTAATGCCTAGTCTGTTGTAACTTACTTTAGGCCTGCAAGTATTGTAGTGGTTGGTGATCTATGTGGATTATTGTCTCCTTTCCCATCAAATAGTTCTTCCACTTCTTCACGGCTTGCACCAGGCCATATATCTCCTTATCGATGTAAGGTAGTTAAGAACTACCCCATGAAATACTTCAAAATGGTAGCATACAGTCCTTTCTCCCTACATCAAGGATTCTCCCATAGCATACCCACTCACATATGTCTCCACTTCAAAGGGTTGTTGCAAGTTTGGTAATTCCAAAACTATTTCTTGATTGATATTATTCTTTAGCTCATTGAAATCCCTTTGTTCACCCTTTCCTCACTCGAAAATTTTTCCACTTGTTGTTATAGCATGAAGAGTTGTTGCTACCACTAAAAATAAGGCTATGAATTTACTCAGGTACTATGTTTCCCCAATGAAACTCATGACCTCAGAAACATTAGTAGGCATCGGTCATTTCATGATGGCATCCATCTTAGTAGAATATATCTTCAATTCTCCACCTATCACATACCCCACATAAACCAAAGATTATTGTGAAAACTCACACTTCTTGATATTTTCTAGCAATTGATGCTTATTTAATGTCTCCACCACCTACGTCAAATGTGAGATGTGCTCCTCCAAGGTAGCACCATATACTAGTATATCATAAAAATAGATAATAATAAATGAATCTATAAAAGGGTGTAGTACATCATTCATTAATCTCATAAACATAGTTGGTACATTGCATAGGCCAAATGGCATGACTAACCGCTCACACAAACCTTGCCTAGTTTTGAACATGGCCTTCCACTTATCTTCTTATCTAACTCGAACTTGGTGAATCTAGAATTAAGTCCAGCTTACTGAGGTATTTTTCTTGTTGCAATTAATCCAGCAGATCATTTATCCTAGGTAGGAGATACCTATTCTTGAGCATAATTTTTTTCAACACCTTGTAATCTATACACATCTTCCAAGTCCCATCCTTCTTTGGCACAATGATGATGGGTAACCCACATGGTGATGTATTGATGAAATGACACCATGTTTTAGTAGTTGCTAGAATTGTTTCTTAACCTCACTTGTTTCTATAACAAACTATCAGTACAGTCCAATGTTTACTAATGGGGAATTCGGAAATAGTTCAATCTCGTGCTCCACTTCTCTCTTAGGTGGTAACACTTTAGGCTCTCATAACACTTCCCTGTATGCATGTTGCAACTCTTCTACTTGTTGTTTTTATTTCTTAGTAAACCCATCCAGGGATACCTGGCCTCTTATTGTCTCTTCTATAGATAGATTTTCTCTTAAAAATAATAAAATATACTTCTTGCTAGAATTGATCAATTTCTTGGCTTGATTGAAACTTACCAACAAAATGTTTGACTTGCCTTTGTGTGCATTAATGGTGAATCCTTGATGAGCCGATACTAGTTGGATCTCTGCATGTATATCGCATCTCGTATGTACATGTAGGGACTCCCAAACATGACCCCACATACATCAAGGGGAACCACATCTAATTATACTTCATTGTTTTGTTACCTTAAACTCTACATCCTTATTTACCCATCCCAATGGATATGGGCATGGATGATCATAAAATCCCAACCCCAAATTCTTAATCAACTCTACTACAATGAGATTCTCATATGATCTTGAGTCAAACAAAGCAGAATGTAGGTCTGATGTCCATTTTAATGTTGTTTTGAAAATGATGAAAGTTGAAAGTAGAATGTAGGTCTGATGTCCATGTTAACGATGTTTTGAAAATGATGAGACGTGCTTTTTCAAAAGAGCAGCTAAAGCCCACTTGCCTTCAATCGCATCTTCAATTTCTCAACACAATGGGTGACCTGTTTCGCAGACCATTGTGGTGGTGCAATGCTCAACAATTACATCAAGAGGTGAGCCGCAATTCTGACGTTGCTGGAGTTGGACGAAAACTTGCCATCACAGAAGAAGTCGTTATCTCCCGAGTTATCACACTGGCTATGCGAATTATAACAGCAATTATCACTAGATACGTGAAGTTTCATTCAATATGTGAGTTATCACCATTTTAAATGCGATCTGTGAAGGATATGCGAGGTATCAAACATTATTTGGGGCGATTTGTAGCAGATGGGGCAATTCTAAGAATCGCTGGGTGGTGGGGCGATTCTCTGAATCGCCCCGCCACCCTGGGTGGTGGCGGGGCGGTGGCTGGGCGATTCTGAGAATTGCCCCACCACCCGACGACTAACTATGCTTTTGTATGCCCAAAATCAAAATGTAATTTTTCATGAGATTTGGTTGTGTGTGAAAACTAGAATAGTCTCCATTACCTTTCATTTTGGTGAACCTGATGATTCTGCTTTTGCACGTGCTTTTCCAATTTGTGAATATGATGAACTTAAAATTTATAGAGATAGCAAAAAAGTGACCTGCTTTTGAAAATGGGTGATGCAGAACACACATGTTTTTTTTAGAGCATAGTTTTTGGCACTTTAATTTTTTTTATGTACATTACGTTTTAGAATGGTAGTGATTTTCATGCTAATTTAAAAAAGTGGGTATTCTGCATCAAACCCTTTTTTTAAAAGACCTATTTTTTGAATTTAAATTTTCTAATGTATGAAATGTAAATAATTATTTTGTAAATTTAATAATTTTTGAAGTGGTCGTTTTCTTCATATTTTCTTGTTTTTTATTTTAATTTTTTTT
>APFE030128107.1:5228-42189 GCA_000404065.3 Pinus taeda | reverse complement strand
TCGCTTCAATCACTGCGCTTAACTATTTAAGCACAACAATCTTAAATAATTCAATATCTATGTCTTAAAGATACAGTCATCTATATGTTTGTCTTCTAGACATAGAGCATCAAAAGCTACGCTTTAGAGCTCAATAGATTCCCGGGATAGTTTCATTTACTTATATTTCTGTCAATAGTTCCAGCCTACCACCTATCACCAGTGTTATTTACAAAGCATTCACTCGTCCCATTTATCTATTTCTGGAAAACTGGTCCCATTACCCCCAGTCGAAGCCACTATCCCAAACGGAAAAGGAGTTGTACTAAGGTCCGGACCGGGTGGTTTCCCCAATGTTGTTGCAGCGATTTTCGAGGCCTCAACAAGTGGTTGGCAGGGCGAGAGGGAAGAAATTCTCTTCTAGCTTCATCCAAGCTTGGGGAGAAAAGAATTGGCAGATCGATCAAGCAAGGGTTTTCGAAGTTTCAACCCTTGCAAAGGGCTAGTTAATGGTACGCTTTGAGAATAAAGAAGCGGCTGACTGGGTGGTTGGGAGGAATTGGGCTTTTGGGAACATTCCTATTCTTATGAAAAAATGGACTCCCCTGTTCGATGTTGTCCATGAAAAAACGGATGTTTTCCCAATTTGGGTAAGGGCACCAGGTCTGCCTCCGTTCTTATGGGTCGAATCAGTCTTTAAAGCGATAGGAAACATATTGGGTACCTTCTTGGAAGCAAATATGTCCTTCTTAGAAACCCGGAACAAGGCTATGGCGCGGATTTTAGTCATTCTAAACCCCAGCAAAGGACTCGCTAAGAAGATAAACCTTCAATATAAAGAATTAGTATTCGAACAGATATTGGATTACGAATATTTTCCATTTAGATGCCATAGATGCCATGAATATGGTCATCTGGCCAAGGAATGCCCCTTAAGCAGGCGAAGGCGGCGTTTCCAGAGGTCATCTATCCAATGGGAGAAGGTTTATAGTAACAATCATCTTCCTCAGGGACAGGAGGCTCCAGCAGAACAGATAGTTGAAGAAATGGAGACAGAGGTCCATCTGGAAGGGAAGCTTCCGGAAGTAGCACAACAGGCCCCCTTCTCCAGTGGCGCGGACAAAGAACCAGGATTGGATATTGCGAAAGCAAAAGCGGAGATCTCTGGGCGGTCGGCACCTTCTCAAAAGCCTACAGAAAGCGAAGGAGCAATGAGTATGTGTTTAGATTCAATCTCCCCTCCTATTCTTAATTCTGAAACAATTGAAGTTTGCATGAGCCCGAAGTCTCCTTGTAATAATTTCATCTCTGATAATAATGAAAGCATTAAAAATCATGATGTAACCACTGTGGAAACCGGCATAGAAGACATCTCGGCTGTAATGCCCTCCCTTGATCTGAATTGTGAAGGTGTTTCTCTTAATCCAGGCCCCTCGGCCATTCTCCCATCCTGTCCATACAACCTCAGATCCCTCGATAGCAAGCCTGTTACCTCAGAGTTAGTAGGTGGTATAGGTTTGCTCTTCCCCCAAAGCCAAAAAAGGAAAAAAAGAGGTCGGAAATCTAACCTTTCCATGGCACAGATTAAAGCAAAGTTCGACGTAGCAGATGGGAAACAACAGTCTATCACTGGGGCTCTTAGAGCGGTGCAGGCCCCTGAAGATGTTGTAAAATGATCCTGACCTCATGGAATTGTAGGGGTTTAGCCAGTAAACCCAAAAAAATGGCCCTCAGGGAGATGGTTCAAAACTCAAAAACAGATATTCTCTTTCTTCAGGAGACCCTAGTGAATGGAGCAGAAGTGGAGATGATGTTAAATGCCCTGTTTCCAGGTTGGAAATTCTCAGCAATTGACTCAGATGGACATTCAGGGGGTCTGGCAACAGGCTATAGGGAAGGAAGAATCAAGGTTTGGAATCAATGGGGGATGAAGCAGGTGATGGGAATGGAAATCCAGTCCCCAAATTTTGCTTTTCCCTTAACCATCTGCAATGCTTATGGGCCCTGTCAGGATAGGGTGGTTTTCTGGAATGAGTTGATGTCAAAATCTTTGTTGAAGGGCAAAAAATTGGTGTTGGGAGGGGATTTAAATTTCTCAATAGGAAGAGCGGAGGCATGGGGTCCATCGGCTAGGGAAGATCCTCTGTCGGATTTCTTCCTAAATATGTTATCTGTTAAAAAACTAATAGATATTAATTTGATCAAGCTAAAGCCGACTTGGAGAAACAGGAGAGCAGGAGATGCTAGAGTGGCAAAAAGATTGGACCGTTTCCTCATCAACGAAGAATTAGCCTCCAGGATCCCTATGTTTCGGCAATGGATTGAAGAAGGATGGTCCTCAGACCACTTCCCAGTTTACTTAGAATTTTCCATGCCCCCTCCAAAGCCATCTGCTCCTTTTAAGTTCAACGCCTCCTGGTTACAAGATGTTTCCTTTAAAAATCTTTTCAAGGAAACATGGAGACATCCTAAAATCAGCGCCACTGAGGACAAAGGTTTTTTGTTCATGGAAAATCTCAAAAGATTGAAGAAAGCTACCATAACCTGGGCGAGGGCCAGGAAGGAAGCCCAGAACGAGGATTTTAACAGGATAAGTGAGGAGCTAAAAAAGCAGGAAAGCATAGAGGAGGATGGATACGCTTCTCAGGCATCAAAAGAAAGGATTCTTCACCTTGAGAAACTCAAGAATCAAATTCTTCTGGCAAAAGAAGAGGAGTGGAGACTCAAGAGCAGAGAGATCTGGTTAAAAGATGGAGATGAAAACACTAGCTTTTTCCACAATTATGCAAAAGTGAGGAAGTCTGCAAATACTATCTGGACCCTTAAAAACGAAGAAGGAAGGGAGGTGCAGACTTTTAACTCTTTGTCCGATTTAGGACAAAGGCACTTCCAAAGTCTTTTTGCAGATTCAGGAGAGGCTACTATTGCTGAGGTAATCAAGACAGCCCAATGTTTCTCAAGGTTTCTCGAGGAAGAAGAAGCGGAGGATCTGTCTTGCCCGGTAACCAAGGAGGAAGTAGAATCAACTATTAAATCCATGGCAAAAGAAAAAAGTCCTGGGCCGGACGGATGGTCCATTGAACTTTTCCTCCATTTCTTTGACTTGATAGGAGCGGAAATCACTGAAGTAGTAGAGGAATCTAGGAAGAAAGGTGAGGTCTACAGGCCTTTCAACGCTACTTTTATAGCTCTCATTCCGAAGAAGGAAGTTCCTGAAAGTTTTGAGGATTTCAGGCCAATTTCGCTTTGTAACAGTATATACAAGATCATTGCAAAGGTGATAGCAAACAGAATCAAACCAATTTTGTCGCGACACATTTCAATGGTGCAATTTGGATTCTTGACTGGAAGACAAATTCATGAAGCCATTGGTGTTGCCCAGGAGGTTATGCACAGTGTCAGACAGAAGAACAAGAAGGGTGTTGTTATAAAAATTGACTTATCAAAAGCATATGACAGAATAAATTGGTTATACATCCGGCTGCTCTTAATTCACTTAGGTTTTAAATCAGATTTCATCAGCTGGATCATGGGATGTATCACAAATGTTAGTTATGCAATTCTTATCAATGGAGCAGCTTCTCCTTTCTTTAAAGGTCAAAGGGGCCTGAGGCAGGGGTGCCCCTTGTCCCCTCTTCTTTTCCTTTTAGTTGCAGAAGGTTTAATTCAGTTGATCCACAAGGCCAGAAGGGAGGGGAAGGTAAAAGGTATTGAAGTAGCAATCAATTTATACATCTCTCATCTCCTTTTTGTTGATGATATCTTGATTTTCACAAATGGAGAGTCAAATGAAATTAAGGAATTAAAAATCATTCTAGATCTGTTTCTGAAAGCAACCAGAATGCAGATAAATTCCAGGAAATCACAGCTGATAATGGCAGGAGTAGTAAGACAAGAGAGGGCTCAGCTTCAATCCCTCTTTCCATTCCAACCTAGTACTTTGGAACATCCTTTCAAGTACTTAGGTTTCTGGTTAAAGCCAAATGCATACAAGAAAGAGGATTGGAATTGGCTGATTGCAAAGATAGAAACCAGAATCTCTCATTGGAGTTTCAAATGGCTCTCTAGAGCTGGGAGATTGACCCTTATAAAATCGGTGCTTCTGGCCATGCCAGTCTACTGGGCGGCATTAACATGGGTTCCCAAAGGCATCTTGGAGAAAATCAGAAGAATTTGTAGCAGATTCTTGTGGGATGGCACAAAGGAAAGTCTGGTGCTCCCATGGGTGGCATGGGATAAAGTGGCAAGGCCAAAGGATTGGGGAGGATGGGGGATAAAAAGTCTTCCTGATTTCAGTCTCTCATTGGCAGCAAAATCAGGATGGAGACTTATAAAGATGGAAAATTTATGGACTAGAGTGGTGAAAAGAAAATATATAGACCCAGTTCCTTTGGAAGATTGGATTAGAAACCCCGTCAAGAATAAGAAGAATGTCTCAGCGATATGGAGGGCAACGATGGAATCCTTCAAGGTAATTCAACAAGGATTGGCATGGAAGATTGGGAATGGCAGGAACCTGAAGATAGGGAAGGACCCTTGGATAGGATGCAATGAAAAATATGCCTTATCACCTGGTTTAATCAGACACTTAGAAGGCAAGAACATTCTCTCCTTAGATCAGGTTGAAAAGGCGGGTCAATCAACCATGTGGGGACAGGCATGGAAAGACGGGGAAGACCTAGAGCTGGATCAAAGGTGGTGGAACGAATGGAATTCATTCACCCAAGAACTCACCCACTCAAATGTCAGGCTAAAAGACAGACCGGATTTGTTCATATGGGCGCACGGAGAAACTGGAGATTATTCTCCAAAATATGGATACAAGTTTATTCTGTCTAGGAATGGATGGGGAGATCCCGAATGGTGGTCGAAGCATATTTGGAAGCTCAAATGTCCGGCCAAGGCCAGACTTTTTTTCTGGTGTCTATTAAAAAGAAAAATTCCAACTTGGGACATTCTTCAGTCTAGGTTCATGCACGGTCCTGGGAGATGCGCAGTATGTAAAGCTGAAGCGAAATCCATCAATCATCTTTTTCTAAATTGTCCTGAAACAAAAAAGATATGGGGGGAGGTAGAGAAAATGATGAACAAAAGGTTTGAATGGGGCAATGGGAACCTGGATGAGGCCTGGGCTAAATGGTGGCAACAATACCCTGATGGGAACATGAGGAATCTTCCGCTCATCATCTGTTGGGGTGTTTGGCTTGCTAGAAACAGATGTATATTTCAAGACAAGGGAACTCCAGTTACTGCCACTGCTATCCAATGTGTATCTATTTATACATCTATCCCAGAACCATAGGAGAAAAAATCCCAAAATCATAATAAGACTGTGCATATCAAAGAGGGCATCCCCTGGGCTTTCTTTGACGGAGCCTCACAAAACAATCGGGCAGGAGCTGGTATTATCATCCATATTAACGCAAATCATTTTCTCAAAGCCTCAGTTGGTTTGGGGACAGGAACTAATAATTTTGCCGAGTTGTCAGCCCTGAGACTTCTCCTCTGCTGGCTTATTCAAAGAAACACCTTCACAATTCAGGTTTTTGGAGACTCTCTCAATGTCATAAATTGGGTCAATGGAAAAAGCACATGCAAAAACCAAATAATGAAACCCTTGCTGGAAGAACTGCAGGTATTAAAATCATCTTTTAATAGTTTTTCATTATGCCATATCTACAGGGACAGCAATGATTCCGCGGACAAGCTTCTAAGGAAGGTTTGCAACAAAATTTGGGAGTCTGGAAGATAGTCGAAGAATGTCAGGGACAGGTTCAATCAACAGATCAGCCGCCATATGCATAATCAACAGCTGCTCTGTTTTTATCTTATATTATTTTTTGTCTCATATACAGTTCTAAATAGATTTTTATTCCGGCATTTAAAAACTTTTGGGATGGCTGATATTTCATCGGGACTTAATGCTTTTACATGTTTACATGGGTTGTTTTCCTCCTTCTGTTGAGGAGACCCAACTTCGATGCTTTTTTGTGGATAGCCTCTTTCAGAGACGACGATTTTGCTCATGGCTGTTAGTGAAAAAACAGCTGATAGAACCGCTTTTTGCAGCAGTCTTATGTTTTTTCCAGAGGATCAAAATGACAGAAAGGATGGCTCTTTTTTGATTGCATGGACAATCAATCAGTAGCATCAGAAATGCTCATAGCATATGCAATGTAACTTTTTATTTTCTTAATAAAAAGTTTGCTTTTTCTTCGGGAAAAAAAAAATAAATAAATAAAGCTATACTCTATTTTATCCACTATATTGTATTTTATATAACATATTCATACTGTATTTTATTACATGTACCTTATTTTCTTCCCGGTGGTTATACCTTGTTTCTTTCAATAGCCCTTGCAATTATTTCATAAAAAGTAGTTGTAGTAAATTTATATAGAAACATTGTAGCCCTAGTAATAGATTTATTTTCTACAAATAGTATATTTGTTGAATTGAATTTTTGCAGACATAAAAAACTAGTTTTATCATTGTAAGAATTTTTAATTGTTAAATTGATTTTAAACTATTGTACATATTAGTATTGACTGTTGACTAGTTTAATTGAGCCAATTATAGTATGTAATTGCCTTTATATCACTTGTTAATAATTGGTAAATTCACTTAGAGACCAGTAAACGTGAAATGAATAGCCAAATTGAAAGCTCATGACACAACATTGATATATAAAGTAGATTCTATATAAGAGATTGTAGGAGCTTGTCACGTGCAATAGATTTGGATTATTGATCCGACCATTAATTCAATGGATGGTGTTTGACATGAAGAGATTGAAATATGTTACTCGTGAAGTAGATGGTTGGATTGAAACAAAAAAAAAAAAACATAGCACCGTTGATATTGATGTTATGGTTGAGAACATGTTGAATTTATACTTAGGAAAGAAAAATGATATTCTACCAAAAACATTAATGTATTTTTTCCCTCATAAACAACTTTGTTTGGCACATAAAAATTTGGTTTTACTAGCATTTTTTTAAAAGTTTGAAAATTGACCCTAAAAAAAAATCATCGGTCCAGTATCATCACTTTTTCATTTTGAAGCTATATTTTGCACGAAATTTCGTAGTAAATTTCGTAGTCAATGCCATTTTTAAAACATCTTCAAAATTGACCCCTTAAAAATAAAATCATCGTTCCAGTATACACACTTTTCGTTTTTAGCATTGTTTTTGATGTTTTTTCGGGGTTTTTTGGCCAGAGTTCCCGTTTTGAGTTTATAGTTCCCGTTTCAAATTTTACATCGTTCAATCTTGGTCTTCTTTACCTGTGTCTTTATATGGAAGAGTTTGGTCATTTCTTTCTCTTCCTGTTGCTGAAGCCTACCCAGATTCACCTCTTTTTGCGTTGATGTACATACAATATTCTCATCCATGTCTAATCTACTTTCAACTTGGTTTCTTAAATTAGTGGCCATGAGATTCTTATTCTTATTGTCTTTTTCTTTGTTCTTCGGGTTAAGTTGTTGATGCAATTGCCAAAAATTATCCTTTGTTTGGTTGTCAATGTTGCATTGGTTACAGTGGTTGTTGGGATCTTTGTACTGATGTGACGTGGTTATCATATTTTTATCTTTTCCCCCTTTATTATTTCTCTTCCCCTACTTAAAATTGTTCAGTTTCTCCTTTGGCTTTGATCCACTTGATTTCCCTTTCTGCAGGCCTATGTTTTCGAGGTATTATGCCTATACACAAGCCTCATCCAATGATCAGGGCTTGAACAACATCAATTTCTCCCGCAGATGGTAGTGTAGGCCCCTCAAATACTTAAGGAGGACATCAAGGTTCTGTTGATTTGTGTAGCTTGGGAGGTACTCCCACAACCCTTAGGGTACTGGGTTTATGAGGAGTTAACACACAAAAGTCGTTTGTGGGAATTGTACCCAAGCAATGGGTTTTCGTACCCAAAGTTATGGGAACAAGACCAAGAGGACAAAATAATATTTTATTCATTGAGAGCATGTGGGGAACCCTTAAAGGGTTAAGGGGCACCTAGGGCTTCGATGATGTAGCAAAAGATTAGTGAAATTAGCAATTTATGTCTTATGATTTAATGGTTTTTAAGCAAGAATTCTTAGGTTAGCTTAGACATATGTGATGACCCTTGGTGGCTAATGAACACCACCATCAACACTATAAAAATAAGGCAAGGTTTATTCATTCGAACCATCCATTATTGTGCAACAAACATCTCAACAAGGCAAGCAAAGGAGTCGCAAGGAGAGTTGCAGCAAGGGAGTGTTTTGGATCAAGTTTGTTATCTTTTAAAGAGGTTTCTTTATGCCCAGCAGTCAATTTTCTCTTTGTGGTATTCATTGATCTATGGGGAAGGTTGCACACTTGTTTTGGACATGAAAAGGGTTGTTGAAAGGCTTGGTTTACTTTGCTAAGGGAGGGTTGCAGCCTATGGTTTGTCTTGTTTTCTAAAGGACGAGGGCCAAGAGGCCTAGTGCATTGTACCATACTGCAAAAAGAGAGATGCAAGCCCTAGTGTGCAAAGTAAGAGGACTAAATTCCTAAGCTGACTACAGGTAAGAGGTCCAAGTACCCTGATACAATATCATAGAAAGAAGAGAGACCTGTGTGGCCTAGTTTGAAGTGTTATAGGCCTAAAAGAGTGTGGTCGTAATTCTGTCTTGATTTTCTAGTGTTTTGTGTAGGGAGGTTGAAGAGTTTAGGTTTAAGGGAGGGTTGCTAAAGAGGGTTGGTTCCAAGAAGATGTGTTGCTAAATGGAGGGTTTTCAACAAGAGTGTTGAACAATAGTGGAAGGAAACCTAAGAACACTAAACCTTGTGGAGCAAAGGGAATGTTAGTGGTTGAGTTTTGGGAGCCTTAAGTATAAGTGAACCAAGTGTTTATTCATTGTTGTATGGGTTGTACAGTAAACCCTAGATCAGTGGACGGTGTGAGGGCTAGTTTGATGCCCTAGTTTAGTGAATTCAATGATAAGAAAGTAGAATTGTGAATTCCCTAAGAGAAGTGGTATTGGAGCAGCCTTGTCATTGCTAGAGGGAAGTTTGATTTATGCCTTAGTTTAGTGATTTGAGTTGTAAAATCGGTGATAAGAGGGTAGAATTGTGAAAACCCTAAGAGCAGGCTATCTTGGAGGAGCAAGAGAGTTGCTAGAGGGAAGTTTGGTGGACTATGTTCTATCATTCTAGGTGCAACTAGAAGGTTTATAGAGGTAGATTGGTTATCTGAAGATGCAAGAATTTTGAAGTAGCAGAAGTACTTATGAGCAGCAATATAGGTGGAAAAGGAATTTCTAGGTGTTTAAGGTACATGGACCGAAATGCCTAAGTCGATACCTCATTCAATAGGCATGTCAAGTGTATCTTGTTCATGGGAAGTTTGATAGTCATAAGTTTTTGACATCAAGCCCTATTTGTACTTATATCATGGCTAATTGTAAGGGTCGTGATCCATGGTATGGGATCCTTATGTTAGTTGTATTAAATTTTGTAATATAACAAGTTTTGGATTGAAAAATTCTCTTGTGTACTACATTGATTCATTATTGTACATTTTTCGTTGTGAAAAGTGCTTGTGATGTGGAATTTTAGTGTGTTTGTGATCGTGTTCTAGACATAAACCTGATTTTGAATTTCCAAGGATAAATCAACAGGTTCTTTGGGGAGATACCCAACATTATGGCCATCTTTCTGAACTTTGCGGTGTACTCCTACACGCTTTGCCAAGGTTTTGCCTTAAGTAATTCCCCCAAATCCACCGGTCCTCTACATAACCAGTAGAGTAAAATTGTGACTTAATGCATGTTTTAAAGTCCTCCCACTTAGTCACTGGAGGATCTCACTCTAACCTCAGTGTCTCTGTGTGGATTTCCCACCAAGTCATGGCATGGCGCTCCAATTTCAGTTGCACAAATGAAATCTTTTATTCTTCCTCAATTTGATGGACACTGAAATACACTTCCACTTATTGCAACCAATGATTTAGCTTCGGAGCATCGATCTCATTATGGTATGGCTTGATATCAACTTTTTCTTCCACTTTGAACAGGGGTTTTCATTATTTCATGCACTCAAACAGGTTTGATATTTTTCAAGTCCTTTCTTTGGTTGGTTCTCTTTTTCTTCCTAATCTCTTGATCCCCCTTTTGATTTATCCTCTACATTAGAAACTCCATCTTCTTTGAATATCCCAAGCTTATTTCTCAAGGCTTCCCTGGGGAGATTTACATTATGATTTATATCTGTGACTTGTTATTCCAGCCGCGAAAACCTCTCCTCTACAAGATCATGCGGGTTATTCTTAGATTCGTCGGCCATGATTAGGTTTTATGAATTTTGGCCCAGTTGATCTATATCCCATGCAAATATTTACAATATACCCAAAGAAAGAAACCTACTTTGATACCAATATGATCCATAAACTACCATGGATATTCCACTGGACAATTCATCACAAAATATCTAATAACATTATATTCAAAATTTGAAATTCTACGCTATTATAGTTTTATTTTCTTTTAGATTTTTGGGTCTGTAGATTACTGTAATAGTGGATGCATGTGAATTAAAATTATGTAGAAATAAAATTCCACACACACATTTGACACAAGATATGACCTGGAAAACTCTTTCAGGAGAAAAATCCAACGAGAAGGTGATCAGTTGCTCAAAGTTTATGCTTAAAAATCAAAGCGTCAGACTTTTATCAGAGTTAGCTTCAAATCAAAGAGCTCATCATTCTGGATCCAATGGTGTGAATGGAACTCAAATTCGAGCTCTTATGCAGAAGTTAGAGCGAGTCAAAGTTCAGGTTTGACTTGGACACGTGGCAGGATTGGATGACATGGCAAAGGTCCCAACAAATGGGGAAGCGCCAAGTGACAGGTTGCCACTGGGTCCCGCATATCACATATCAGGGAAAAACAGAGGACATAGTTTAAGAATCGGCCCCGACAGGTTGGGTTGCGATTTGCGATAATCGCAATCGCATATCGCACCAAAACCCCGTTGATATTTATGTTACCACCGATAAAATTCTGATTGTGATAGACTGCCCAGACGTGATACTTTTATGTGTTGCAGTTTAATGTCCCGGCAGGTCCACCATACCGTCGATTATGTTCCCGTATCGATTGTCGATTGCAATGAGCGATAAGACCCCGAACACGATATTTTATAGGTTGCAATTTAATATCTCGTCGGCTCTACAATATCGCAATCACAAATCACCTGTTTCTATTCATAGACCATAAGAGCCCGCAACACTTGTCGATTGCAATTTTTGATACAACCAATAGGTTACGGCCCGCAATGTGGCCAAATTCTCGCTCAGTTATGTTATGAAACCAGCTCAATAAAAGATAGAAAAGATAGATCAATGCCTTAGAATTCAGCCTCTTCGAGGGGGCAACCTCCTTTACATTACATAAATGAACAATTCTTGGATGAGACAAATGAAAAGACCTCCTTTCTATATATAGGAGTCTAAGGGGTCATAACATAATCAGAGCCTACATAACAATAATAATGTAAGGGCACAATAATAACAATAGTGGGCTTCTATGGGGCACAATAGTAACAATATGGGCACTACATGGGTACATCTATAATAAGTGGGTTTTACTAATAACAATAAGGGGTTACACTAGCAATATAGGGGCTTAACATGCCCCTCTCCTTCAAAAAGTGTTTTCCTCAACGCTTGAGTAGTTATGGATACTTCTGTATAGAATTCTCATCCTCCCATGTGGAATCTTCAGCAGATAAGTTCTTCCACTTGATAAGATACTCCGAAATGGATCGATTTCGTAGTTGTCGAGTTCTTGTTTCTGTGACTGCTTCTAGTTCCAATATAGTTTTTCCTTCCTCGTCAAGTTTTGGCAATATTGTTTGAACTGGGAGCTTGTCGCCTATAACCTTCTTTAAACATGAAACATGGAAAACTGGGTGCAATCGAGAAGCTGGAAGCTCCAATTTGTATGCCATAGTACCAATCTTTTGCAACACCTTGTACAGACCATAATACTTTGGTGATAATTTATTATCCTTCTTAGCTTGCTTGAGGGACATTTGCTATATGGTTGTAGCCATAGGAATACCCAAAACCACCTACATCAAAACTTCTTTCGCTGCGATGTTGATCTGCCTGTTGTTTCATTCTATTCTGTGCCAACACGAGGTTATCCTTTAAGAGTTGGAGGACTTGTGTTGATGTTCGATGTGATGTTCCACTGCTTGAACCTTAGAATTTTCTCTTAAATATGATGTGATGGATGGTGGCTGATACCCATAAAGTGCCATAAATGGGGTCATTTTTGTTGCTGTATGGAAGGAAGTGTTATACCACCTTTCAGCTAGAGGCAACCATTTGACCCATTGTGTCTGTTTATCAGATACAAAGCAACGAAGATATCCTTCCAAATATTTGTTTACTATCTCAGTTTTCCCACAGATTGAGGATGATAAGATGAGCTATGAGCTAACTGAGTACCAAGACAAGAAAATAATTCTGTCCAAATATTTCCAGTGAAAATGGGATCTCTGTCACTTACAATAATCTTTGGGTTTCCATGTAGCTTTTGAATTGTTTCCATAAATGCAGTAGAAACTGTACTGACTTTAAATGGATGTGATAATGCACAAAAGTGTGCATACTTGATAAGTCTATCAACTGCGACCATGATGGCAGTCTTTCCCTCAGACTTGGGTAAACCTGTGACAAAATCCATTGAAACCTCTCCCCAACATTGGTTTGGAATGGATAAAGGTTGTAATAGACCCGATGTCTTAATTGTTTCAACTTTATTTTTTTGGTAAACGAAACATTCCACCACAAATTTTTGAATATTCGATTTAAGGCCATCCCAAAAAAATTCCTTCTTAACCCTGTGGTATGTTTTTAAAAATCCTGAGTGCCCTCCTAAGGTAGAAGTGTGCAATTCCATAATAATCTTTTGTTTTAGTTGGGAATTGTTATAGAGGTATAAACGATCTTTGTACCATAAAGAATCATTTTTCCAGCTAAATGTATCAGACGTACTGGAATCTTGCTGTAAATTTTGAATAAGTGCCCACACTTCTTCATCATTCTTCCATTCCTCCCTTGCTTCGTTTATCCAATCTAGTTGGATAATAGAAATGGTGCACAACAATGCTTCCACATCCTCATCCTTTCTTGAGAGTGCATCTGCCACCACATTTTTCTTCCCTTTTTTTTGTAGATGATATCAAAGTCATAACCCAACATCTTTGTGACCCACTTTTGTTGCTCTTTAGAGTAATCTTTGTTCTACAAAGTATTTAAGGCTATCATGATCTGTTTTTACCTTGAAGTGTCTTCCCATTAGGTAGGGTCGCCATTTCTTAAGTGCATGGAGTATTGCCAACATTTCCTTCTCATAAATAGCTTTGTGTAAAAACTTTCCTTGATTGGATGACTTTCAAAAGTAATGGGTCTTTCATCTTGCATTAAAACATCACCAATTCCATTTCCTGAAGCATCACATTCCACAATAAAGGTTTTTGTGAATTCCGGTGTAGCTAAGACTGGTGCTTGGCACATTGCCTCTTTAAAATGTTCGAAGACCGTTGTTGCTTCTAGAGTCCATGAAAATACATCTTTCTTCAATAATGTTGTTAGAGGTGCTGCTATTCTCCCATAATTCTTAACAAACTTGCGTTATACCCTGTCAACCCGAGAAATAATCGCAGATGCTTTATCGATGTGGAGATTTTCCATTCCTTAATGGCTTTAATTTTTCTAGGGTCTACCTTATATCCTTCATGAGATACAATATGACCCAGATATTTCACCTCTTGTACTCCAAAGAAACATTTGGATCTTTTTGCATATAATTGTTTCTCCTCCAATACTTGTAGCACCCTGTCAACATGTTCAACATGATCCTTCCAAGACTTACTTTAGATTAGTATATTATCAAAAAATACTAACACAATTTTTTTAAGGAATGGTTTGAAAATGGAATTCATCATACCTTGAAATGTTGAAGGTGCATTGGTAAAGCCAAAAGGCATGACCAAAAAGTTATAATGACCGTCATGAGTTCTAAATGTTGTTTTCGGAATGTCTTCAGTCTTCATTCTGATTTGATGATATCCTGGACGAAGATCCAACTTGGTGAAGTAAATTGATCCATGCAATTCATCTAGTAATTCATCAATGACAGGAATGGGAAACTTATCTTTAATAGTGAGCTTGTTGAGATCCCTATAATCCGGACACATGTGCCATGATCCATCCTTCTTGTGCACTAATACTACTGGATCAGAGAAAGAACTTTGACTTGGTTGAATTATACTAGCGTCTAGAATTTTTGCAACCATACATTCAATTTGACTCTTTTGGGCATAGGGATATCTATACGGCCTAATGTTTAGAGGAACACTTCCTGGAATTAGATGAATAGCATGATCATGATCACGAATAGGTGGGAGACCTTTGGGAGTCTCAAATACCTTGGAATGATAGTCCAAGACTTTTTGGAGATCAGGAGAAATAGATGATTCCAATGTGGAAACATCTAGCACACATAATTGTGCAATTACACCCCTTTGTTCCTTTTTTAGAAGCTTTGTCATACCGTTAGAGCTGATTATCTTTCCTGGTTTCCCTACAATACCCCTAATTCAACTTCCTTTCCTTCCGCAAAAAAAATTGATGAAAAGTTCTTGAAAATTAAAAGCTATTGTACCAAGGATTGTAGCCATTGGACTCCTAGTACAACATCAGCACCTCCCATTGGAATGGAAAGCATTGGGCTAGTCAATACATATTCTCCCATGGGTAGCTTGATATTATGCACTTTCTAGAGAAATTTATTGTTCCTCCATTTGCCAACATCACTTGACACTCTGTGTTGATATAAGAAGCAATTCAATTCTTTTGCTACCTTACAATGAATAAAATTGTGGTTACTTCCTGAATCAATCAACATTATTACCTTTTCCTTCTTGATTTGTCCTTCTATCTTGATGGTTTGAGGAGTGGTAATTCTGCCAATGCATTACAAGATATGGTCGGATTCATTTGTTCTTCCTCTAGGCTTTGTTCCTGGAGTATATCCTCTTCTTTTGACCTTTCTTGCTCCTTTTCTTCTTCCTCTTCACAATCTATGTAGAATAATTTCTTCTCAGCACACTTATGACCCTTAGGGTATTTGCTATCACAAAACTGTAACAAAACCCTTTTGCTCTTTTTTCTTCCAATTGTTGTGGTGTCAACCTTATAGGTTGTGGAAGACTAGGGGCAACAACACTTTCATCTTTATAGTTGTGAGTTGTATGCTTCCGGGTTGCCATAATTTTGTTTTCCATTTTTCTTGCTAACCTGAATGCCTTCTCTAATGAATCAGGTTCTCAAAGGTGAACATCATGTTGGATATTATCCTTTAAAGTCCCCATGAACACATCAATCCTATGCTCCTCTGGAATATTTCTTACCCTTATGTTCAATTTTTGGAACTCCTCAATGTGCTCCATTATTGAACCCTTTTGTTTGAGACTTATCAATTGGCTAAAGAAAGTGTTGCTTTTTGTATCCTCATAATGTGCTGTCAATTCTTCTGTAAAAATTGCCCAAGTGATAATTGTTCACGAGAGCAAAGCCATTGATACCATACAAACTGATCTCGTTCCAAATATAAAGTTGCAATATGTACCTTTTGTGTGTTTTGCACATTATTGAGATTGAAAAATTGCTCCATCTGTAATATCCATGTTGTAGGATCCTTGCCATCAAACTTCCTAATATCGATTTTTGGAATATGGTGGGTCTTTGATCCCACATTAGAGTCTATGAAATCATGATTAACATTTCTTTTGTTCGCATCATGAGTTTCCTTTAGTACCTTTTCACCATTAGTAAGTATTTCTTGTAGAAACTTTGTCAAATCTATCTTCAAATCTGCCATGTCTCTCTTCAAATCTGTCTTAAAATCTATCTTCAAATCGCCCATCTTAGCTTCCATGCCATTTATCTTAGATTCCATGCCATTTATCTTAGCTTCTGTTAGCTTTTGTGAGAGTGACATTTGTTGCACTTGCTCTTGTAATTTTGATATATCATGTAGCATTTCTTCCTCTTATTCATGAGTCATGTTAGAGCTTTCAAGTTGCTTATTAGGTGTTTGCATTTTCTTTCCTCGAGGCATCATTTATCGATAATAATGCTCTACTATTCCCTTTGAATTCCTTCAAAATAAATTTTCAAACCAATCTTAAGAAAAAATTTAAAACAATCTACACACCTTTTTTCACTTTGTAGGCGCTCGATATTGCCTCTGATGTATCTCTGTACTTTTAGATCATCCAGTTCTGAAACTATGACCTGTAGTAGCCCTTTGTGTCCTCTTTCCAATGCCACTAGTCTGATCCAAATTGGATTCTCCAAAGACGAGTTATGCGAAATATACCACAGTGACCCGATTATAGACTAGTTCAATGGAGCGAACTTGCACGACGTTCCACGAGTCATTGTTTCGACCTTTGGCTCTGAAAAATATATAGAAAAAACTACAGTCCGTCCTCTTTCTGTACCTTCTTACGAAATTTCAATCCGATGCTCAGAGAGAAAGTTATGACGATTTTCCCTAGGTCACATGTTTGGAATGTAATTCAGGAGTCTGGAAAAAGACCAACTTCCTCAGATCATATCTCCACAAATATAGCACGAAAAGTTCTCAAATTTGGACCCAAGGTTTAGCGTGATTTCTTCTTACATTTTTTTTTTTTTTTAGCTTCTGAAACATCATAGAAAAAGAGTTATAGCGAAAATTCCACGATGACCTATTTGGAGGAGCGAAACCCTAGAATCCAAAACTTTGATACCAAATGTTATGAAACCAGCTCAAGAAAAGATAGAAAAGATAGAAAAGATAGATCAAAGCCTTAGAATTCAGCCTCTTAGAGGGGGAAACCTCCTTTACATTACATAAATGAACAATTCTTGGATGATTCAAATGAAAAAAACTCCTTTCTATATATAGGAGTCTAAGAAGTCACAATATAACCTCGCCGACCTAAAAATAATAATATAAAGCTACAAAAATAACAATAGAGGGATTCTATGGGGCACAGTAATAACAATATGGGGATAATAGGGGTACAACAATATTAATAAGGGATGCAACTATAATAGTAATGGGGTAATCACTAGTATTATAGGGACCCAACACAAGAGGATGCACGTGTTGCACTTACTGCCATAAGCAAGGACATGTTGCTGTAAAATGTTGGACTCTGAATCCAACAATGCTTCCACAAAATTGGAAGAAGGTGGAAAGGGAAAATGGCAGAAATGGAAATGAAGATTCCATGAATGATGTGTTTCAAGATGATTCACATGTTGATGCTGATGTGCAGACAAATGAAGGACCTTTGAAATGGATTGGTAAGAAATGGTTAGAGTTCTTATCCAATTAAGATTTCATGTTTATTGATATAATGCATCTATTTGCATTTCTTTGTTAATGGAATGCAAGTTGCAGGGTTTTACCAAGAAGGTGAATGGAAAAGTTGAGTAGGGGACTCACTTTATTGCTGCAACTTGTATTCATTTTAGCTTCAAAAGTACACTGTACTTAAGCAAAAGTTGAAGGATGAAATGCATGCATAAGCATGATGTGCATGAACACAGGGATGTTGATGATTTCCTTGTATTTGAACATGTGTGTGTGATTAACATGAAGGGTTGACTACTTTGTTTTTAAGCATGCATGTAATGCAATATTGACTTGAGAAAAGTTGTTTTGGTCTCCAAGATGGAGATGATGATGAAGTGTTTCATCTTTTGAAAAGAGTCCTTGAGATCTTTTCTACATTCTTGACTTGAAGGGTAAATTGTTTTAAAGGCATGTTTTACTGGCTTGTTATCTAGTCAATCATTTGTATGTAGATGTAAAGACATGGAGGTGCTCACAAGATGTGAAAACTGTTTCTTTTGTTGAAGCAGGAGTTTAGGCCATCTAGTTGTTGTGTATAATCCTGTTGTTGTTAATAGTTGTTGTTGATAGTATGTCAAACAGGTACAAATGAATTTTTTTTGAAGCAGATGTAACTTCACATTGTTTTGAGTCACCTTGGATCAATGATCAAGGCAGAGAAGTTCAAACTACCGTCTATGACCTTCTCAACATGAGTTTTGCAGGAAGTCAAGGAGGAGGACAATTCTTCCCAAAAGAACAAGCACATCTAGGAAGCAAAGTGCTTACAGGCTTTGGTTCAGAGGCACTATGCAAGACAAGTGTATGGAGGCTGAAAGAAGAGGGTGAGGTACTCATATACTGTTTAGATTAGTATATTAGTCTTTTGAAGACCAACATTTCTTTTTAGTGGGAAGGTGTGATCCAAAATGGATCTAGAATAAACTTTTAAGTCTAAAATTATTCCTCATAGAAAGAAATGAAAGTCAAAGGATGCTCTTCGAAATAGTCTCATTACAGAGATCTCTTCAATCTGAATCTAATGCAATTTGAATGGGCTAAAATGGACTTTGGATGATAGAGTTATTGCAGAAATAAGTTTGCCCATTGTCCTTTGAAAAGGAGGCAATTTTTGATATAAATGAGACTTAAGAGAAGTAGAGGCTTTCTATGGAAAAATCCCATCGGAAGGTTCAAAGGGAGGACTTATACCAAAGGCCTTAAGGACCCCTGATTAGCGATCTCTGATATATCGGATCGGAGGTAGGCTGTCATGCGATATCAGGACCCTGGGCGAGCCGATTGCGATATGCGATGGTCAGTGATCGACCATCGGCATAGTCAAAGGGAAGACCCCTGGGGACATTGTGATTGTGATATGCAACATGCGATTGGGGCTGATAACGATGCACCGATATCAGTGATCGGTGATCAACGAATCCCTGATATAAGGAGCCAATGCCAATTCGACGTGTGATTGCGACTTGTGACAAAGCGTGAACTTGATGAGTTTTATGAACGCGGTTGCATAATATTTGAAATCCAGAATTTCAGATTTTCTGTGCATTCCCGTGTATTTGGGTTTTTGACCATGAGACAATGCGATTGCGATATTGCGACCAAAGGCAAACCCGATAAGGATTATAGACACAATTTCATATTATTTGAAATCCATATTTACAGATTTTCTTTGCATTTCCGTGTAATTGGGTTTTGGCCCTATGCAATGCGATTTGCGATGAGTGATGAATAACACGGACCTACCAAGTTTATAGATACGATTCTATATTATTTGAAGTCCGATTAAACATCCATGATGTGATTTGCGTGCATTTTCCTATGTATTTCCATTATTTGGCTATTTCGGTGAGAGGAAGGCAAAACGATCTGGTGGCCATGCCCACTAGTTCCTTTCCATTTGTAAACGAATTCTTGTGATGAAATAGTCAATTTCTTCAATGATGGAGGTGACTGTAACTGATGCATTACAAAAAGAACAGGAGCTCAATTGATAGAGCAGCTAAAGGTTTCTGAGATTCGCATGGAGTGCAAGTGAACCATTGATAACATAAAGAGCCAGAGCCAAGACCCAGAGCCAGAGCCAGAGCCAGAGCCAGAACTGAGAGCCAGATCCTGAGCCAGAGCCAGAGCCAAAGTTGAGAGAACAACAAAGAGATCAAATGATCCAACTGTTGCTGGTGTCTGATGTGTGCTCAAGACAGAAGGAGTTCCAGAGAGAATAAGATAATTCTGAGGGAGTTGGTGCAAGATAGAGCTCAAGATAGCTTAGAGCGTTGATTGAAGGAATCTAGTCCAGAGAAGCCTAGATCTGTCTACAGAGTATGGACAACCAACGTGATAAGATGGTATTCTAAACCCATAGGGTTAGTTGTAAACCAATGGATTTGAGCATGCAGCTTGTAAAAGAATTCAACCATAATCCCAAAGAGGCTAGTCGAGTTGACTAGAGCTCAAGGAGACATAGCCCAAGATATTAGTGTGAACTCCATATTATATTGTTGCCTTATGTGTTTGTTTATTTGCTGCATTACTTACTATCACATGTATTTAAATATCAGTATAAGCAACAAAACTTAAGGCATTAGATAGTTTAAAGGTAAACACAAGCATACACCTATTTGAAGCATTTTTAATTCCGCAATTGGTTAATCATAAGGTAGATCTTGGAAATTAATAAGCTTTGGAGTGGGAGAGGTTCTTGTAAGCTTGACAAGAAGCCTTTAGTGCCCCATTTCAGATCAATCTCCCACTAAAATCTCTCTAACAACGTGTCAGTTGTGTTCTATATGCATCTCTATATATACATGGCGGTCCTGATAAATGTACAAGTCACATTGAAGATGGAGAACCAGTGGGAAATTCTTAAGAACAAGTCACTAATCCAATTATTAGTGGCTTAATTGCAACACACCATGCCATACCATAGGATATATAATTACACATGTCCATACATTTTTAGGTGATTTTATCACTCCAACTCCCGAGGCTCCACGATTTAGTCTAATTAATGAAGATACCGATTATTAACATCCATGATACCATGTCCATGCATGCTAATTCATGGACCATTCATTTTCCGATAGCTCCATCTTTCCAATGTCATTAGGCCAAACCTATTTGACTTTGGAGTAGTCTATAGTGCGAATTTTTGGAGATGGATGGGACGTTTCTATGGGTGATGGTCATACATAGCATGGCAATAATTACCGTGTCTCTTGATTTCTCGACAACTCCATTTTCCCTGTGAGTTTACATCTTCGAAGGTCTGACAACAAACAGAAGTTTCCACCACTGTTCTTCCAGGCCAACTCAATTAATGAAAGTTCGCGGCACAATCTTTATGTGAAATTCAAAATTTGAAATTTGAGCGCGCTACATGCCCTCCCATGCTCGCTCTGTGTGAATGCATGAACATGTGCATGGTGGAGAGGATGGTAGTGGGTAGCGGACGGATTCTATAGCAAGTGGCTTCCCAAAGAATTTATGCCTCCCTGGTTGCTACAACAATTGTGCCAACATCATTGACCTCTATTTCAATATTGTGGCTAGAGAAGGTACTTATTATTCTTCATTATCCTATTCATGTACCCTATACTGTAGCAGAGGTAAAATATTATATTCACTGGATATCCTACACGAGACATACCTGTAACCATGAATATATGTATGGATTTTACACCTGAATTCAACCCATGATTGATTCATATAGATATATAATTTCTGGTGTCTACTTGCGCCCACCTGTGCGAGGTTCACAGAACTAGAGACCGTGGGATGATAAGTGAGGTTACATAATTTGTTATTGCTTCCACAACAATTGGTTTTGGCGATATAACAATTCCTCCCACTTCGGCTCCATCTCCAGTCTCTTCGCTCAGTCATTAGCAACTAGATTTGTAATTTTTCTAATGCTTGTACAAGCAGTGGAGTGTACAGCCAAATTTGTTTTGTAGAACTTATATCTTCTATTTGCTATTATTGAAGGGTCCAATGTGATTCATTGGACTTTCTTTTTCAAATATTCCTTCAATTAATAAAATTTACTGTAACTTTATTTGGAACAAGGGATTTAATTCACAGTAGTAAGTGTTTTTCGAATCACTTTATAGTTTTATGGTATACTTCAGCACTTTGTGGAAGTATGATTATAACACACATTTTATGTATGATATTTCAATTTTATGAATTCTTCATTCAAGGAGGGCCATTTCAAATTATTAATCATCTTTATATAGTAATATATAAACTTACATGAAAGGGTTTTTTAATTATATTTGCCCTATTGTCCACTTAATAGAGTTTCTTGTCCAATTATACATTATATGATTTTAATTAACTACAATAATATCTAAATACATATCACCAAGATTGAAATGAATTAAAAATTCTAAAAAAGCTAATCATACACTATCTTAATAGATTATATAATTTCATCCTTAAAAAGCTCAAAGAGCTCTTAATACTAGAGAAGAAAGTAGAAAAAACCAACAAAATTATAAAATAGTAAAAAGGATGAAACCAACCATGTGAAAAAGCTCTTAATACCAGAGAAGAAAGTAGAAAAAACACCAACAAAATTATAAAATAGTAAAAAGTATAAAACCAACCATGTGAAAAGGAAATAAAATTAAATAGGTAAAATTTAAGAAATGAGAAAAAAAAAAGAATATTTAAAGTATAAAACCAACAATGTGAAAAGAAAAAAAATTAAATAGGTAAAATTTAAGAAATGAGGGATAATATAAAAAAAGAATTAAAGAAAAATTATATTTTAAAATTTATCAAAATAAGAAGTCATTTTTTAAAATTGAAAAAATAAACAAATAACTAAATGAAAATTTATCAAAGTAATTAATTCTTTTAACACATGAAGAAAAAAATATTCTCATCATTTATTTTTAATTTATATAGACTTATAAGTAATAATAATGTGCACACATTACTACATTAAGAAGAGAAAAATACATCTACGTGTGGTTAGAAAGGGGATGAAACAATTAATGAATATATTGCTACATTAAAAAAATTAGAAAAATACAAATTAATCCCATCTTAAAATTATATTATATAGTGTGTTTTGGTGAGAGAGAACATTTAAAGAAATTCGATCCCTTAAAGTGATTGATAGATTCAATTTTAAGATGGATCTACACTAGTTAATAATAATATAATTTCATATCATGCAAAATTTCATTCACCTTTACAATGTAGTATTGGGTATAGAATTTGTCATGAACAAACCAATGAATATAATGCTACATTAAAAAATTTAAAAATACAAGTCAATTACATCTTAGATGGCACTAAATTAAATTAAAAAAATAAATAAATCACATGCATAAATAGATATCTATGTGACAACATCTAAAACATATTAAACCAATATTCATACATCTTAAACCTAGATATATCAAGCATTTAGAGGTATAGAGTTTGTTAGTGTGTAAATTTTATTAATATGAAGGAATTAATACACAACATGGAATTAAATGATGAAAGGATTACATTTTAAAAGATTGGTCTCTTTAGGTGCTTGGTAGATTCAAGTTTGAGATGAATATGAGCTAGTTAATAACAATATAATTTCATATTATGCAAAACGTTTCATGCATTTAAAATGTAATATGAATAGAAGTTGTGAAGAACAAACCAATAAACGTATTGCTACATTAAAAAAAAATATACAGCTCAACTCAATCTTAAACAATATTAAATTAAATTAAATAAAAAAATTAATAACTACATACACACATATGTATGTTAACAACATTTAAAAAAAAATCATCTAAGATCATGATTAGTCAATTTAGTGTCGTAAATTGCTTGCATAAATTATCAACCGAGGCTTGTACACTGATAAAGTGTGGTGCACTATATGTGTTTAGTTAACCTTTCCTTACTTCATTGTTTTGTATATTATGTTGTTTTGGGGGGTTTTGGTTCTTTGATGTCTAAGAATGTTCAACCTAAAACTATGAGAATATTTAAGTGAATCTAAAGAAATCTTCCTAAGTTAATCTAATTCTCTAAATAGAAAACTATTGGCTAGTTAGAACCTAATTTGGAAAACAAAGCATCTACCTTATCTTATCGTTATTCCTAATCCATGGATCTAATTCTTAAAACCAAAAATGAAATTGTAGTGTTTGTTTTAAGTAAAGATAGAAAATGAAATCAATTAAAGTACTTCTGGTTACTTTAACATTCAATTATGAAGTATGATCTTCTTGAGATGGAGTATAAGCAACTGTCTGTACTTTAACGTCCTAGAAAAATAAGTAGAGTATGCAACTAAGTGAGAATATAAGAGAAACAAGGTGAAAGCATGTAAAACTAACTGTAAACAACTAATGTATTTTTGGCTTTCTCCAAAATTCAAATGTGAAACATTAACCTCTTGAAGTGCTGCATAAGAAGTCAATTATGCCTTAAGTCCTAAGTTCCTATGAAGCTAATAACAATGTACTGAGTAATTTCAATCATTGTATGAATTAGACATTTAACCATTTAGTTTAGGATCATCATCATCTTGAAATGGATTTTGAAAACATCCATTAAGACAGTTAATTGACAATTCTGTCGACAAAACAATAAGAAAAACTAAGCAACTATGTATTCTTATCACTTCAATCTTAATTCAATTTGGAAACAGAGTTATTTTTCTCCATCAAATATCTTAGAAGAACAAGGCTGCACAGTTGTGAATTATCACTATGCTATTGATCAAAAACTAGAATGAAATATTATCCTAATTAGAAAACAGATTTGTTGAAAACAGAGTAATGCAAATTGAACTAAAAACAACAATAAAAACAGCCTCTAGTGTAGGGGCCCTTTGCAACTTATTTGGCTAGACTGCTGGCTGGTTAAAGATGCTCTTAACCAATCATTCACTACAGGAACTTTATATTATGATAAAATAAAGTCTGTATACAGAGTATAAGCAAAAAGCCTGAATTTAACACTTAATTTATGAATTGTTTCTCAGTTCTATGTAACTGATATTTAAAGGAAAATAACATAACTATTTGTGAGATAAACTTGCTACAGGTGGCTAATACGAATTAGATTTGCAATAGGACTGTTGGACTCTTGATTTCCTACGAAAGAGCAAATCAAGAGTCCTACTGCTTTCGGATAACGTATTTTGACTCCATCTTTGACCATGATCCTAGGCTTTCTTTTTTGTCGATTTGGACCGAGTGAATAGGATGGAATCCATGTGGAGATGATTCTAGAAATGCCTATGTGGCCTAATTCTTCATTTGACACCTAGAATCTGCCAAACCATGAGAGTAGCTACGGAATCCACAGTTAGTTACAGAATAGGCTGCGTTCTGTAGCTAAATTGAAAAAATCTACTCAAATAGCAAGAACATGAAAATATAATATGGCAATCATTTTAATGGTTTCCTTAAGACAAAACTTAGCATTTATCATTGATTGGGGTCTGTAATCTTATGAGAAAGTGAGGGAAAAAAGTGAGAAAACTGTCAAGGAGAGGGTAATTCTGAGGTTTAATAGATCCATCTTAAAACCAAATCTTTCAAGCATCTAGAGGTATCAAAGTTGTTAGTGTGTAAACATTTTAATATGAAGGAACTAATGCATGGCATGGAAGTAAATGATAAAAAAATTACACATCTAACTATGTTATCCCTTTTAGTTTTTAATATTCAAATTTAATATGGATTTAAGCTAATAAGAATGCATAGGTGTTTTTAGTACAAAAATTCATATCATGCAAAAACTCCCTTACCTTTACATGTATGCGAAGAAAATATCTATTATGAAGACTATTTTCCTCTCTTAGGAACACTCAATGTCCCTAACCCATTTTTTTTTATGCAAAACTGCCTAATAGTACCTAGAATACCATTTGGGGATCAAAGACCCCAAATAAAGGCTACTATTCATGGTGGTATGCCTTATTCACAATGCTTAATCATGAAGACTATTTTCCTCTCTTAGGAACACTCAATGTCCCTAACCCATCTTTTTTATGCAAAACTACCTAATAGTACCTAGAATACCATTTGGGGATCAAAGACCCCAAGGAAAGGGTATTATTCATGGTGGGATGCCTTATTCACAATGCTTAGGACCTAGAGGGTTCATTTTCCTATGTAAGGCCCTTGTTTCTCTTTTTTACCATGGTTTAGGCCCTAGAGTTATCCTTATTTCCAAAATCCAATTAATTGCAACCATATCCCATTCAAATTTGAAAATCATGTAGAGAGGTCCTATGTGGTGTGTCAATGTATCTTCCACCATGTTTGAGCCTAACAATATTTTTAAAATTCTGACTTGTTGATATAACATACTCAATAGGTTATGTCATTTATTGAGGTTACTAGATGCTTCTTGAAACCACAAAAACTTACTATTTTTGCTTTGATACCTCTCTCTTATATATCCAACCACCCCAATGGCATGTTTTAGGTGTTGGAGTGCTCCAAGTTCCTTTCACAAACTTATAACTATTCTCTAATACCACTTTTTAGTGTATCTAGTATCCATACTACACCCATGACACTTTGATTTTAACTTTATTCCAAATATGGTATGTACAAAAACATGTACTTAGGCTAATAGTTATGTTTGTACTCATGTAGTTACTAATGGTTAATTTATTGAATTTTTATCCTTTTAGGTGATGGAAAAACATTTATTATGGAGGCTTTGCCACTAAGAGCTTAAGAGGAAATGATTAATTTAATGAACAAAGCATTTTGAATAGAAAAATGGTTTCGCTTATGGATTAGTTTCTTTGAGATATATGGTTGCAAACTATGTGATCTCCTTAGTGACGGGAGGTATGTATATGAACATACGTGTATTCAAATTGATTTCATATAACCGTAACTACAAATATTGATTCTATATTTTAGGTGCCCCATTCTTATGGGTCTTTACAAGACCTTATAGCATCTATATGAGAATATATTAGAAGCCTTTCCAACTTGAAGAGATATGTATGATGGTCTTTTTTTCTTGAAGTTTTCATCTTGAAGAAGGGTTTTTGTTTAGATTCAATGATGTTTTTGTAATAAAAATGAGCTAATAATAGTGTTTAGGGAGGGATCTCTTAATTCCAGACACTATGGAGTGAGAAAAACATTAGAAAATTTTCCATATATTGGTTGTAAATTCAATCCACTGTGAAAATTATTTTATGTGCAATTGTTCATTGTGTAAAATTTTAAAGATAACAAATAGAAAGTTAGCATTTCACACTCCAATTCTTGTTATTTCATTTATCTGGAAAAGTATTTCCATATCCGTCTTGAGAAATTTACCAGGAAGGAGTTGAGGAAATGATATGTAGTTAGTACCATGAAATTTTTTTCTCTTTTGTCTGAAATTCCTCATGTAGCAAATGATGGTACATTTTGGGTAAATGATTTATATCATTTTTTTTTTATCAAGATAACATAGTTTTTTAAAGCATGCTAACTCAATGGAAGATCACTTTCTTTGCAAGTAAGAGGTTGGTGGTTTGATTCCATCCTACCCTAAAATTAATTAATTATTTAAAGAAAAAAATATTCACATTATATATATTTTTTTCTAAGTAATACTATTCTATTGAAAAAAACAAAATTAAAAATGCAGCGAGGCTCCGGCCTCTGCAGTGCTGAACAGAGTTATGTCAAAATTTAATCAAGAAGACAAAACTCAACTACCCACCAAGGGGAAACCAGTTCGAGTGAACCCATTGTTAAATGCCCACGCAGGGGTCTCAATTCTTAACCTAAAAAGGCCCACACAGGGGTCCTAAATCAAAACCAATCAAAACAAGCCACAAGGTTTGAAAAAAAAGTAGAGAAAAAACCCCATGAAACCAACCCATGAAACAACAAGAGAGTGGTGAATCGAAACTTGGCAACTTGGCCCCCCTAGGTCTCGTCTGGTGGAGGCTCCTCCACAATGCGACACGCGTATTCATACCAGTCATCATCCTCTGCTGACGTGCCGCACGGGATGCCATCGACTGCTTGTGAACCGGCCGAACTGCCCTTGACTGCATGCTTGCCTAATGTGCCACCCGGGATGCCACCAATTGCTTGGGTGGCACCCGAACTGCCTTCGATTGTATGCTTGCCTTCAGCCATATCCTCGCGATGCAGAATGCTGTCATGACCAACCTTTCTCGTCTTCTCTGTCGTCTACTACTTGCTGTTGTTTCCTTTCTCTGGTTCACATCCATCCTTGTTTGTCTTATCTGCCTTCTGCTGCTTGCTGTTGTTCCCTTTCTCTGGTCTAGGTTTGCCGGTTTGAGCATCTTGCTCATCCTGCATACTGATTTCCTCACTGAAGGTCACTATGATAGTGGCAATGATATTGGGACGATGCAACATACTGTGAAAGCGAAAGTGGGTCGTGTGGTGAGAGGGGTGGGGGGGGCAGGGAGGTTGTCCGTTTGGGTAGCAGCATTCATTCTTCTGGCACCATGGGCCTGTGCTAGACCTTTACCACTGCACATGTCAGGGTGTCTATCAGAGAAATGACCTCTGGAATGAATAGTAGAAGGGGATGAGGAAGGAGTTGCTTGTTCAGGGGTGGGCATTGAGGGGAGGCGAATGCTTCCGCCGCGGCTACCACCTCTTCTGTTACGCATTCAATGGCGAGTATGCGGCATGGCTAGTTGATGGTTGTTGGTTTGGGCCAAAATGACTGTGTTGTTATCAGTGATTGCAGTAGGGGAGGTAGAGTTTACTCTGGAATTGATGTGGCTATTCAGAAGAGATGTAGAGGAATTCTGGGCGGAATTTAGAGCACAGTGAGTGGTTTGGGAGAAATGGAAGTCGTTCCCCAAATCAATACACTTGAGGATCCAACAGTGCCTCTCTGTAATTGTTTGTGAGCTTGGCTTCGCAACATGAGGGGGTCAAGGGTAGTTTAGTGGGGATGGGATGAATGGGTTATGGCTTGCAGAAGCCATGGCCTTATGCCTGCTGCGAATTCCTCGACTTGAGCACCCGAGTAATGGTGCTTGCAGGTCAACTGTGGCTTGCCATAAATTGGCATGGAAGGGGATGCGGGTGGCCATGCGACCTGGCCACCTGCCGTCCTTCTGTCTAATCTGCATTAACGTCAATTTAATCACTCGCATCTGGGTGTGCCTCTTCACTTTGTACCAGTTCATTGTATTCCTGTAGTTGGGAAGCATTGGTGGTTATGTTGAGCGAACCTGTATGTAGAGTCCAATCTCTGTCCACCCCCAAATTTTCCAGGAGATCAGACACTTTGTTGCCTTCTCTTTTGATGTGTTTGAAATTGATTGCTCTATTAGTGGTGAGCCATTGATCTATGAGCTCTAATCTTTTTGACAATCTCCAACTATTGATCACTTTGTATGTCGCGGTACCCTGCAGGATCTGATTAGCCATATTAATAAGAATCTAAGAGTTGCCTTAGATTACTAAGGGGAAGAAGTTGTGTCATTGAGCTAAAAGAAGCCCTTTCCATAGCCCCTCTAGCTCTGTAGAGTTGTTCGTATCCTATCCAATTGAGCCTAGGAAAATTAAAAGAGGTTTGCCTTTGTGATCCCTGAATATTCCTCCATATCCTGCTCTGCCTGGGTTACCTTTGGAGGCCCCATCGAAGTTTAACTGTATCATATTATGTGGCGAAGGGATCCATTTGTTTGGAATATTGTGATGTAAAGAGGATTTACTATGTTTTTCCTGTACCTGGTTCATCCGAAGATTCCATTTTGTCCATATATTCTGCTCTTGTGGAAGGGAAGGAAAGTCCTTTGTCCATATATTTTACTCTTGTGGAAGGGAAGGAAAGTCCTCTTCATTCCAAGTTTGGAGCATTAAAGTTTCCTAAAGGTTGTTGCAAAAGCTACTTCATGGGACTTCTAATGGTGTACATTGATCTTTGAATATGCGGCGATTTCTTTCTTTCCATATAGACCACATTAGAAGACATGGGATGATTTTCCACAAAAAATTTAATAGTTTTCTCTTGTATGGATTGATTGCCCAACTACGAATGGTGTTGGTAATATCATCTTTAATTCTTCCTTCTTTTTGGCATCTAAAACTTGTTTTTTCCCAAAGTCTATTTGCCAAATTGCAAGAGTTCATGAGGTGCTGGATGATTTCTTCCTGTTGTTTACATTTAGGGCATATGGAGGGCCCATGGAAATGTTTTTTCCTTAGATTGTCCCAAGTGAGTATTTTTTTTGACATAACAACAAAAAGAAAGTAGAAACTTTGGGCCAAATGTTGGGGGACCATACTTTGTCCCAGAGAGGATCCTTGACTGTTTGATTACCAATTATTAGTTTGTATGCCTATTGAGTGGTAAAAGTTCCACGTGCATTATAGCCCCATTGTATTATGTCCTTCTTGTTAGAAAAACGAATTTTCCTATTGATAAGCTCTGTCTCCAAATTCTTATGAATAGACTCTATTCCTTACCTAATGATGTGAGTCTTGCTTATCCATTGTCTATATCCCTGATTGAGAGTAGGCATCCAATGCTAGCTAAATTTATCTATTTGATGCTCCTCCCATTCCTGTGTTTGGTGAGGTCTGATCAAGTCGCTCAGTTTGGGTCTCTGGTGCCAAGAGTGATCCCAAAAACGTGCAGTGTTCCATCCCTTATTTCCCAAAAACTATGCTGTTGGATTATAACTTTGCGTTGATTGGCCGCATTCAAAATTAAGGAACCTTTTATTCGAATTAACTCATCTGTCGGTCAGTTGTTTGCATATTTGGCAGTCCAGAGGATGGCCCAGGGTGTGTGCGTAGGAGAAATCCATTTCCACCATAATCTTGCTCCCATGCCTGCATTGTTGTGTTGAGGATCTCGGATCCTAGTGGCCCCAAAAATTTTTGAAAGGCAAACCGTAGCCCACTTGACTAGTGCCCATTTTATATTCTGTCCCGAGGATACCCATAAAAATTTCGTTGTAGATTTTTTATTTTCTTAAGCACCCACTTTGGTGCTGCCAAAACAGAGAAAATACAAAGAGGCATGGATTGCAGGACAACTTTGACTAATACTAGACGACTGGCCATATTGAGGGCTCTATAAGTCCAGGAGAAAATGCAAGCTTCCAATATTTTTAGGAGCAATTTCCAGGAGGAGTGCTCTAATGCAGAGTTAGTCATGGGTGCATCCAGATATTTAGAAGGGAGAGAGGCAATCGAGAATCCAAAAATGTGGGATATAGAAGATTGAGTGGTGGAAGGGGTATGAAAGAAAAAGATTTGGGATTTAACATTATTAACGTTGGCACCAGAGGCTTCAGAGATCTCATTCAGAAGGGATTTTATTTTAAGGGCTTCTTGAACCAAGGGATGTGCAAACAGCACGTTATCGTCCACAAATTGTTGGTAGGTAAAAGTAAGGGTATTGGGGAAGGAAATACCTCTGAGTTGTTGTGATTGAAGAGCATTTTTGATACTTCTGCCTAGCCCCTCCACCATTAAGACAAAAATAAAGGGGGAAAGAGGATCTTCTTGTCGGATGCCTCTAGAGGGATGAAAGGGGGTGGAAGGTATGCCATTGACCAGAATGGAGAAAAGAGTAGAGGATATAAGACTCATAACCGATCTAACCCATGGAGGGGAGAAGCCAAAGGTAATCAGCATCCTTTGAATGAAAGTCCAACTTAACTTATCAAAATCTTTTGAAAGTTCAATTTTAAGGAGCAGATCTGATTTTTTGAGATGCTTTAGGGAGTGTATGATCTCATGGGTGAGAATGATGCCATCTGTGATTTGCCTCCTTTCCACATATCCCGATTGTTCTGGCGAGATGAGCATAGGTAGCAGCGGCTTCAGGCGAGAGGCGATAACTTAGAGATGATTTTGTATATGACATTATAGAGAGCGATAGGCATGAATTTGTCCGAAGTTAGAGATTTCTCTTCTTTGGGGATAAGGGCAATAAAAGTCGCGTTCAAAGAGGGAAGCATCCAGCGTAAGTCCGGGATTCTTCAACTACTTGCCAGACCTCCTCTTTGATGAGATCCCAGAAGTTATGAAAGAAGTTCGAGGTAAATCCATCTGGACCAGGTGCCTTTCCTTCCTTGAGCTGTCGCATAGCAGAATCGACTTCTTGTAGAGATACTGGACAAAGGAGAAGCTGATTGTGTTCTTATGTTATAATTCTCGAAATGTTCTATATAATATTCTCTATAGCTAGCTGTTGGTTGACTTGTGGTTCTTGATGCACTCGTTTGAAATATGTAAGAAGCTATTGTTCTATGTCCTCATGGTTTTCCAATCATACTCCTTGCTGATTCTGAATATGAGTGATATTGTTGTGCATTCTTCACCGTATGATGGTGCGGTGAAAAAATTTCGTATTTCGCTCTCCCTCCTTAAGCCATCTAACTCTAGATTTTTGTTTCCAAAGTATCTCCTCTTGCTTTTCTCTTTCTGCTATTTGAATTTGAAGGAGCTTTTCCTGCTCTGAGAGGGCTTCAGTTCTTCCTTCAGTAATTATTGTTTGTTGGATTCTTTTCATTTCCTGAGCTAGAGCATTCTGAGCTCGAAAGATATTGCCAAAGGTCAGTTGATTCCAATGCTTGATGTTCTTTTTGAGATGTTTGAGTTTTTGTTGGCATTGATACATTTTTGAACCTTCTGGGGGACTGAAGCATTTCCATGCTGTATGTATCATATTGTTGAAGTCAGGATGCATCAGCCAGAAGGATTGAAAATGAGAAGGTCTTTGAGTTTTATTCCCGAGTCTTTTCCATTGGAGTGAAATAGGCCAACGATCTGAGCCAGAAAGAGGTAAGATCGAGGCCGAAAGATCTCCTCCAAGATGAATGGCATTGTTTGAAAGTAGAAATTTGTCTAGTTGGGAGGCGATTTGTTGGGTACTAGTTCTTCTATTTTTCCATGTGTAGATACCATTATTGAATGACATATCAATAAGCTAGTTGTTTTGTATGAAATTCCTTAAGTTGGTACTTTCACTGTCGAGTTTGTTCCTGCCTCCACTTTTTTCTTCCAGTTTAGTAATCATATTGAAGTCTCCTCCTGTTATCCAGAGAGGATGTATTCTAGTGGAGTTGATCAGAGTTAATGTATTCATAATGGCTAACTTATTCACTACTTCCTAGGGGAAATAGACATTGGTGATGTGACCATGCACATTTGTCCCTATTATATGAAAAGTGGCTTGAATGAAATGATGACTCTCATGGATGTTAGTAAGTGTGATAGCTCACTCATCCCAGGCTATTGCTAGTCCTCCTGAGGCTCAAAAGGTATCCACTGCTACTTTTGACTGCCTAGCCATGCTTTGGCAAGAGTTTGGCCAAGTGTGGTAGAATTACATTTTGTTTCTTGCATGAAGAAAATTTGGGGTTTCTCTTGTTGAATCATGTTTTTGATCATTCTGTATTTTCCAGGGTTGTTTAGCCCTCTTATATTCCAAGATGTGAGCTTCATATTTCAGTATTGGGTAGGGGACTGTAGTACTTTGTAAGCTTGGAATATCTTCCTGATTCCACCAGCATTTCCCCAATGCGGATGGTTCTTTGGAGGTCTGTCTTTCTCCCACATTTCTTAGTGTCTTTAGGAATATTTTTCCCATCCCATTGGCCTTTGGGTTGAATACCTAGAGATCTTTGCTGATGTGCTCTGGAAAGGATAACTTCCAAGCTTTCTAGTTGCATTTTTGGGATTTTGTCAAATTCTTTTTTCTTGCAAGCTTGCTCTAGGCCGAATATGTCCAGATCTCCTATGCCTATACTTTTAGGCTTTTCTTCCATGTACTTGGCCTCATTGCTTTCCGCCACGAAGTCTGTTGAAGCAGTGGTCTCTTTCTAAAAAATGTCAATATCCATGCCATGAGGTTTCCAGATCGGAGTCATACTGGGCGTGGATGTGGTGAGATATTTGGATTGCGAGGGCTTTTGAGTTTTCCCTGAGCCTGTGGGGTTGACTTTAGAGGTTACCTTGAGAGGCTCTTTGGAGGGAAAGGGGGACTTAGGGTCTACCGGAGCAGGTTGAGCTATAATGTCAAAGCCATTACTGGTGGATGGCATTGAGGTATTGGCGGAAGGGTTTTTAGGATTTGATGTAGGCTTTTTGTAGTTCTTTTTGCGATTGTTTACCTTGGTGAAACTCTCATAATCAAGTTTCTCTGAGGAGGTATAAGTTGGGGGTTTCACATTTAGCGGGAGATCACGAAAGAGATGGACATGGGCATGACATTTTCTGCATCTGAATGGAACATGTTCATAATCTATTAATTGAATCCACTCAAAATCATCATGATATAGACTTATCGTATCTGGAAGAGATTTTCTTAGATGTATATAGACACAAATGTGGGCATAGGATGTATATCTTCTGAGTTTTGTCTCCTCCACAATTTTAATGAACTCCCCAGTCCATATCCAATTTCTTTCAGTGAATCTTCATCCCAATATTCCAGTGGAAGGGAGTAAAGACGGATCCAGACTAGTGCCCAGCTTAGATCCTCTTTTTCCCGGTTGAATCTCTCAATCCAATCTCTCAGGTATAGACCAACAACATTGAAGAAGTAGGGTCCTCCATCGATTACCCTATTCTGGTATTCTATACAGTTGAAGACTGCCGTGAAGAAGCCCTTTGGTCCGAGCTGCAAGGTGATGTGCCCTTTTGGTTTCCATTTGGCTACAATACAACTGTGCAGGGCTTTCTCTGTGGGCCAGAAGCCGATAAATTTCATGATTAATGCATGATCATTCATGAGCTGGATTTTGGTACTGATTCTTTGACTTAGTAGTTCAATCTTTGGTCTTTCTGCTGCAACAGGTTTGCAGGTTGCTGAGGTTGCTTTGGGAACCTCGTCCATTCTTGCGTTATCTATCTGTGCATTCTTATTCGTTTCTGTTTCTTCCTGTGGCTTTTTGTGTTTGCCTAGATTCTTCTAGTTTGTCGGCTTTGCTCGATTGGTGGTCTGATCATTTCCAGTTTGAATTTGAGGTTCTCCCTGATCGCTGGGGGGAGGCACTGTGTCCCCCCCTGGAGGTTATCCATGACGAATACTCTATTCGTTGTCGTGTGTTATTGCCAGTGTTGCTGATAAACTGTTGCAGAGGCGTCGTGGTCTGAGCAGGTCTGCTGTTGCAGGGTCTGACAAAATCCTAAACTGCGATCGTTCCATCGTCTTCCCCCGTTTCCGCAGTTGATTATGAGTTGATCATATATTTATATAGTTTATTATATATTTATTTCTAAAGAGAATTTTTATTATCTCTAGAGAGACAAGAATTAGGATTAAAGACATTTTGTCTCTATAGAGACAATAACTAGGATTAAATACATATTTTTTTGCTTATGTAAGAGTCGTACCTTCTTATCAATGAATCAAACAAAAATTACAATATGTACAAACTCCATCACCCTGTGTGGACATAGGCAAAAAGGAAAATTCCCATCTGAAGTCGATCCCTCAGTTTAACAAAAAGTACCTACCCAACCCTTTTTTATTACAAACACGTCAAATCATTGGGCGTCTCAGGTCCTATGAGCCCATATGTAACCACGCGCCCAACCCTTCCTATATTTCAATCGCTGCCGTTTATTCTTCTCTTTTGATCTAACGACCGAGGTATACATTGCACCATGAGGAGGTAAGAAGATTAACGCTTGGGCCCCACCAAACTACTCACTCCATCTAGAGCATTGATCTACCTTGCTCCATTGTACGGCTGAGCCGAATATCACGTGATTGATGCCGTCAAACTTTATAGTGCAATGAGGGTGGTTTTTAGACTGGGCCCTCATCCACGTGTCATGTGCTATGTGGCTTCGTCGCCAAATTTTAGAAACCACCTTTTTCATGAAAGGGGTGTGATCGCACTAAAACCACTTTGTTAGCTGTTTTGACTTCTGCAACTGAAAAATTGGGTAATGGTGTTGCTTAAATTGATGCCTTCGCTTGTTACCTGTAACATTGCTTCGGTCTGAGAAAAAATTTCTTCCTACGCTGGGAATATTCCAGATTGTGGTCACCATGACTGCTAAGGCCAACCTTGGCTCGCCTTCCATTGTAAACCTCTCTGTCCAAAATTGTCAAACCTTCTGACATCTGTCCATTATGAGTTGGATTCGTTGGTTTTGCTCCTATACACTTTTTTATCCTCCTCTTCCTGGATATGGCAGAGTTTTCTCAGGTTGCTATATGACATTGCATTCCTCTCCATTAAAATTGCACTATCCCTACAACTGACACCTTGGTTGTCTAGAATGTCTGCCAATTTGTTGGCCTTTCTCCGCACATGTATGAATCTGAGAGTGCGCAGTTCCTGTAGATGTACCTAAATTTTATGGAGGACCCGAGTTAACCTCCAGTGTTTTGTAACCTTTTCCGGCCCTGTTCCGTTATTGATTCTCTTGGCTTTGTTGATGACTAACTTTGAATCAGCTTCTATTATGACATTTTTGGTAATTGTCTTGTATCAAAAGTTCTAAGCATTGTTCCAAAGCCATTAGTTTTTCCATGTTGTTGGTGGCTTTTCCTAAGTGTCCATAGAAGAGGGAGATTATGCTACCTGTATCATCCCTAAGAACCCCCCCAAAGCCAGCCTTCCTCGGGTTGTCTTTAGAAGCTCCATCGATGTTATACTTTAAAAAACCTTCTGGGGGAGGATACCAAAACTCTTCAAGCTTTTCTCTCATGATTATTTTCCTGTCTTGGCCTTGTGGAATAAGCCCCTGCATGCGTAACTTCCTGAGAATTCTTAACTCTTCTTCAGAGGGAGGACTTTTGGGGAGATTCCTCACTATGGTACCGACTGTCTCCTTAAGCTATTTTAAGATCAGCTCTACTAGGCGGAGAGAGGAATTATTTTCCTGTTTGAATATTCTTTTGTTACTTTCTTTCCACACATTCCATATAATGAAACTTGGCTAGAGAGTCCAGGCAACAATGAGAACTTCATAATCTGAAAAATTATTCCTCCAGTTGTTTAGACTGTTAGTGATACTTTCTTTGTCTCTATCAGACTGATTGAAGATGTTGGTAAAAAAATCCCATAACCTGGCGGCGAAAGTGCAGCAATTGAGAAGATGTTCCATAGTCTCCTCTTGGTCTTCACAGAGCTAGCATCTGGAGGGTCCCAACATACCCCTTTTTTTAATGTTGTCCCAGGTTTAGATTTTCCTGTGGTGAACCAACCACATAAAGAGTTTGATTTTCATCCAGCCTTTGTGCCTCCATAGCTTCTACCAAGTTTTATTTGGAGCTTGAGATTCCAGATCAAGGAGAATACCTTTTGCTTCCTTGATATTAAAGTTGCCCTCTTTGTTGTTACCCGATCTTAGTTGGTCCTGCCCTTCAGTTACTAAAATCATCCTCTGATCCAGCATCCTCTTAAGGGAGTCTGCTTTACTATTGAGGGTTCTATCCTCTCTGCCATCTATGTTTTTCCATGTTCTCCATTTTCCTGCATTTTGTGAATGCTCCCAAAAGTATTTCACCTTATTAATCCTTGTTTGTCTGTCTCATGCTCGAGGCCCAAAAATTCCTCCCTCAGTAGATTAGGTTCCCATTTCCATT
>APFE030128106.1:0-24266 GCA_000404065.3 Pinus taeda | reverse complement strand
AAAATTATAATTTAAACGATTAAAATCCATAATTTTACCAAAATATAATTACAGCGGTGATAAAATGTAAACCTAGCTGCAATCATGTCATAAAACAAGCTTATCATAAAAATTCTTGTAAAAACGAAACTTTCACAGAAAACAATAAATCAGAACACATGATCCACTCATAGTTTTAGCTCACATATAATTGACCTTTGAATAAAAATAATTCAAAACTGCATTCCGTAAGTAAGTTATTTGGTATTAGTACGCAGTGATTGACATTTGACCGAAAATAAATCAAAACAACAGCTTTTATGACCCACCAGTAGAGATTTGAACAAAAGAGACATGGTGCAAGTTGATAAAATAATAATCATCATATCACAACGAGCTTACCATGTAATATATTTCTGTTTTTAGAGCAGCTGTACGAAAGAATATGGGATGATGACTTTTGCAGTGTTAAGAAAGAAAGGAATAGAAAATGTGGGGTAGAGATTACTTTTCTTAGTATTTGAAATAGTTAAATAGATTATATAGAACCATAAATATCTAGAGTAATTATAATTATATAGAAAATATAACAATAATGACTGACAAGAGTGAAACTCATTAAACTGAAATAATTTTGAAAATATTACCACATTTAGTAGATAATAAAATCAAAACTGAGATTTTAAAGAGAACTCTAAGGCTCTTTTGTTATCCCATGGGGTAATAATGATATTATAGTTATCACTTTTGAATAGAGGTATTAATGATATTATAGTTATCACTTTGGAATAGAGTTGGATTGCTATCTGGTCATTCATCATCCTTGCTTAACTTTGTACCTGTTGCAACTAGTGTAGGGATAGATTTGCAATTCTCCATCTTGAATCTTTTCAACAAATCTTTAGCATATTTATTTTGACAAATAAAAATTCATTTTTTAGATTGCTCAACTTCTATGCCAATAAAATATTTCATAAGTCCGTGATTTGTCATCTCAAATTCTTTCATCATCGTTGTTTTAAATTCATCTAATTCAAAATCACCTGTATAAATCATGTCATCAACATATAAACAAACAATCAATATCCGCCCATGCTCATTTACCTTTGTGTACAAGGTAAGCTCAACCTTGCTTTTACAAAATCCATTCTTGATCATGTAGCTTTCAATTTTGCTATACCAAGCTTTAGGTGCTTGCTTTAGTCTATAGAGCATTTTCTTCAATTTGTAAATATTATCCTCTTTTCCTTCAACTTCATATCTTGGACGTTGTTGCACATAAATTTCTTCTTCTAGAATTTCATTCAAGAAAGTTGATTTCACATCCCTTTGACATACTTTCCACTTGTTCTAAGTTGTTGTGGTTAGAGCTCTTACGATATCCAATCGGACTACTGGAGCAAATGCTTCTCCAAAATCTATTCCTGGTTGCTGCGAGAATCCTTTTGCTACAAGTCTTGCTTTAAATATGTCAATTTCACTTTTCTCATTCATCTTTGTCTTGTACACCCATTTCATACCAATAAGATTTGTGTCCTTTGGAAAATCAACCAAATCCCATGTATCATTCTTTTCAATAGCTTCAATTTCTTCATCCATGGCTTGCACCCAATTTTCATCTCTAATTTCTTCTTCAAATGAAGAAGGTTGGAATAACAACAATGCAAAATTTGAACTAACATCCAAATCATCATAAATACCTTTCATACTTCTCATCTTTCCCTTACCATTGCTTGATTCATCACTTGATTAGTTGTTAAGAGAATTCTGGTATGTTGATCTACTTGAAGATCCATGCTGCTCAAAAAATCTTAGAGTCCTTGTTGGTGTGTCTCTGTTTGGTGTTTTCCCCTATGATTCTTGCTACTCCTTTTCTACTACATCATCTTCTTCCATCAGTGGTACTTTTGCATCATTTTCTTTTGTCTATGCTACCATTCCACGACTCTTGTTCTTTGAACACAACACCTATGCTAATTATGGTCTTCTTGGTGACATGGTTATACAATTTGTAAGCTTTTGATTGCTCATTATAACTAGTAAATATGAATTTTCACTTTTATCATCCATTTTTCCTCTTATTTCCTTAGGCACATGTGCATAGGCTAAACATCCAAACACTCTCAGATGAGATACGTTGCAAGACATACTTGACCATGCTTCTTTCGGTACTCTATTCATTACAGTCTTTGTAGGAGATTTGTTTATCACATAAACAACACATGCAATTACTTCTGCCCAATATTCATTAGACAAGTCTCTTCCTTTCAACATGATTCTTTCTATGTTCATAAGTGTCTTGTTCTTTCTCTCTGCTAGACCATTCTGTTGTGGTGTGTCCATGGTTGTAAATTGTATTTTGATTCCATGTTGTTTGAAGTAATCATGGAATGCCTTCGAATCTTATTCTCCACCAAAATCTGACCTCAATACCTTGATCTGTTGATCACTTTGGTTCTCTGCAAAGGCTTTGAATTCCTTGAACTTTGCAAAAGTTTCAGAATTCTACTTCAAAAAGTAAAACCAAGTCCTTATGCTATAATCATCAATGAAAGTAAGTAACAACTTCCACCAATCGACTGTGTCCTCATAGGTCCACACAGGTCTGTATGCACTAGTTTAAGAGGCTACCTTGCTATGTACGCAACTCCCTTTTGAAAAATTTCATGGTGTTGCTTTCCTAAGATGCAAGAATCACAAGCGTTAGCAGGTTCTTTGATGGGAGGTAATCCTCTGATCATCTATTTCTACTGCAACAATCTTAAACCAGAAAAGTGCAAGTGTTCAAACCGAAAGTGCCATAACCAATAATCATTAGAACATGCAACTGTAAACGAAATGACCTGATCAATCTAATTCATAATTAGAGGAAAGAGTTTGTTCCTCGTCATCTACACCTTCGCTATCAGTTGTTTTCTTGGGGGTTTGTCATAAATAACACACTCTTGTCCTTGAAAGATAACTTTGTATCCCTTCTACGTCAATTGACCAATACTTAGTAAATTATGTTTGAGACCAGGGACAGAATATACCTTTGATATTTTCTTCGCCCCCCCTACTTGGTCATAATGTTGACCACTCCTTTGCCATCTACATCCATAGTCTTGTCAGTCTCCAACTTTACCTCTGTCTTCACAAATTGATCCAAATTTGCTACTAAATTCTTCTTGCATGTCATGTGGTTTCTGCAACCACTGTGTAATAGCCACACATTATCAAAAGGTTCATGCATGGTATGGAAAGCTAGGAACATGGAGTTAGTTCTCTCTGTAGTGACATTAGTTCTTTGGTTTCCTTGATCAACTATCCTCTTCCTGCAATCACGGGCATAGTGACCAAATTTATTGCAATAATAACATCTCACCTTTGATTTGTCAACCCTTTGATTATTGTTGAAGCTTCTATTGTTGCTTCCACTTTCATGTTCATGCTCTTCTCAACCATCTCTCTAACCACCATGTGTTGTGCCTCGTCCTCTACCTCTCGATTTACTTCTGCCTCAACCTCTGGCTCTTGAAATAGAAACCTGACTTTTGAAAGAGGTTTCTAAAGTGGAATTCTTATTCTGTCTATCCTTGCCTCATGTGATAGAAGTGATCCCATCAACTCATCAATTGTCAATGATGCCAAATCCTTGGCTTCTTTTATGGCTACTACCACAACAACAAATTTGGTAGACAAAGATCTGAGGACCTTCTCAACGACCGTTTGATCTTTAATATCTTCACCATAAAATTTTAACTGATTTAAGATGGTCATGACCCGATTCATGAAATAATCAACGTCCTCTGTCTCCATTTGCAGACTTTCAAAATCTCTCATAGTATTATGCAACTTAACAATATTGACTTTGACCATACCTTTATAGCTTGTTTCCAAGGTCTCCTTTGCTATCTTTGCTGAAAACGTGGTCATAATCTTCTGGAACATTGTTCAGTCCACTCCCTACTAGATAAGCTGCAAAGCTTGTGCATTCTTCTTTTTGTCTTTCTTCCATAGTTCCCTCTTTACACTAGTGAGAGCCAGTACTTTTGCTTCATCCTTAGGTTCTAAAAACCCAAACTGGACATGATCCCAGAAATCATGAGCCTTCAGCGTGATCTCCATCTTAATGGCCCACACATCATAATCCTTCCCTATAAACCGTGAGAACTGAGGCTAGAAATTTGAGAAAGCCATCTTTCTTTAAAATAAAGCCTTCTCCTTTATAACTTTTTGGAAACACTTGATCAATTTTTTTTCATATATAAAAAAAATCTTTAAAAATTTGGTATATATATAAAAACCTTTCAATGTACATAAAACTCTTTCAAATAATAAAAAATCTCTTTTTTTAAAAAAAATGCGTTACGTACTTAAAGGCAACCCTTGCAAGTGCCCCTTTTTAAATATTAAAAGATTCCCTGATATTTTTTTTTTATAAATTCTTTATGAGAGCTTCTTCGTCATGGGGAATTAAAAAAAATTGAACCTTTGACTTTGCCACACTAACGCGGCTTGGTCTATGAACTTCTTGTGTGTTAGCACTTCTCTTTAAAAAACTTTAATAAACACGTAACGTTCCAAAAACCCCACGTGATTCGTTCAAGCTTTAATAAACCATGGGATTTGCGTACCCCCGTCACGATGAAACCACACACTTAACCTGGTTTTTGGTGGGATCGTAGTTAAATGAGATTTGCGTAGTTTTTTCACTAAGTATGAATTTTGCTTCACTTGCATACTTGTCACTCCTTAACAGTGTGACAAATTTGCAACAAAATTTAAAAGAAAAAAACGGCCTTTTTCTCTTGGCCCTCTTTTCACTGGATTTGCAGGTACCACAAATCTTGTGATCCTTCCTCAGTGGAAGGAAAGGCAAAGGAGAGAAAATACAAATTGGATACACAAAACAACATAACATGTTGCTTTTATTATATTAGTTAACCAATCTTGATGATTACAATGAACCCGATGAGGGGTATTTAAACTTTTTCGTCTAGTGACTCACCAAAAACAACTTCACATGCACACACATTCTAAAATCGACTTTTCCCAAAATATGAATTAACTCGAACTCACTCGACTTGACTCAATTAACTGACTCTCCAGATTTAGCCAACTCTTACATGCGGGAGTAATTACAATTTCCAACGCTCCCCCTTAATTACAACCGTATGACTCAACATAACTCAAACATGACCCAACATGACTCAACTATGACCCAAAATGACTCAACTATGCATGTTAGGCTTATAATAGAAATTGACTCAATCATCACTCAAACTTGCCTACTGGTCTATGTCTCAACTAGGCTTACAATGACTCAAAACTTTTACAAATTTTCATTTTTTTTCTCTTCTTCCAGATTATATATCCTTGAAATTGTTTCATCCTCTGTTGCTCGTTCTTATTGTAGACTCCATATTTGTTTAATTGTTGTTGTTGCAATGTTTCTTTGACTTGCCTTGAATTTGATCTAAGTCGTTCTTCTACAGCTTCCTCTTCAAGGATTCGTTCAACTATGGACTGCTACCACAACTCTCCATCTTCAAATTGTCTTCTTCCGTCTATTGTTTGTGCTTCATATTCCTGTCTTTCTTTCTGCCATATTTCTTGTTAGCATAATCTATCTCTTCTTGAATCCATTGCTGAAAAATGGTTTTAATGCATTATTCCTTGTTTTCATAAACTTCCATGTATTTCTCTTCACTTTCATCATCATGTACTATTGTTTTTTGCCTGTAATCTGCACATTCAAGATCATTTTTAGAAATATATTTATTATGCTTTGCATTGAGAGCTTCCTTCTCTTCCTCTTCCTTCTATTTCTTCTCTAATTCTTCACAAACCTCTGTTGTTGTAAATAAATTGTCTTCCACTTGGATTCTAGACACAAATGGGCTTCTCTTACCAAATAACAACATATCAATGTGTTTTTTTTGTTCCATCATGTGCAACCACTCATCACTAGTTAAATTATATTCATCAAAGTTAATATCAACACAATTTTCATTCACCCTATGGTGGGTTATCCGAGAATGCATGTGCTAACTAACAAATTCAACTTCACCAACTTCATCAGCTGCAAAGAGATTCACTAATGCACATTACACTTTCCAGTGGTCATCCACATATGTTTTGTCACAGTGGTATTGATCATCATCTTCTCCATCCACGTTATAGTGGATTCCTTGAGCATTTATATGCTCTTTTTCTGTTCTACGCATGTAGGCTTAACTTCTCTCTTTGCAATCTTCGTTGCATCTTCTTTATCCATATGCATGCCTGTATAATGGGTTTCACTTTTATAGTCTTCATAGCCATCATCCACTTTTGAGTGGGATTCTCCAAGATTTGTTGTCTTCTCAGAGTCTTGCTCACCTACTTTTAGATCTGCAATTGAATTCTTTGCTTGTGATATAACTTGTTGTTGCATATCACTCTCCTTTGTGCCAAACTCTGCTTCCAATATCTTCCATGCTTCCTTGGAAGTTATAGCTTTTGCTATCTTGCACAAACACTTCTCATCCAATTCTTGTTTTATAAAATTCAATGCTAAAGCATCACATACATTATCATATGGGTTGTTTGACTCATACTCAATTTTTTAGCTCGAACAGAAGTTGACATCTTGATAACACAATGATCAAAATATTCACCTATAAACATAGGAGGTGGTAGCAGATCAAAGCTACACCAATCACCCTCAATTTCTTCTTTGTCTTTTGCTAGACTTCTCAGTTCCTCGACTGCAGCCTGAAATTCTATAAACATGGAAACAATCTATGCATATTCTTTTTTATTCTTTTTCGTAATCTTCTTCAGTCATGCTTTGTGACCCATGACTCTTGTCTTTTATTTGTTTTATAACTACTTTCCTTATTGCATGAGGTTATCTTCCATATCGCCCCCGAAAAAAAATATGATTTTTAATATGCACCCCCATAAGGCACAATCTTTACCCAAAACATTGTCTTGCTTGATAAAACTCCAAAAAGTTTACAGACTAATAAACCCTTTCAAGACCCTAAACTTCTCATGCAAATAAAATCTTTTTCATACCACTTTTGTGTTTTTTTAATTAAAAAATACCTTAAACAAACTTATCTTTGAGCCTTTAAGCAAAATCCTCTTTATAATATTCAGGCATAAAACGAGCCTAAAGAAAAGCTCTTTTCAAAACTACTTTCATAAAAACACATACTTACACAAGCTCATAAAAACTTTATATAATGACCTTTTCCACTTTAAACACAATAATTAACACACGCAAACCATAGGAGTTGCTGCTCTTCTCTATTAATCGTGCAAAACTTGATTATTACAATGAACCCGGTGAGGGGTATTTAAACCTTTTTCAACTAGTGACTCGCCTAAAATAGCTTCACATGCACACAGACACTCTAAATTCAACTTATCCCAAACTATAATTTAACTTGAACTCACTCGACTTGACTCAGTTAACTGACTCTCCTAAATTAACCAACTTTGGCATGCGTGAGTAATTACAATTCCTAGCACTGCACCTTAATTATGACTATATGAATCAACATAAATCAAACATGACTTAACTATGCATGTTAGGCTTACAATATAAATTGACTCAATTATCACTCAAACATGCCTATTGGTCTATGTCTCATCTAGGCTTATGAATGACCCAAACCTTTGACAATTTTGCATTTTCTTTTTCTCTGCTTCTAGATTCTATATCCTCGAAACTACTTCATTCTTAGTTCTGCTTCTTTTTGTAGGCTCCATATTTCTTTACTTGTTGTTGTTGTAAATTTTCTTTGACTTTTCTTGAATTTGCGCTGAAACACAATCTAATATTGTCTTATACACCTTCTTCTTCAAATATTCATTCAACCATGGACTGTTTCCACAACATTGCATCGTCAAATTGTCTTTTGTGCTCTGCTTCTTACGCTTCATATTCATGACTTTCTTTCTGCCATATTTATTCATAGCAAAATATTATCTCTTCTTGACTCCATTACTAAAAAATTGTTTCACTTTATTCTTCCTTGTTTTCAGAAACTTCCATATCATTCTCTTCAATTTCATCATCAGGTACTACTGTGTTTTCCCTATAATTTGCACACTCAAGATCATTATTCACCATTTCATTCAATTCTTTTATTCCAGCTGCTACTTTTGGAATTTCATCAATTTGTTCAATTGACTTATGAATCCATTTTTCAATGAGCTTCAAATCTGCATCAAACTTATTAGCAACTTTGTTTTCAACTTCTGCTCCCATGCTATTTTGAACACGTGCATATTTAAAAACAATGTTAAAAACATATTTATTATATTTATTATGCTCTTCAATAAGATCTTCCTTCTCTACCTTTTCCTTCTCTTCTTCTTTTCAATTTCATTGAAACTATCTTCCACTATTATGTGGTCAGTGGATATTCTCATAAAAAGCTCTTCAATCACTTTATCCTCTTCTTAATCATCAGTTGCTGCTAGATCATGTATTGCTTCTTGAATAGTTCCAACTGCTTCATATCTTGTTGCTACAAAGGAAGTTTCAACCTTCAATGCTTCATCAAACATGGCACTTACCATATTGTCACAATTAATCCGTTTTTCAAAAAAGAAACCACACATAACATCAACATAATTTTCATCCACACTATGGTGGGATATTTGAGCATGCATGTGCTCATTTTCAATTTCACGACAATTTCAACATCCCAAATCCATCAGTTGTAGCTGGATTTGCCAATTCACATCTCACTTTACAGTCATCATCCACACGTGTCTCATCATAGTGGGATTCTCCATCATCTGTGCCATCCACGTTATAGTGGAGTCCTTGAGCATTTATATGCTCTTTCTCTGCTTCACACACAGAGCCCTTCAAATTCTCTCTTTGCAATATTTGTTGCATCTTCTTCATCCACATGCATGTTTGCATAATGGGTTTTAATTTTATGGTCTTGACAACCATCATCCACTTTTGAGTGGTTCTCCAAGCTCTGTTTTCCTCTTATATTCTTGCTCATCTACTCTCATATCTGTACCTGACTTCTCTGCTTGTGACATAACCTGCTACTACATGTCACTCCCCCTTGCACTAAATTCTTCTTCCAAGTTCTTCTATGTTTCCTTGGAAGTTGTAGTTTTTTCTACCTTACACATAACCGTTTCATCCATTGCTTGCTGAATGAAACTCAAAGCTAGGGCATCATTAAACATAGGAGGTGGTGGAACATATACACTACAACAATCAACCTCGATTTATTATTTGTCTTCTGCTAGACTTCTCAATTCCTCGGCCGCAGCCTAAACCTTTCTAAATGCGACAACAATCTTTGCTTCTTCTTTTTTATTCATTTTCTTAATCTTCTTTATTCGCGCTTTCTGACACATGACTGTTGTAGTTCCTTTGTCTTATAGCTACTTTCCTGAATGTATGAGGTTGTCATCCATATCGCCCCCGAAAATGAAATATGATTTTCAATATGGGCCCCGTAAGGCACAATCTTCACCCAAAAACATTGGCTTGCTTGACAAAACACAAAAACCTTGCAGACATATGCACCTTTTGAAAACCCTAAACTTTGACTCAAATAAAACACTTCCTTTTTTAATTTTTTTATATGAAAATAAAAAAATCACTTTTATAAAAATCTCCTTCTCTAATAAAATAAAACCCTTTTATTTCATATTGAACCCTTCTTTTTTAAATATTTAAAAAAAAAATACCTTTTTAAATCTTATAAACCCTTCCGTAGAAAAACTTTCAAATATCTCTTTAAAAAACTCCTTTCAAATAACCTTTATCAAAATATTTTAAAAAATTACGTAAGCCCTTTTTTGTTTTTAATAGGCCTACAATAATAACTTTATAGTATGACTGATATTTAATTTTCAAGCCAAACCTTTTGAATGAGTTGGTGCTCAATCAAAACACACCCTTTAAAAAAACAACCTTGCCCACGTGGCTTTTGACTTCTCATCGGGGGAATGTCTTGACTACCCAAGTTCTTGACTTTCTCGAGCTCACACACCTTACGATAGGGAGTTCACCTTATTCCGTGAGAAACTAGGGTAAGAGGAGTTACAACCGACACACGATGCTGATTTTCTCTCACATCTCTCTTAACAACGAGCTACAACTCGACTACAACACTTTCTCTAGGTGGCTTTGCAGGCTACTAACAGACCACAAATCTAGTGGTTGCTCACGACGGTGGCTACGACACCTAAATACTTTTGAATCTCTTCACACAATGAGACTTTGCAGACTGCGGTTGCAGCAGATGCTCTTCTCAACTATTCTTTGGTTTTTGAACTTAAGCTTTGATTTCTGTGACCTTAACTTTGATACCAATTTGTTGGAAAGGAAGAGAGGAAAAACACAATAATTAACACACACAAACTATAAAAGTTGTTTCTCTTCTATATGGATCACACAAAACTTGATTATTAAAATGACCCGGTGTGTGGTATTTAAACCTTTTTTGACTAGTGACTCGTCTAAAATAACTTCACATGCACACACACTCTAAATTTGACTTATCTCAAACTATAAGTTAACTCGAACTCACTTAACTTGACTCAGTGAACTGACTCTCCTAAATTTAGCCAACTATGGCATGGGGGAGTAATTACAATTTCTAACAATACAAATCTTCACACGTTTTATATTTCCAATGATAAAATAACAACATGCGAACGTTATATAAAATATTATGTGATGATTGCGTTCTATCTAAATCCAAACTGAAAACCATTTTTTGCATACGAAGACGAATTCCCACCTAATATCTCTGACTTTTCACGATTTGAACTTGCCCACTGAGAATTGACCATGTGCAACAATACCCATCCATATAAATACATACCTTCACATTCAAATTCTCATGCTTGTTTCTTTCTCAACATTCTATAGCGCTAACGCTTAACATCGATTCTTCATTCCCATCTACATTTAGTGTCTTGAAACGATAATGGAAAAAATTCATCATCAACACTATAAATCAACCCTCCTACTCCTATTACTTTGGGCCTTAGCTATTTTTGTTGCACTAAGCGTGGCTCTTGGAGAAGTTAATGAAATAGTGAGTGTTTAGAACCTCGACAATGGAAATTCTAAAGCACTGGGTTTTTATAGTAAACTTAGAGTGGGTTTCTATCATTGGAGTTGTCCAGGTACGGAATCCATTGTGTTGGAGGCTGTGCAAAATGCATTCATGAAAAACAATGGAGTAGCTCCTAGACTCATCTGAATGCACTTCCATGATTGCTTCGTTAATGTAAGCATTACTTAATCCATCATACCATACATAAATTTATTAACATTTTCTCGTGTCACTTCTAATACTTTATCTTCTATTCCTCCCAAGTTGTAACTCGTTCAATGCAAACAAAATTATAAGTAATAGTTGGCTAATTTTTAAATGGCGTGTGTTTTCAGGGATGCGATGGGTTTGTTCTCATAGACTCCGCTACCAACAACATCGTAAAGAAGGATAGTGTGGATAACAATCCAAGCCTTCACGGATTTGATGTCATTGATGCAGTGAAATCAAGATTAGAGGAGGTCTGCCCAAACAATGTTTCTTGCGCGGATATCGCATTTGTTGCTAGAGATAGCGCAAAGCCAGTTATTATCTTCTTCTCCTTGCAAATTTATTTTAAAATTTCTGCACACGACAGAGCATGGCTGAGAAGAGCATGAACATGAAAGTGGAAGCAACTACAAAAGATTCAACAATAATAAAAAAGCTGACAACTCAAAGGTGAGATGTTATTATTGCAATAAATTTGGTCACTATGCTCGTGATTGCAGGAAGAAGATAGCTAATAAAGGGAACCAAAGAGATAATGTCACTACAGCGAGTACTAACTCCATGTTCCTAGCTTGCCATACCATGCATGAACCTTCTGCTAGTGTGTAGCTATTAGATAGTGGTTGTAGTAACCACATGACATGCAACAAGAATTTAGTTGCAAATTTTGATCAATTTGTGAAAACAGAGGTAAAGTTGGGGACTGACAACACTGTGGATGTAGATGGAAAAGGAGTGGTCAACATTCTAACCAAGCAGGGGGAGTCGAAGACAATCTAAGAGGTATATTATGTTCCTAGTCTCAAACATAATTTGATAAGTATTGGTCAATTGACACAGAAAGGATACAAAGTTATCTTTCAAGGTCAAGAATGTGTTATATATGACAAGCCCCCAAGTAAGTAGCTGATAACAAAGGTGCAGATGACGAAGAATAGACTCTTTCCTCTAGTTATGAATTACAATGATTAGGTTAGTTATTTTACTATTGCATGTTCTAATGATTATTGGTTATGGAACTTTCGGTTTGGACACTTGGGCTTTTCTGGGTTAAGATTGTTGCAGCATAAACAAATGGTCAGAGGATTACCTCCCATCAAAGAACTTTCTAGTACTTGTGAGTGTTGCATCTTGGAAAAGAAATACTGTGAAAGTTTTCCAAATGGAGTTTCATACCAATCAAAGCAACCTCTTGAGCTAGTGCATACAGACTTGTGTGGATCTATGAGTACACAGTCAATTGGTGGAAGTTGTTACTACCTCACTTTCATTGATGATTATAGAAGAAAGACGGGTTTACTTCTTGAAGCATAAGTCTGAAATTTTTGAAAGGTTTAAAGAATTGAAAGCCTTCGCAGAGAACCAAAGTGATCGATAGATCAAGGTATTGAGGTTAGATCATGGTAGAGAATATGACTCAAAGGAATTCCATGATTACTGCAAACAACATGGAATCAGAAGACAATTTACAACCAAGTACACACCGCAACAGAATGGTGTAGCAAAGAGAAAGAACAGGACAATTACAAACATGGTAAGAAGCATGTTGAAAGGTAGAAACGTGTCTAATGAGTATTGGGCAGAGGCAGTTGCATGTGCTATTTATGTGATCAACATATCTTCTACAAAGAGTGTGATGAACAGAGTACCTGAAAAAGCATGGTCAAGTATGTCTTGCAGCGTATCTCATATCAGAGTATTTGGATGTGTAACTTATGCACATGTGCCTAAGGAGAGAAGAGGAAAATTGGATGATAAAGTGAAAAATGCATATTTACTGGTTATGGTGAGAAATCAACAACTTACAAATTGTATAACTTTGTCACAAATAAGACCATAATTAGTAGAGATGTTGTGTTCAAAGAACAAGAGTCATGGAATGGAATTGTAGAAAAAACAGTGGATGCACAAGTTCCACTAATGGAAAAAGATGATGTAGCAGAAAAGGAGCAACATGAATAATAGGGGAAGACACCAAACAAAGACACACCAACAAGGACTCCAAGATTTCCAAAGCAGCAGGGATCTTCAAGTAGATCAATAGATCGAGATTCTATTAATAGTCAATCAGGTGATGAATCAAGCAATGGTAAGAGAAAGATGAGAAGTTTGAAAGATATTTATGATGATTTGGATGTTAGTTCAAAATTTTCATTGTTGTCATTCCAACATTTTTCGTTTGAAGAAGAAATCAAAGATGAAAATTGAGTGCAAACCATGGATGAAGAAATTGAAGCTATTGAAAAGAATGATACATGGGATTTGATTGATTTACCAAAGGATAAAATATCATTGGTGTAAAGTGGGTGTACAAGACAAAGTTGAATGAGAAAGGTGAAATTGAAAGATTTAAAGCAAGACTTGTAGGAAAATGATTCTCGTAGAAACCGTGAATAGATTTTGGAGAAACGTTTGCTCTGGTAGCCATATTGGATATTGTAAGAGCAATTTTAGCCACAACAGCTCAGAACAAGTGGAAAGTATATCAGATGGATGTGAAATCAACCTTCTTGAATGGAATTCTAGAAGAAGAAATTTATGTACAGTAGCCTCGAGGTTATGAAGTTGAAGGTAACGAAGATAAAGTTTACAGGTTGAAGAAAGTGCTCTATGGACCGAAGAAAGCACCTAGAGCTTGGTATAACATAATTGATAGCTACATGATTAAGAATGGATTTTGCAGAAGAAAAATTGAGCCTACTTTGTACACAAAGGTAAATGAGCATGGACAAATTTTGATTGTTTTCTTATATGTTGATGACTTGATTTTTACAAGTGATTTTGAGATAGAAGAATTTAAAGCAGCCATGATGAAAGAATTTGAGATGACAGATCTTGGTCTCTGAAATATTTTCTTGGCATAGAAGTTGAGCAATATGAAAAAGGAATTTTTATTTGTGAAAATAAATATGCCAAAGATTTTTTGAAAATATTTAGGATGGAAAAAGAAAAAACTTGTCCCTACACCAATTGCAACATGTACAAGGTTAAGTAAGGATGATGAAGGATCAGATGTCAATCCAACTCTATTCAAAACATTGGTTGGCAGCATCATGTATCTCACAGCTACAAGACCAGATATCATGCAAGGAGAGAGTTTGATTTCCAGATTTATGGAGACTCAAAAAGACACACATTGGAGTGCGGGAAAACGAATTCTGAGATACATAGTAGGAACTAGAGATTGTGGCATAATGCATGCAAGCACGTAAAAGAAAGATTTGATTGGATACACAGATAGTGATTTTCTAGGAAATTTGGATGATAGGAAGATAACTTCTAGTTTTTTGTTCCATCTTGGTTAAGGTGTGATTTCATGGGCATCTAAGAAGAATCCCATTGTGATACTTTTGTCAGCCGACACAGAATATGTAGCAATAACATCAACACCATGTCAAGCAGTATGGTTAAGAAGAGTATTTGATGCACTGAAGCAAAAGCAACAAGGGTGAACAACAATAAATTGTGACAACACCTCAGCGATTGCACTATCCAAGAATAGTGTGTTTCATTAGAAGAGCAATCATATTGATACAAGATATCACTTTATTAGAGAATTTGTAAGCAATGGAGAAGTTCACTTGAAGACTTGTAAATCTAGTGACCAATTGGATGACATATTTACTAAGTCATTAGAAAAAGATGTGTTTGAGTTTCATAGAAGAAACATAGACTAGCAGGCATGTTTGAATTGTCATGAGTCATGTCTTAGTTTAGCAGTCGTAATTAAGGGGGAGTGTTAAAATAAGATAATTACTCTCGCATGAGGAGTTGGATAAACTTAGAGAGTGAGTGAACTGAGTGTTAAGTGTTGAGTGTTGGAGTGTCGAGTTAAGTTGATTTAAGAGATAGACGAATTTTAGTGTGTGGATATTTTAGGTGAGTCGTTAGTCGAAAAGGTTAAATACCCTTCACTAGGTTCATTGTAATTATCAAGTTTTGTATGATCACTAGAAGAGATGCAGCTCGCGTGTTTTGGGTGAATTTGTGTTATGCGAATTGAGCACATGTGAATGATGCACAGATCGTTTGCGATTTTTTTAGTTTCCTTGATTATTTGAGACATATTTTCCTGAAGAGCTTTGACATTATTGGAAATAGACACTGGTTGAAATTCCAAGTGAGGGAATTTTGATTCATGTTGATTCTAACCTCTCTGCGCATTCTTACAGGGTGAATGTATAAATCATTTTGGCTTCCTATTACATCCATGCTTATCCCAACTGAAATTTATGGTTCCCCATTTTTTAATTCCTTTTCAATGGAAAACATTGTTATTTGTAAAGTTCCATAGCCATTTTTTTTGGCCTAGAGTAGTCTTCGTTGGTGACTCTTTGTCTTACCTCTTCTGCTTATTTTTTCTGTTAATGCGGTCAATATTTCTTATTAGTTTCTGACATGTAAGTAATGTGACCTATTTTCCCCTTTGGGTGTCATCAACATAATGGGAAAAATTCGGTGTTGGTGCTACAATTTGTTCCTTGCCATTGAATTATTCATTCAACAAATTGGCATCGAAAACTTAAAAATAAAAGAATGTCACCTAACAGGTATCGAAACTGCAATCTCAGCGTACAGAAGCCTTACCAACTTAGTTTCCCGATGTTATTATAATGTTTCCACTCATTTTATTCTAATATAATTACCTCCAAGTCAATCATCCCCAGGGTATATCATGTCGATGCACGTGGCTTTATTCTCGAACGATCCTTTGCATATAAAAAAATCCATCGTGGCTATCCAAACCTCTGTGGCTCAGTGCAAATCATGTGGCTATCATACAAACATACCTCCAAGCCAAGTGACGTGGCTATCTATTCATACAAATAGACCTCTGAGGTCAATGCAAATGACATTAAGAAAAAATATATACATACCTATATATAACGCTAAGACAATTATAGTTTTTTTTTTTCCTTTTCAGGCTGTGATCCGGCGGTAGAGATCTTGATATGTGGGCATGCAGGTGCGATGTGGCATGAGGATTTTGCGCTGATACTGATAGCCATGGTTTTTTTATCACCTAATCGCATGGACTAGGCAAATCTACCGGTTGTTGACCTACTAGTTTAATTAGAGAATTTAAGGGTGGATTGCACTCCCTTCCTACCAAGAATTTGTATGCGCACCCCTCATTATTACTTCCTTTAATCCCCTTTTTACTGTTATATTATGAATTTATTTGACCCTCTTTCATTTGACATGTCAGCACATGAGGCTTATATTAGGGCCACGTTGGAGGTAGAATGGAATCACTTTGGTGGCCGCGTGGATGGCATGGGCAGTGGGCCCAATGGAATTGACATAAGGAATGTGACAGGGTTGTCTGGCAACCCTCCAGGTGGTGTATATGCAATTCCCCGAGCTCATGGGGATCATCGTGGAGTTTATAGAGGCTCACAGCCTAGGCGGAATAAATGTGCAGTAGATGTCACCACCCTGACGCCTATTCTGAATTTCGGTCATGATGTATTGATCGATCGCATACAAAGTCTACAAAAATGGAAACTCGCTGGTAGATGGAATTTCATTGAGTTAAAGGAGGAGGAGATGCATTGCTATGTTGAAATTAAGTGGAAGACCCTACTAGGATATATGCCCACGGTGGTCAGATTGATGAATGGGTGGTATATTTTTCACTTCCTGTGCTAGGAATATTTCAAAAGGATAAAGGGTTTTCCATGGATTAGGGGTCATGGTTTCTTGGCTTTACACTCATGGTATATTGGTTTCAATCTGCTGAAGGAAACACCCATGAATAGATTGATCTGGGTCAAGCTACCTAGATTACCGATTGAATTATGGATGCGACAAGTATTTATGGATATTGGTAATGTTATAGGAAAATTTGTCTATGTTGACCCTCATTGTCTGGGGGGCAAGCGATAAGTGAATTTCTTGGGTCCTGATTGAGAAGGAGTATATGGGTGGTTTCCCAGATCACATGGAGCTACACTGGGGATTTACACATTTACTACAACACTTGCCTTTTTGGGGAGTCCCTTTCAAATGCCTTATATGTCATCATACTGGCCACCTCATGGCAATGTGCCCACGTAGACTGTGGGGATGTAGACTTCCCCATGGAAGGCCATTGCATGGGTCGACGGATTTGGTTGCAGGACAAGATATTCCTTCTGGTGGTGACTGGGCAGTTAGTTTGGATGTGGGATGAAAGAGATACCCCTCAGGTACTCCATCTTGTCCTTTTTCTTACCTCTCCTCTGATAATAATCCTTTAAATTGAAATATTACCTCTCCAATTGAGATTCCTTCATCTCCCTGGATGACCAATGGAAACGTGTCTCCCACTGTCGACGTCATGACCTTTATTCCATCAGATATAAGTAATCTTCCAGCTTGCAGCGACCTACCTATTTCTGGGTTGACCCCTCCCCCGTTGATGGCCCAACATAACACCATTTCTCCAGGCCATATTACCTACTATCTTGCCGCCACCCCCCCCCTTCGTTCCCATGCTTCTCCGGTGAGGGGCCCTCACTCTCAATCACCAACCTCTTCTGTATCCTCTCCAAGAAACTCTGTTGACAACGATATTGACTTCTTACTTAATAAAAATACTTTGGACCTGTGTACCCTCGCAATCCACAAGCCTTTCCAACCCTCGTCCCCCCATATCAGCCCTACCTCGCTCAGAAACATCACGGTCCGCCAGACTCATGGTAGGAATAGTTGAAATTTAAGGGGTCATCCTCGAACCCTCCCCTTCAGTCCATCCGACTTATATGCACTCATTGATATTCTGATTGCATTGCCTGACAACCCAAGGGCCCTTAGAGAAAATGCGCCCTCCCTAGGGGCGACATGAATCTTGTCCTTTCTATGAATATTTGAGGATTGGGGGTTGCACATAAATTTCTTGCCCTCAAAGACCTGTTTCACATGTCCAAACCCTATATTATACTTCTCTAGGAATCTATGCACTTTTCCCGACATGTGGTGACATATTTTAGGAAAATGCTTCCTGAATGGCACATTGCGGCTACAGACTTCTGTGAACTTTCCCGGGGTTTAGTGGCACTATGGAACCCGAGGTGGGTATTATTTAAGGATTACTCTTGTTTTGCTAGTATTCTATTAGCAGGAAAGATCAGAGGTCCCCCGTGGCACATTCACATTCTAAATATTTATGCCCTCTATAGGGACAAGACCTATTTTTGGGATAAATTGGTGGATTCAGGGATCTTCGAATTGGAATCTCTCTTATTGGTGGGGGATCTTAATCTCACTATTGGACATGATCAGAAATGGGGGAGGTCATGAAAATTGGATCCTATTGCGGGTCGGCTCAAAGAAATCATTGGAGACTATAAAATGGTGGACATTCGCCCTCCTCGACTAGCTCCTACATGGGATAATCGCAGGACGAGTGACATGCATATTGCTAAGTGAATGGATAGATTTATTTTACATGAGCATTTGATTGAGAGGTTGGGCTTGATCCACTCTAGGATCATCAACTCCTTTATATCTGACCATAGGCCCATTATCTTGAAATGGAATAGTGATTATCTCAGAATGGGCGTGCCATTTAAATTTAACCGGGTGTGGTTGGAGGACCCAAATTTTGAAACACTTGTAACGGATTTTTGATCACAGTTTAGGGAAAAAGAGGAATTTCCCATGGTGGTGATTTTGGAGAAACTACATGCCATTAAGGTGGTGGGTAAAAGATGGGAACGAAATAAGAAAAACCAAATGAATAAGGGCCTCAAGGACATATCGGATGAATTATATATATTGGGCCTGCAAATACAATTGGGACACCCTTCCAGGGAGCTGTTGACATCCATCAGGTTGCTGGAAGAAAAATGACAAACTCTCCTGCACATCTAGGAGGTTACGTGGTGATTAAAGAGCAAGGCACTATGGATACAGAAGGGGGATTAGAATACAAAATTCTTCCATAGATATGCGAGCCACAAAAGGAAGATTAACACCATCTGCGATATGGAGGACTCTGAAGGAAACCTAATTCACACACTACAGGATATTCAAAGGGAGGCAGTCATACATTTTGAAAGGGCATATAGGAGCAAGGAGGATGATTGTATTGAGGACCATATCTGGGGAGTGGGTTTATATCCCACTATGTTTGACAGTGACTCAAGTGACACACTGTATAAATTTGTTACAAAGGAAGAAGTATTGGAGGTACTCAGATCGTTTAAAAAGGATGAATGCCTGGGACCGGACGGATGCATCATTGAGCTATTTATTCATTTCTTTGATATTATGAATGTGGACTTATTGGCGATGCTTGAAGAATCTCTCCTTTTTGGTTTCATACACCCGCATATCAATTTTACTTACATAGCCCTCATCCCCAAGCAATGGCTCACTAGGTCCTTCATGGATTAATGACCCATTTCTCTGTGCAATCTCATCTATAAATTAATCTCCAAGATTATTTCTCACATGATCAAGCATATTTTGTCTAAATTCATATCTTTTGAGCAATTTGGCTTTTTGCAAGATAGACAAATACATGACGCAGTGGCTACTGCACAGGTGTGCTTACACACCATACATACAAAAAAGATGAATGTGATAGTCACGAAGGTTGAGCTGCAGAAGGCATATGACTGCCTAAACTGGGGTTATTTGTGGTTGGTTTTGCATAAATTTGGACTACACCCCAGGAACACTGAATGGATCATGGCATGCGTCTTAAATGTTAGATACGTTGTGATCATCAATGGTTATCCCACTCGGTATTTTTGGGCGGGCCGAGGATTGAGACAAGGGTGTTCTCTATCTTCGTTATTATTTATCTTGGTTATGGATGGACTTAGATTGCATATCAAACATGATGTGGTGGTGAGAGAATTTTGGGCACTTTGTCTGGGATGAGACATTCGAATCTCACACAACTTTTTTGTTGATGATGTTCTTATTATGGGCATGATTACTAGATTTGCATGGCTGGCGTTAAACCACATTTTCTTCAAGTTTGGGAATGTCACATGTCTTTTTATGAATCATCAGAAATCCATTATTTTATACAGCTGGGATGATGAGGAGGACATAGAATATATCAAGGCTTTATTTGGGGTGGATGCTAATAGTATTGAGGGGGGTATGAAATATCTAGGTTTTCATATCAAACCTAATAACTACAGGATTAATGATTGGATGTGGCTGGTGGATCATTTTTATAGTAAGATCTCAGGGTGGGAGCATCGATGCCTTTCTCTGGGTGTGCGGCTCACCCTCACTCAGCTGGCGGTTTACTGGGCGCATCTCTATTATCTTCCTTGTGCTATCATCTCGAAACTCAATAGAATTATGGCTAAGTTCATTTGGTCTGGCTCAGGCACCGAAACAAAATACCATTTGACTATAATGGCCTCCATTGATATACCAAAAAACATGGGAGGATGGGGTATACTGGACCTGAGACGTTTCGGATGGGCTTTGCTGAATAAAACCCTGTGGCGTGGCATCTTCGGGAACAACATCCTGGCGGACATCATCAGAAATAAATACCTCAAAGGTAAATATTTTACATACTGGATGCACAGGGAGCTTATTGGCGTTCATATGGGGTTGGCCATATGGCTCAGCCTAAAAAAAATCTGGCACTGGTTCTTGAGGTGAATTTGCTATCCTTTTGGATTTGGAAACAAGATACTAATTGGCTTGGATCACATATTGGGTATGATACCGAATATTCACTTCTTGGACAAGCTCCTACATTGCATTAATGGCTTGGGATATTTCCTTTGGAACCAAGCCATCAAAACCTCGAATGGCAATGTCCCAATCTAGAAGGAGGCATGGGAGACGAGACTCATGGGTCTAGAGGCTTTGGAATGGGAACATATCATATGTGATATGTGACTGACTGGAATTTGTAGGGGGGAGGAGGGAGACCAAATTAGATGGTTTGGGAAGATGAAGAGTGGTGATATATCGGTGGAGGACTGCTACAAATCCATATGCCAGTACAACCATAACATATATGAGTTATGCTTGTTTTTTAAGTTTTGGAAAAATAAGTTGCCTATCAAAATCATCTTATTTGTATGACTTGTCCGGAAAAACAAAAATTTGACATGGGATAATCTACAAAAGAGGAATTGGCAGGGGCCTAGTATATGTGTTTTTTGCAGGAGGGAGGTAGAAGATAATGTCCATTTATTTCTTAAATGCCCTATCTCACAACAGTTCTGGAAGGAGATGTTTGATCATATCAATTTCCCATTAACTCCTTTTGATAATATCTTGGAATGCCTATCTTGGTGGAGTCAAAAATCTCCCCAGTGGTATTGTACTCCCCTCTCTTACTTTTGGGAAATTTGGGGATGGAGAAATCGTATTCGTTTTGAAGGTGGGATGGGGTACATGACTTTGGTGGTTAACTGCATTCTGGGTTGGTTTTCTCCTACCTTGTCCACTCCCATTAGACCTATTTGGCCTTCTATCCCAAACATTGGCCCTAGGATACTATATTCCGCTGGTTTTTTTTATGGTGTCGCTCAAGGAGGAAGATGTGGATGTGGCTTTTGGATCGTCATCTCTTTGGAACATGAATACTCTCTTTGGAACATGAATACTGGGTACACTGGGGGGGTGGCAGTGGTACTGACATGAAAGTGGAGGCCATGGCTTTGTGGGGGCTCCTATGGTTTGTATCTTTCCTGTGCATTCCCTCCATACATATTTATGGGGATTCACAGTCCATCATCAATCATGTTTGGGGTATCACGAATATCAAACAACTGCATCTCCATGGTTGGCTCAAACAAATCATGACTCTCTGGAGGACTTTTAGGCACATACCTATTTATCATATTGGCAGAGAATACATTCATAATGCTGACAAGATGTCCAAGATGGGTTTACTGGATCTGCTGTATGGTATGCATATTGATATTCAGATAGGAGGCACCACCCTAGATGCTGGTGTTTTTCCTTTTCCCAGATAGTTTATTTTTTTTTGATGTTGTACTTCTGCCTTTACCCCATGTTTACTATTTGTTATCATTTTGTCTTTCTAAGGACAATTTTTTTGTTGATTAGGATGTTCACATGATAGAACTTTGTCACATTTTAGTTTCACTCTTATCCTTGTATGTTCACTCGTTTTATTTTGGGAATGTATGGGGTTACTAATCTGGACATTTACATCTCTGATAAATGCTATATGCACAGATAACTAATGATATATGTACTGATATTTGATATTAATACAAATCTCAATGCTTTTTCTTACTGCATTTTTTGTTATATAATTTCATATTTAAATTTATTTAAAAATGGCTATGCTACAAATGAAATAACCATCTTAGATGGTATGTGGTAATGATAAATCTATTCCTATAAAAACCATTAGCTTGCACCTAGAACCAACGACTATTTAACTATGGTAGCGATAATCTTTGAAAGTAGGAATGGAGCCCCTTTGTTAACAATGTACCTTAACTCATGTCAAAGTTATATATTATTGAAAATAATGCAAAAAGAAATTCAATTTGAAGGGTCCAAATTGAAACATATGATCATCTAATTAAAGAAACATCATTGTGATTAGTGGCAGCACAATGTTTTAGTCGACAAAAATGAAGACGACGCATGAATTGGCCGTACAGGGAAAGTATAAGTATCTCGAGCAAGTTCTTTGGTGCTTTCCTGAGTTGCAACTGCTGGCTGGTTATGCATGCAAAAACTAAACAATTTCGTTCGTTGTCCTTCTCATTATGACCCATCATCCAATTTAATTTAGTTATTATATTTTTTCTATAAATATTTCATATCCGAATATATTACATCTATTGTGAAGAAAATTATGTGAAATAATCGTAATTTATTTTATTTTAGTATTTACATTTATTATTTATTTGTTCTAATTAATTCTGACACTGTTGTTTTTTGTTTTTTTTTAACGATAATCTTTATTTTTACCATATATAATAATTTATAATTTTAACTTAAATTTTAAATAAATTATCAATAAAAAATAAATAAAATTTTAATATATATTTGATATGTAGTGGTTACATTGTGGATAATGTGGAATATTGTATGTTGAACTTGAACAATGAAGCCCGTGATACAAGCGGACAAAATATATACTCGTAGGCATGCATGGGGTTTTTTACACCAGACTTTCACGAGGGTATATTGTCATATACATTCACAAATTCAAAACTTTATTAATACACTCCCAAATATGTTTGACCGTTTATTTTTTCATATCTTGTCTGCTGTAGGAGTAACTATCTGAATAAATCATATTACCTATCATTTAAATGACAAGAGAACAAAAGCACAGATGGAATTACAAGCTTGGAAAATAAAAATTGTAAATTAAAATAACTAAAAGTTATCTATTTAATTTGAGAATCTTCTGGTTTAATTTGCGATTCTCATAATTATGGTAAGAGATCTTAGGTTTAAATTTCCAATTTATCTATATTTATCAAATGAGTGTATATAAACACATAAAATTTATAACAATAATTTTCAAAATAGACTAATAAAACTAATTCAATTATCAATTCTTTTCCATAACGGCACATGGTTCTTTATCCTGCGCGAAGCCACTTATTGCCTCCCTGCTCGGGTTCAACCCTTGTGCATGTTCTCGCTGCTACGCAGTATATGTTATTGCCTCCCTGCTTGGGTTCAACCCTTGTGCATGTTCTCGCTGCTACGCAGTATATGTTCCAATGTCGCTTCGCTGCTCCGCAACATATGTAAATACATATCTCGCTTCTCTATATGTAAAAACACATAAAATTTATAACAATAATTTTCAAAATAGACCAATAAAACTAATTCAATTATCAATTCTTATCCATGAAAAGAATAATTATAAAAAAATTATTTAAATTTAATATTCAATTATGTGTTTTTTCCTTATTGCCCAATTATATGGTATGCATCTTGAAAAGGAATATTATGACATAAGTGTTTAAATTCAGTTATGTGTTTTTTCCTTATGGCCTAGTTATATGGTATGCATCTTAG
>APFE030128093.1:1826-11930 GCA_000404065.3 Pinus taeda | reverse complement strand
TAGCCACTAACCCAATGCCTCAATTGATAGTGCAATGGAGGGCAGTTACTAGGTCCTCCTTCAAAGGGATAGAATCCTCCTTCAAAGGGATAGCTCCTCCTAACAAGGGATTAGCTCCTTCTCTTTTGGGATGCATGAACCACTTTGGAGTGAACGATCCACGTCAAAATTCCTTCTAGAAACATCTAGAATTAACCCAAAGTGAGTTTTTTAAGATAAAAATTTTGTCTTTTGACTTTCACAGGGGTACGCACCCTCCCCTTTACATACAGAGCGTATAAGTACGCAGGTACTCTTAACAAAATGTGCGGCCCCGCAGGAAAAAGTGAGAGAAAGTGAGGAACCATAGTTACATTGCTTTTTGATGTCTTTCTCTCATTTCCGAAGCTTGTTTTGAAGAGTTGAGGTCTGAGACTTGCTTAGGAGGTTGGTATAGGTGGTGATAGACCCATACTGACTGCAAATAATCAAGGTGACGATATTTTTGTATAACAGGTACATTGGTACTCCCCACAACTATCGGGTGTACATGAAAACCAGTCAGATGATAATGGTTTGTAGGGATGTCAGGTTTGATGAGGAGAAGGCCATTCGAGTATCCCTTGAGAGGGAGCTTGAGCTACATGCAGATGAGGAGATTTTAGCTCCTAAGGTTAAGGGACCTCAGATTAATGTGGAGCAGCCACATGTAGAGGTTCAAGGAGTGGAGACATCCACTCAGACAGAGTCTTCTAGAGAGGGAAGAAAGTGCACTAGAGAGGCTAACAGGTTTTTGGATGATGCACGGGAGAATGTGGGAGCACCCTCTTCTTAGCACAGACAGAGGAGGTCACCAGAGAGGTACACTGGATACATGGAACTTATGGGTACATATGTTATGATAAATCCATCTTCCTTTCAGGAAGCAGTGCAAAAACTAGTTTGGGTTGATGCAATTGTGGAGGAGTATGATTCCATAGTTCAAAATAGTGTTTGGGATGTGGTCCTGAGACTAGAGGAAAATTCAGTTGTGAGCTCCTGATGGATTTACAAGGTAAAGCAAGCTAAAAATGGTAGTGTGGAGAAGCATAAGGCTAGATTCGTGGCTCGTGGCTTTTCACAGGTAGAGGGGATTGACTATGATGAGACCTTGCTCCTATTGCAAGGTACTCATCAATCAGATCTATTTTGGCGCTATCAGCAGAGATGGGTTGGAAGATCCATCAGATGGATCTGAGGACTGCCTTCCTTAATGGCATGATTGAGGAAGAGGTATACACAGAGCAGCCCAGAGGTTTTGAAAACTTGGACCATGAGTCACATGTGTGTCGACTCAAGAGAGCGTTGTATGGGTTGAAGCAAGAATCCCGTGCTCGGTACACCATGATAGATAGCTACTTCACTAGGTTGGGCTTCACAAAGAGTGAAGTAGATGAAAACCTGTATCACATAGCGCTGGAAGGTAGGGTTTTGATCATTGTAATTTATGTAGATGATCTCATACTGACAGGTGATGAGAAGCTCATTAATTTTAGATGAAGGACATGGGGCTTATGCATTATTTTCTTGGCATGGAGATAAGGCAGGGAGATGGGGAGTTATTTGTATCTCAGGGAAAGTATTCCAACGAGATACTTAGGAGATTCTACATGGAGAGTAATAAACCCATGGAGACTCCTCTAGTTGGTAACTAGAGGAAGGAGGATGCTACTTTAGGAGAAGTAGTGGAAGCTACTGTTTACAAGCAACTTGTGGGTTCATTCATGTACTTGGTGAACACATGACCATATATGTGTTATGCAGTTATCCAGCTTAGTCAAGCAATGGTTAGGCCTACCAAGCTGTATTGGAAGGTGACAAAGCATGCATTGAGATACCTCAGAGGCACTACCGAGTTTGGGTTGTGGTACAAACATATAGAGGGAGTGAAGCTTCAAGGATTCACCGATTCAGATTGGGTGGGGAGTCCATCTGACAGGAAGAGCACATCAGGAGGAATATTTAGCATTGGGTTAGCTACAGTTTCTTAGTATAGCAAGAAACAAAGATCGGTTGCACTCATTTTGGAAGAGGTAGAGTACATGGTTGCAAGTCAGGCATCATGTGAGGCTATCTTGATGAGGAAGATCCTGGTTGGTTTGTTTGGTCAGCAGATTTATCTGGCAGTGATTTATTATGATAATTAGAGTTATATCAAACTCTCTAAAAATCCAGTTTTTCATTATCGGTCCAAGCATATAGATATCCAGTATCATCATCTCATAGATTGTGTATTGAGGCGGACCATGTTGTTAGATTACATTCCCACGGAGGAGCAAGATGCTGACATCTTGACAAAGGCATTGCCAAGATGTAAATTCGAGTTTCACAGAGACAAGATCAGGGTAGTGGATAATCCCTTTCTTGTTGAGAGCAAGTGTTGAGAAATGGAAACAAGAAATTCCAGTTTAATTTGTCCTTGAATTAAACTGTGAATTAAAATAGAATTCTTTTCTCATAACAATTTGAAAATAATTAATTAAGTTTAATTAACTTAATTAATCTAGGAAATTCAAATTGGAAGTCTTTTAAAAGACATGTATATGTTCTCCCTAACTTATAGGAGTTCAGGATGAGTTATGAATGAGTTGTAATTAGTTAACTCATTTTGTTGAGTTAAGTCCAGTTAAATTAGTTCTAATTAGTTTCAAGAACTAATAGTGAGTAAACAGTCAGTTGGGACACTAGTGACCTAATTAGTGCTACTCTAGTTAACTGAAGATTCCACCATCAGAAATCATGCATGCTGATTATGAGAAAGACCCAATTGAGACTAGAGTGCAGAAACAATGTACTATTTTTTTAGATTTTTCTCAGTTGCATTGATAGTGCAATCATTCAGGAATTGATCCTTGAGGGATTGCACTATTTTTAGAGGCTTTATTTCCCTTTAAATACAAGCTATCCTTCATAGGAATTACACATTGGAATAAAGATGTTGGAGAGCTTGTGAATTGGCTAAGATTTGGCCTTGAGATTTCTTATGAGTTGGAGATTGAATTTGTTGAGTGCTGAGATTGTTCTAGAGAGAACAAGCATTGTAATTTCATCTTGATGTTTTTGGATTAATACAAAACAAATATTGGGGTTTTGAGCTGTGGCTTTCCCCATATATTTATTGTGTTATTGGCTTTCATATTGATTCTCTTCCTATACTTATTATTATTTGCTCGATGTTTATGGGCTTCCACTATAAAGAGTAGAAGTAGATTCTTGTCTTTTTCTTTAGCAAATTGCATTAGGTTGTGAATCTACACGATTTTCTATAGGTTCAAAATTGTAGGGTTCGAGTTCGCATGTGAGGATTAGGGTTTTTGGTTCGCAATTGTAGGGTTGTCAAAGAATATTTTCGGTTGCAACCACATGCTACGGTCCTATGAATCCGACAAAAATGCTTCAATCGCATGCATGACTGTTAGCTTTGTGCGGCTAGGACTTAGGGTTTTTGACAGTTGACTGCAGATGTTGATAGTTGAGAAAAAGCTTCTGAATCACGAGTTTAATTAGTATTATTGCTGGGTTCATCTATGGGATATACTTTGGTTGTTTTTTCTAGATAGTCTTGTGAATGAAGATTTGGATTATTGTACTCTCTCTTTGCTAAACATTTTATGACAATCTAAGAAGAAGAATTTGAAAGGGTTTTCCCCCTTGTAGGGTTTTTCCCTCGTCTCTTACCAATCCTGGTGTCTCTATGCGTGTATGATTTTCTTCTATTGTTCCTTTATGTTATGCTGCATTGATGATGATGTTGTTCTTTCTATATAATTTCATATGTTGCTAATGATGTTATGATGTTGTGGGTTGAATTCAATATGGAAATAATGAAATGCAATTATCTAAAGAAAAGAACAATATAGCCCTAAGAAAAATTAACATGGTATCAGAGTTGGGCTAAAGAAAATCCATTGAAGGTCTCCCTCATGAAGACACAATTGATGGAATCAAGAGAATATGGAGGAGACCTAAAAGAATACCACGGTTTGAAGGAAACCCTAAGAAATTTGGTTATTAGGGTTTGATGGATAACATAAGGTTAGGGTTTTAAAGAAACCCTGGAATATGAAAAAGGTTTTGAGTTACACAATATTGAAACTCTAACATGGTCAATGAGATGTTTTTCTAGCACTTTTGACAAGATTCATTGCAACCCCAGATGGGCTAGTCCCAATTAGGCCTGGTTGTTGATGAAGACGATTGGAAATATTTTAAGGAAACATTGTTACATGGATAATATACCGTAGTAACTCTTGAAGGTTGGTTCAAGAGGGAGCTTATTACCTCTTCTTAAAAGATAAGTATATTTTATATTTATGTTATTTCTTTATGACACTATTCTTGTTTAGATTTATTGTTTTGAGTATTGCTTCCTGCATGAATATTTGAGTATTTGAATACTTCTAACATCCATATGATATGTGATAAGTAGATACTTATTGAGGATAATCTAGGTTGCAGGAAAACAGAGAAAGTGAAAGAAGTGAAGAGATAGTCTTGGAATAGGGATAAGTACCTGAAGAAGGTTTTCGCAAAGTTGACAAAGTAGAATAAAATCCAGAAATTTCAAGTGCTACAACTGTTAATAACAAATAAGTATTACAAGTTGCAAAGGTATATGAATAGTACAAGGTATGTGCAATATAATGTTTCATTATTATGATTTAACTGCAATATTGGATGGCAAGATAAACCCTAAGGTATGACGAAAATATCAACTTCATGCATATGAAAGTAAGTTTGACTTATGGTACATGTGATATATTGGTGCATTTAATATTTGGAAAGTATCTTAAATTTTATTAGACATGGTGGATTTTCTGAAAGCAAGCTAAAATCATTGATTTTGATACTATTGTTAGTGGTAAGCATGGTAAACCCGATGATAAAAGTATAAAGATCTTCTTGTTGATCTTGGTTAGGGTTGATTAGCTTAGTAAACTTGACAATGTGGCAAAAAATGGATGCCTTGAATTGATGTGATAAAGAATTGATGTTGTGATTGTGATCCTTGAAGTATGACAATACTCTTGTCAGCTGCCTTGATTATATGACACTAACCTTTGATGAATATTTGATGATATGTTCATTTGTAACAATGAGGTAGCTAATGATGATTTTCTATGATGCATAGATGTTTGAAAACCTAAGATAGTTTGGTTTTCATATTTTTATTGATGCAATACAATATTATGATAGATAGGTTAATGTCTTGATTAAAGATGATTGAAGAAGCTTTCCATTTAGAGGGAGAAACTCTCCATGAGATCACAACACCTATTATTTTTTGTTGCAGATGAATAGAAGACTCTTCTTTGTTGAAGCAAGGTTTATGGAGATGAATATGATGATAATTTGATGTTGTTGAAGAAGAATTTTTTGGAAAATTCTCATTCGATCAGAGAATATTTTTCCTATTTCAAGCCCCAACAACTGAGAGAAATGATTAAGGGTGCAACTATAGGTCTCCTAGTCGCACATAAGAAGCCTATGGGTGTGATTGAGCTTGTAGGATACAAAAATATAAAACCTTATGCATGAAACCCAGAGTGCATGATAGAAATCTCTATGGACAAAAAATGAATATTAAGATCTACATTATGTTTGATTTGTAGTAGGGATCAAAATGAAGGTTGTTTGATAGCAAGACCTCTCTAGAAAATGTGAAGCGACCTACCTTTTGGAATCTATCTTACTTGTGTTGTAGGGCAGAAATATAGAGAATCATTGTAAATGGAATCTTGAGGATAGTTTCATAATTGGCATTATTACTGTCTTATGCAAAGACCTTTATGTTGTAGAGAATGTAAATGTCTTAACTCATCTTGTGTTTTCAGGGGTCTATACTATGCATATCAATATGTTAGTTGTCTTGATTTGATCATTGAAGCTAGTATGACATATGGATTAATTTATATTCTGGTTATTACAAAAATTTCACAATGAATGAATGACATAAACTTATCTGACTTGTCCTTGGTCTATGCGTTCACATTTAGTTGAAGAAATGATTCATATTATGATCATGTGGATGACTTGATGAAGTATTGGCTCAATATTTCTTAATAAATGACAATTGTTGACTGGACAAATAGATAAGGTTGTAACCTAGTACTTGGGTATGAATTCTACTTGGGGATTGGGACTGAAAAGTTTAATAATGATATTGGAAAAATCTTCCATGGATTTGATATTAGTTTTGGTTTGGCATTTAATGCTTGATAAGCAAACTTGGTTGATTTGATTGCACAATATTGACTTGTTTGAAGCTTAGTATATTGGTTTGGTCAATGTTATGTTTGCAGAAAGCATTGTATGATTTGAAGCAAGATCACTGAGCCTGGTATGGAAGCAATGTTGATCCAAACCTCTACTTCAAATAGGTCCAAGGTATGCCTTTGATTTTGGTTTTATATGTTCAAAATCTATTCTTGTCATATAATGAGCCTTTGATAATCAAAGTAAGAGGGAGTTGGCCTCTGAGTTCGAGACGAAGGATATTTGCATGATGTATTACTTCCTGTGATTATAAGTTTACAAAAGAACCAGAGAAATATTCCTTTCTCAAGGAAAATATGACATGAAGTTAGTGGAGATACTTGGAAAGATGGAATGCAAATCCTTGGAAATTGCAATGGAATTGAATTTCAAGAAATTATGCAGAGATGTTGTTGCATCTGACTTGGTAGACTCCTCCAAGTACCGAGAGTTGATTGATGCATTGATGTTCTTCGAGAACAACCATCTAGATATATGCTTTGTAGTGAACACCTTGAGTACAAATTGGGTTGTACTGAGAAAATTTTGAAATAATCCACATGGGATGATCAATCTTGGTCTAAGATATACTATGGGACATTTACAATTGCATGGATGCACTGATGCTGACTAGGTAGGAACAATTATTGATAAGAAGAGCAACTTTGGGTGCTGCTTTAGCTTGGGATCTACCACGATATCTTGGACGAGCTGGAAATATGTAACAACCTTGGTCAAAAATACATGTAATAAAGTTAATAAAGGAAAAATAATAACCAAGGTCATGGGACACGTATTCCAAGATGAGCGTTGGGAAAAAACATAGTGATGGTGATCACTTGTGATTATTTAATGACTATGGAAATTGGAAAAGGAAATTTCAAAGGATTTGAAAAGGCAAGAGGTATTAATTGGCATTTTATTTATGAGAATAATGGAAAATAGGAGAAAAGGAAGGTGAAAGGTCACATGTTGCATGTGAGGAGGAAATTAAAGGAAAAATAAGGAAAATTGAAGAAAATCGAGGCCTCAATGATAAAAAGGCTTATGAGGATTAGTTCATAGCTTTTATCATGTTAGATTTTTTTAGTGTTAGATTTAGTTAGTGTTAGCTTTTTTTAGTGTAACATTTTGTCAGTTTTAGCTTGGATATCTCTCTTCTATTCTCTCTCATACTCTTGGACACTTAGAGTTTTCTGGGAGAATGCTTAGAGGAGTGTGGAATACTTTGGATTTGCAACAAGAAGGCAAAGGAAAAGCAGGAAAGCACCAGATGTCAGCCAGATCAACCGCTACAATGGGTTTTGATTGCATGTACAGAGTTGCATGTATGATTTCCTTGCTAGTTTTGACATGCATGGCATATGCATGTGGTTTCTTGGTTATGATCTGTCATTGGCATGGAGGATTGTATGGATTGATGGTGGTTTTTCCTAGCCTTTCTATTTTCTAGATAGCCATGGTGTTGTGGGTTTTATCTTTTTTTTTTCTGGTTGGTGCTCATGTTCCTTTGGTTGTGGGTTGAGTTATAATTCCTGGAACCTTGGTTGGACAAATGCTCTGGAAGCCCTGTAATAGCTAGCTTGAGTTACTAGTCTTGGAAGCCTTGATTGGGAAAACACTCTAAAGCCCTTAGTGGGTTGAGTTACTAGTCCTGGAATCCTTGGTTGGAGAAACACTCTAGAGCCTAACAACAACTGTGGGTTGAGTTTCTATTCCTCGAAGCCTTGGTTGGAACAAACGCTCTGGAGTCTGGAAAGATTGGGTAGAGACCGATATGTTGATGGTTAGCGATGTCTGAATATGAGGTGGAATCATATATATATGAGATCATATCATCGTTGAGGTAGGCATTCCCATACTCAGATAAAAACTGACTAGGGGACTGAACTGACTAGAAAACTAACTACTGCTCTGATATAGGAATGATCTTGTAACACATCATAAGTACAGACACACGTGGACACAGTATGGACGCAACCATCTGTTTATGAATAGTCCATAGTATAATGAATACAAAATTCCTCGCAGCCTGGATGGTGGAAACTAGATCCAGGGTCTTCATTTCTACTTCCCGAAACAGTACAATTCTATCCATGCGAATGAATGTGTCGAAGTCGAACATGGTAGAAACCGGTTGACTACCAGTCAATGATGTAAACTGTGAACAAGTGTGAGAGAAACCACCAATAATGACAATGGCTCTCAAAGTACTCAGTACAATCCATGAGATGTGATAATATGTGTTGATGTCGAACATGTCACGGAATCCTTTGATCGAAATTCAATGATGTAAACTGTCGTCAAAGGCGATAAACCTGCCATTGAGGCATGCAGATCTCAAGGTACTAACGATTTCTATATCATCTTTCTAGATAATGAGTTGAGGTCGATAGAAAGCGATCCGTCGTAGGCAAGCCCACAACACGAAATCATAGATCAAGCTGAAGAAATTTAGTTGCAAGGACTGACTCAGGGATGGTCAAGATGGATGACAGACATTTTGCAGATGAATGGCTTATTTGCACTTACCTCTTGAACACATAATGACACGACAGATGGTTTGGTGACAATTGACCCAGAGTTAATACCCAGAAACCGGCTGAAGACTTTCAATGTGGTTTGATCAACTATTAGGTAAAGGAATTCCCAACCCAAGTGAATGAAAGTGTCGTGTTCAAGAGTGGTTATAAAGTGTGACAAACAGACTTACTTTTCTCTCTTTTCCCCCACCATTTCTGGCAAGTACCTCTTTATTTTTTACAAGCTTGAGGAGGATAACATATGCTTGATTGTAAGCTCAACCTTCTGGTGAGTCCAACTTAGTTTAAATTCAAACCCTAAGAAGGAGTGGTCCGTTCCTGTTTGTAATTGAACATGTCCTTTACTGTTGAAATTTAACGAGTCCAGTATAGGAGAAACTCGGCGTTTTTCATTTTTAGAGAGTCTGAAAAAACTTAAGAAGACTCCAGGGTTTACTTTTTCGTAAATTTGTGTCTCCCAAGCCCGAAAAAGTATAAAATAATACTTGAGAGAACCGCTTGATCTTTTACGACCAAGGAGTACTTTTTCGTTATTAGTGTCTTTGATCCGAAAAAGTAAAAAAGCGACCAAGGACACGTCGTTTTATAACCAATATCGAATTTAAAACGACAAAAATCCGGCAATCTTTTCCTGTTTTTACGGTCAGAAAAGGGCTATAAGGGGACCGTCTTTTAATTCCGTTTTAACGAGTGTAAAAGAAACGCTCGGCAATCTTTTCAGTTTTTAGGAGTCAGAAAAGGGCTTTAAAAGATGACTCTGATGTTTCACTTTTTCGTAAGTTTTAACGAGTTCGAAAAAATGATAAAAATGTACATATGGCCGACTTTCAATTTAATTTACGAGCAGGAAAAGACGGAAAGAACTCGGCATTTTCATTTGTTTTACGAGAATGAAAGATAGCAAAATAATCTCAAGATTTTCATGAGTTTAACGAGTCTTGAAAATAACTGAAATTGACTCGAGATAGGTTTCATTTTTACAAAAGCTTGAAACAAAAGAAAAACTATGCTTCGAAGTAGTTTCATTTTTACACAAGCTTGAAACAGAGAGAAAACTGTGCTTGATGCCCCCTAAGTATAACTGCTAGAGCGCATGCCCCCCAGCTTCATTCAACCAGTTGGATGAAATGAAGGTTCAGTTGCGAGATCATTTGAAAGACTTGACCTCAGACTATAAGAAAACTATGCAAAAGACTAACCTAAATATACAACTTAACATCTATGAGGTCTAGTCAAACTCTCGACTCAAGTAGAGGAGGATTTGTTTCATTTTTTAACGAGCTTGACA
>APFE030128071.1:0-24950 GCA_000404065.3 Pinus taeda | reverse complement strand
AAGAAAAAAGAGAAAAAGGGCTTTGTTACAATTGTGATAACAAATACATTAAAGGTCATAAGTGTGTTGAGAAGAAATTATTTTACATTGATTGTGGAGAGGAGGAATAAAAGGATCAAGAAACATCAAAACAAGAGTATATACACCAGGAACCAACCTAGAGAAAGAAGAAATGAATCCGACCATATATTGTAAAGCATTGGAAAGAATTACCACTCCTAAAACTCTCAAGATAGAAGGACATATCAAGAAGAAAAAGGTTCAAGAATTGAAATATCACATTGAGAAAGAAGAAATGAATCCGACCATATCTTGTAATGCATTGGATGGAATTACCACTCCTCAAATTATCAATATAAAAGGACATATCAAGAAGAAAAATGTTCAAGAACTGAAAGATCACATCGAGTCTCAAGAAATCAATCTGACCGTACCTTGTAATGCATTGGAAGAAATTACCACTCCTCAAACCATCAAGATAGAAGGACATATCAAGAAGAAAAATGTAAGAGTGTGGATTGATTCGGGCAGTACCCATAATTTTATTGATGTAATTGCTTCCCATATCCAACATCGGAGTGTCAAGTGATGGTTGCAAGTGGAGGAAACATAAATTGCTCTGCAAAGTGCTATAATATCAAGCTATGCATGGGAGAATATGTATTGAATATCCCAATGCTTTCCATTCCAATGGGTGGTGCTGATGTTTTACTAGGAGTCTAATGGCTGCAATCTTTGGGCACGATAGCTTTTAATTTTCAAGAACTTCTCTTGAATTTTTTTTGGGAAGGAAAGGAAGTTGAATTGAGGGGTATCGAAGGAAAACCTAGAAAGGTAATCAACTCTAACAGCATGATAAAGCTTCTAGATAAATGACAACGGGGTGTAATTGCACAATTATGTTCACTAGAGGATCCCACATCGAAATCATGTATTTCTCCAGGTCTCCAAAACGTTTTGGACAATCATTCCAAGGTATTTGAGACTCCCAAAGGCCTCCCACATATTCATGATCATGATCATGCTATTCATTTTATTACACGAAGTGTTCCTCCAAACATCGGGCCTTACATATATCCATATGCCCAAAGGAGTGGGAACTCATTCAAAAGTTGCAAAAGATCCCAGTTCAAATAGTATTGCGAGAACTTGGAAAGGAAGGAAAAATCATATTGGAACTTGAAGCAATCACATAACCGAGAAATCCAAAGATATGAAATAGATCAATTTCAGAGTATCTCATCAAGTGGAAGAACTTGCTCATTGAAGATTCCACACGGGAGGACAAGAATTTATACAGAAGCATCAAGAACTACTCAAGCGTTGAGGACAACACTTTTTGAAGGAGAGGGGCATGTTAGGTCCCTATACTACTAGTGTAACCCATTATTGTTATTATTACAACCCCTTTATTATATTTTTGTGCCCATGCAGTCCCCATATTGTTATTATTGTGCCCCATAGAAGCCCACTTTTGTTATTATTGTGCATGTACATTATTATTGTTATGTCAACTCTGATTATATTATGACCCCTTAGACTCCTATATCTAGAAAGGAGGTCTTGTCATTTGTATCATCCAAGAATTGTTCATTTTTGTAATGTAAAGGAGGTTTCCCCCTCTACGAGGCTTATTTCTAAGGCGTTCATCTATCTTTTCTATCTTTTTGTGAGCTGGTTCCATAACATAAAATTTGACTATAGATTAACTCGATAATGCAATGTACTAAAGCAAAATACTTAATCTACTTCTACTATAAAACTTGTGGAAGCTTAATCGATTTGAGCAAGATCAAACAGAACACATATCACAAAGAAGAAGAATCAATACACATGAAACATAGAAGAATACTCTAGGGAAAGCCTCAGCTAAAAACCCCACTATCTGTATTATCATACAAGGTGGAAGTATCTCAGGATTACACAAAGCTTTAGCTCCCACTACTAACCAGCTCTCAATACAATCCTCCTGGATGCTCATAGGCAAACAAGGCTTCTCACAAGCCTTCCCATCTACCCTCCAAGTCTCCTATTTCCTTGCGTTGTTTCTCCTGGGTGATCCTACTGTTACCAAGTGTAACGCTAACCTCACACCCTGTAAAACTGCACAATCCTCAAGGAACCTTATTCCTTTTTCATGGATGAGTTTCCTTTATAGGAAAATTCATCCAACTGATGGTACAATGTCCCTATCTTTAATCTCAACTTGGTCTTTGTTTGAATTGACATGTATGAGTTATTTATGAGAGAATATTCATTTATTTGGAGTACACTAGTTTCATGCATGCATGCATTAATTGACTGAACTCACAATCAGTTCCACAAATTGTTTGGAACTAATTTAACTGGACATAACTCAATTAACTGAGCTAACTAATTACAACTCAAATGCAACTAATCCTTATCTCCTTAATTAAGGGATAATTGTTGCATGACTTCAAAAATACTTCATGTTTAAATTTATCCAACTAATTAACTCAAGATGAATTAATTAATTATTTTTCAAACAACTGGTGAGACTCAATTCGAATTTTAATTCAAGGACAAATTAAAATTGGAATATCTTGAAATGCTATCTTTAGCAATGTTATTTTTAGCATTTCTTGTTGCTATTTTCAACACTTCGCTCTCAACAAGAAAGGGATTATCTGCCACCCCGATCCTGTCTATATGGAATGTTCTGCATACAACACTTCTCTCAAGTGTTGTTGCTCCAACAACTCTAGAAAAAAAATATCCAATCTAAATCAGAATGATGCCTCTGTCATCAAAGTCTCTGACTGCTATTGCCTATGTCGACTGAAAACTTTGCACCTCTGTGCTCTTCAGTATCTGAATGCTCTAGCCTTTGTCTCTTTGATCTCTAACTACATCAATCACATTGATTCCCCCTGTTACATTTGTGTTGATGCTGGTCCTATCTCCCAGCACTACATCCGCACTACACCTCCTCTCATCATGTTGCATCGTACTGCCCACTGCTGCACTGCAACTCAGTTGCTGAGAAGTAAGTATTTGATCTCCCAATTGACCTCCTTGTTGGGCTAGAAACACCCTCTGATGCTAAAGATCCCTCTGTCTCTCCATCAGCATCTGCCTCTACCCACTCAGCCAGTCCTGCTACTCCTTGTCGGGGCTCCCATAGCAAGGTCTAATCAAAGAGGCTGGGTACCTCAAGGATACTGCCCCTATTTCAGCCTTCTTGGGACTATCACTTCACATCACCCCACCTCACACCTAGAGGTATGGCTGCATGTGATCCCTCTACTAACTTGGATCAAAATTCCCCCCTATTGCAGGTCTTTGCATGAGTGGATGCCTCCACTCAATCTCCTCTCAGCATCTCCAATAGTGGCTCCTCCACAATTTTCTGAGACTTATTCTGGGGCTACATGTTGAGAGGTAATTTACTCTCCCTCTCAACCACCAAGTCTCTAATATTGGCCTTGCTCCTCAAGTCTTTGCATGCATCTTGAACCTCAAGAGCATACAGGTTCTATACCCGTGAACTAATCTGTTTCACCTATCCTGTGGTGATGTGTCTAAGGAAAACCTTTCCCTTACTGAAGACAACATCATAACCTTTGTCCTCCAACATCACAATTGATACCAAGTTCTTCTTCAGTCCACCCACATACTTCACATCTGTCAAGGTGATAGAAGCTCCATACTCCCTCTGAAAAGCAACCGTGCCCACTCCTGAAACACTATACTTTTCATCGTCACCCATATCTATGAGTATCTTGAGGTCTTTCTCCTCCAAGGTATTGAATAAAATTTTATCGTTGGTCATGTGGAATGAGGCTCCACTATTAAGAAACCAACCACAACCCATCATCGAAGACACCATGCATACGATGAGGGTGAAGTCCATTTCGAACTGAGAGGCCAATGCGTCACCTTCAGATCCTTCTGAGGATCCCTTTTTGGACTTATTCGATGAGCAATTAGTCACATAACGACCCATCTCATGAAAATTAAATCATTTCACTTTAGATTTGTCACCCTTCTTCCCTCCATGAGAAGAACTCGATTTGGGATGAGAATCCTTCTCCTTCCCTTTCCTTGCCTTACTCACTAAGGACAGATTTTCCTCATCCTCCTTGGATGAATAACCGTCTCGTGTGCTCCTCCTAATCTCCTCCTACATGAGATCTGACCACAGTTGTTCCCAATACGACAGTTTCTCCCTTCCATTCATAGAGTCTTGGTAGCTATGCCAACTCTTTGGAAGGCCAAGGAGAGTGAGGCTCACCATATCATCATTGGCAGTAGTTATTCCCACACTTCCAAGCTCATCTCTACAGGTGGTGAGCTTGTTCAGATATGTGGAAATAGTATCACCATTCTCCATCTTGATTCTCCAAGCTTATCCTTGAGCGCCAGTTTCCCCTGGTCTCTACTGTTCTGATATAGGTCCTTCAATGTCTTCCACATTGAAAACATAGTCTCCTTCCCATGGAGACTCGAGACAATATGTCTTGAACTCCCTCAAGGATGATCTGTCTCGCCCTTGCCACACGCTTCTTCCATTCAACCAATTCTTGTGCATTAGCTGCAACTGGCTTGGGGATTTATTGATAAATGAAATCCTTCAAACCATTTTCTTCTAATACCTCTTCCATGCGATCCTTCCATGCTATGTAATTCTAGCTACCATCCAGTGAGTACTCGAGTCTCAAGCCATTTAACACCATTGGTGAACTTTGAGGTGTGATAAGAATTCGATTTTGTACCTGCAATCAAGAACTTAAAACTTCAATTTTTCCCTTCTCAGTATGTTGTTCATAGCTCTGATCACCTTTGCTCTAATACCATGTATAATTTCCTGCAAATTCTCTACAAATCTACCTCTGAGATCTATGTAGAAAATCTCACTGTAGATTAACCCGATAATTCAATGTACTAAAGCAAAATACTTAATCTACTTCTACTATCAAACTTGCAGAAGCTTAATGGATTTGAGAAAGATAAAAAAGAACACATATAATAAAGAAGAAGAATCAATACACATGAAACAAAGAAGAATACTTTGGGGAAAGCCTAAGCTAAAAACCCCGCTATATGTATTATCATACAAGGTGGAAATATCTTAGAATTACACAAAGCTTTAGCTCCCACTTCTAACCAGCTCTCAGTACAATCCTCCTGGATGCTCATAGGCAAACAAGGCTTCTCAGAAGCCTTCTCCTCTACCCTCCAAGCCTCCTATTTCGTTGTGTTGTTTCTCTTGGGTAATCCTACTGTGACCAAGTGTAACAATGATCACTCACACTGATCTCACACCCTGTAAAAATGCACAATCCTCAAGGAACCTTATTCCTTCTGCATGGATAAGTTTCCTTTATAGGAAAATTACTCCAACTGATAGTACAATGCCCCTGTCTTTAATCTCAATTGGGTCTTTGTCTGAACTGACATGCATGAGTTACTTATGAGAGAATCTTCAGTTATCTGGAGTACACTAGTTTCATGCATGGATGCATTAACTGACTGAACTCACAATCAGTTCCACAAACTGTTTGGAACTAGTTTAACTGGGTTTAACTCAGTTAACTAAGATAACTAATTACAACTCAAATAAAACTCATCTTTATCTCCTTAATTAAGGGATAACTTCCTCAATCAAAGGGATAATGGTTGCATGACTTCACAAAGACTTCATGTTTGAATTTCTCCAACTAATTAACTCAAGATGAATTAATTAATTATTTTTCAAACAACTGGTGAGACTAAATTCGAATTTTAATTCTCATTTTTAATTCAAGGACAAATTAAAATTGGAATATCCTGAAATTCTATCTTTAGCATTGCTATTTTTAGCATTTCTTGTTGCTATTTTCAACACTATTCTCTAACTTTATATGTTTTTCAACCTCATCTCCTCCAACAACAAGGATGAGATCATATGACCTAAAATTAAAGTAGTTTTATTATTATATCTGGCTACAACTAGATTACCCCACGAGTTTAGTAAAGAGAAAAATAAATCGTTACACTTATCCTAATAAAGAAATCCTGGTAGGAATAGACAATATCTAACTTACCATACTATTGAAGGCATCTAGATGCTCTATCACTAAGTTTCCATCGTTCATCCTTGGGTTGTATAACTTCTTCCATAGGAAAATTTTATTTGTTGGGTACTTAGACTAATGCAAAGACCCTAACTTATTCCATGATGCCTTGATTGTAGCTTCTCTTGAAACATCTAGTAACATCTAAGAAACACAATTGAAATTATAGTATTTTCCTTTCGATCCAACTTTGTCCAATCTTCTGTTGACATTCTCATATGTGCACTACCTAGATCCATAATTGTTAATGGGAAAATATTCCCTATGGTTGCAGTTGGAGCCACAAAGAGCGATGACAAGAAACTTAAATACAAATCCCTAACAATCAAGTAGAATAAAGGAACTATTATCCAAGGGCTGGTCCAATTACTTGAAGAAATGATGGTTGATGTATTTCCCTTTGCTTGATCTCCATATTTCAATCCTTACTTGAAAAACCTGCACACATACAACCGATAAAAGATGGAAAGTAGTATCTAAAGAAAACATGAATACTTAAAATTAAATAAACCAACAATTCAATGCACAATCATATACTAGATTAAATAAACACGAAATTGGAGATAGGAAAGACAAATTTCTTATTATTCGTTAAATGATAGTACAAAAATATATATTACACATGTAACTCACTGTTGGCACTACATAGAAGCGTCTGTCATGTCCCTCTACCTTGGGCCACCAAACGCATCCGTCAAAAATATTTAAATTGAATGAGAGAAATAAGGGCTCAATTCAATATTGACAAGAATATTAGGAAATGATAGTTTCCTGGGTAGGATAGTTCTTAAAAGCATAGGAAATGCAAACTAATACTAGGGAAATGTTGCTCAAGTAAGGTTGCTTAGGAATATTATGGATGTACCTCTCCTCCAAACTTGGCATGAATTTATATTCCCAATAAGTGGTTAAGTTTGTTTGGGTATGGATTATAGAAGGTGGTTTTCAATCAAACATGTAAACCACACCCCAAAACACACTATTATGCTTGGTGCAATGTGAAGGCATACACAAGTTACTTTTTGGGAGACTCATGGACATATGATTTTTTCTTTTGAGAGAGTCATAGACATACATATTATGCTAAAACAAGGATAGCGTATCTGAACTCAAAACTTGTTTTCTAGTTAATAATTTGGGGAAATATGTTTGCATTGGGAAAATGGATATGATGTCAAGGCTAATAGATCAATCTCAATCAAGTATGGGAAAACATGTTATAACATATGCCCCCTAATGTATGAGGTTAGAAGGGTATATGATGGCTAAAATACATTGTATATGATTAGGAGGATATTGTCAAATGGGTCTAGGAAGAGTCCGCGATTGCAACATACTGAACAATACGTACAAGAGAAAATAAGGTAAGACAACTCATCTCCTAACATAGGCATACTCATGCTCAAAAATAGAAAAGCATGGTATCAAAATCCAGTACAATGTGGATCCATGAACATGTATGTATAAAAAGTGACAAGCATGGTGATGAAAATAACACTTAGTGGATCGATGTCAAATATATCATAGCCATGAATAATACACAATGGTGCTATGTCTTAGTATATAAAATTGAAGGATATTTGGAGTAATGTAGTGAAAAATTGGTCCTCCTTTGAAGTAAAACATTCATGTGAAAATGAGTCATACTATCAAACAACTTGGGTGCCAACATAGAAGATGTTAGTATAGTGAGGAACCACATAAAGAAGATGCACTGACAAAAACTGAATAGCATACCAAAAGATGTTGGCACAACCTAAGGTCTTCAAACTGATCAACAAAGGTAAAAATCGATAGCATGTGAATAGATGAGTTGGACTCGAACATGGGAGAAATCACTTGATTCCCAATCATTGATTTTTACCATTAACAAATGTGAGACAACCCATCGATAATGATAGTGGGCATTAAGGTACTAGTACATTCTAATGATTGCAAATAAATGTGTTGAAGTCAAACACCTGATAAAATTGATCAATTAGGGGAAGTTTATGTATCCTTGTTGTTGATAGTGAGGGAATATCCCACTGATTATTGCAAGCCACAAGGTACTAAATGAGACTATAAACCTTATTCCCAAAGAAAATTAGTTGAATTCAATACGGAAACATTCATTGCAAGGAGGGAATTAGGGCATCCCCCTTGAACCAATACGAGTGTAATCAAAAGTCCAATGATTTGGAATGAATTAGATGAAATATTGAATAGACAACCAATAAGTACATATTTTGCATGCCCCATATGGAATAACACATGGAGGATACCCTCTAAATAACAATTAATGATGAAATATGTTTATAGAGGAAATGGATTCCACCAATGAGGAAAAGGGAACCCAAGGTATTGCATGAATCCCAATGTGTGATAATGTAAACTGATTTTTAACACAAGGAAACCACTCAATCAATGACCAACGATGAAAATCACTATTGATTACAAGGTCACCTAATAATTATTTAAATAGGGTAGGGGTGATACTTTAGGTATACTCTCAAAGTAATTTGTCAAAGTTGATATAAGTGGACTAGTCAGTAAAAAGTCAACAAGTACCTTTCATATTGGCACAACTATATGATGAAGATACTTTTGACACTAAAAGTGTCTTGACAACTGTAATCACTAACATAATGAGTCAAGGAACAACTGAAAAATGGTCGACATATAGTTGAATTCACTTGAACAAGGCATAATGATGACATAGGAAAAAAAGACCCAATAATGAACAATGATATAAGTCGACAACACAAGAGGCATAAACAGAATATCCATAAATGTGAAAAGTAACCAAACAAAGGAGTAACAACTCAATAAACAAGGTTCATCTTCTTAAGGTCATACTAAATCCCAACTTGATGAGGACAACACTCAGAGGTTGGTGCTTTTCTCAAGGGAAACATTACTCGTGATTGTTGCCATATTAATGAAGAAATCCATCCTCATGTATAATTTATTTTTTAATATTTTTTTTTCCATTTTCATATTATAAAAATACTAAGAAATAATAATTAGTTCTTTAATACAATGGATGAAATGATTGTCACAAAAAAAACAAACTAGTTCCAACACTTAGAACATTCATATGCTTAATGGGAAAGCATGTAGGATATGGACACTTAGGGGATGTCCCAACTAGAGATAAGTGTGTCAAGTCACAAAGAAATATATGCAAGGTTAACACTTGAAGAAAAGAATAGGAAACAAGCATGTAAGAGAGAAAGCTAGAGCTAACACTAGGCTCAAAAGTGCAATTGGTTATGTGTAATGTAATAGCACAACTCAACATTTGGGAGCTCCTTAGGTAATAGCCAGAACAAGATTTAAGAGGAAATATGAGGCTTCCTTGAGAGTTATGGTGAGACTAAAGAGGGCTCACAATCCTAAAATAATAAAGCAGTGTGGGTGCCAAATGGATAGCAAAGTACTAACTAAGGTTCTCATCTAAAAGTAGGCTCTACCTCTAAGTTACAACACTTAAACCAATGACCGAGGGTGGTGTCTCAAAATAGTGGGTTCGATATTATGGTGAAGTTTTGAAAACATGATCATATGTGTAGTGCAAGATGGGAAAATGCTACCCTATATAATAGATAGCAAAAACATAACTTGCAACAATAGATCTATTGTGGAGGGAAGTACTGAAAAATGTCATCACAAAATTATGTCATATATACTCTAAAAAAATGAGCAAACCTCTAAACATATAGGTCAAAGGTTAGTCCATTAGGTGAACATGTGAAATAATAGAAAAAAAACTATAGGAGTGTAGGCTTGAAAATTTAATATAATGGTTAAAATTTATCTTTTACATCTCACTTTCACTTTTTAACCCTTGGAGCACAATTTGGTTTAAAAAATCGCCCAAATTCAATTACTATTTAATAGAGATCCAAGCATCCAATTCAAATTTCATTAGGACCATGTAATTCTTTTCTCTTTTCTCTTTCTTTGATTATAATAAATTATATTTTAACACATATTTGAGCAATATTATGAAAAATTAAAAGTGGACCTATGCATACACAAGTCTTATTGATATGGGTAGTGTATGGATATCCCTATATACAATTTACTCGAGGGATAGTCATCTATATACACAATTTTCTAGAGTAACACCTGCATATGCATACGTCTTCTTTGAAAAAATAATTTTTGACTTATAGTTTTTGGATTTGATAGGAAGATGGATATTACTTGGAGAGAAAGAGAGCACAAAGAGGTAGAAAATCATGTTTTAGAGGATCAAGAGGTAATGGATTCCCTTTGAAATTGTGAATTTCTTAAAAATTTCCTTATGCAAACATGAATTCCCAAAGATGCTTGCTACAAACCCTTATCAATTACTAGAGCCCAAATCATGATTGGTTCATGCTATATTATATGCCCCTTGGTATTGAAGTAGAATATATTTTATTACAAGCCTCTCTTGGTAAGTAGAAGTGGTGAAATTAAAGACTAGAATTGGTGGAGGATAACCATCAAGGACTATATGCATGTTTATTGCATCAAAGGAACCCAAAAAATGGGAACCCAAATTCTAATTCGAAATAACAAGAGGTTGGTGCTCAAAATCATATTTTTCACCATAGCACGAGTGGTGGGGTCAAACTCACTACATTAAGTGTTTACACCACAAATATTGTGTCACAATAGAGTGCTTACACCCTACAATTTTTGGTTGGTGTATCAATTTTCTAACTAATTCGAAGACATTGTTGATAGATTGTCAATTGGGTAAGATGAAGATTTTTTGTTATAGGAGAATATTGCACTCCTTCTTGTTTCAAAGGATACCAACACTTCACCCATAGGTTAACCTCTACATCTCACACCCAAGAGACCCCCAAATGATGAGATAGGTAGATCTTATAGAAATACTTGGTGGAGGGTGAGTTATCTTAGCTACCTTTGACAATGATTTTTTTAATTAGTGGGAGCAACATATCATTTCCATTAATGACTAACCATACGTAGGATTATATTTTCAAGGAGATCCATAGCTTTCCCTTCCCCTTCCCCTAGATATTGCATGGGGAGACATAGGTATGTCAATTTCTATTTTTGAAGCTATATGAATTTTAGTTGCTTTTTATTTATTAAATGACTTAAGAGGATTTTTTTGTTTTTTTGTTTTTATGTGAACAATTTTTTTAGCAATTATATTTGATCATGCAAATACTAGACTAATCAGGTCGGATGGTTTCCCACATCACATGCATCGTGGAAAAGGTGAGGAGTAAGTTGGTGGTGAAGTAGAGAGGAGTATTTGATTAGTACACATGAACTTGGAGGGCTTAATCCAATAGGTACCCATGGCACAATTTGAGGACCTCCTTGAGGGTATCCAACACCACATGGGGAGAGTGCAATGGGTGTGGGTACATTTATTCCCATGGCTAGCAATGCCATTTTCCACTGCCACAAGACACATTAGGACCAGGGCATCATGCCTAACTATATTGATAATATTGTACTGGTCTACTTAGAGAGACATGATCATGCTTTGCTAATTATGTGAATGATATATATGTGAATTTAAAACATAAATTGTCAAATAATTGGCAATTTTATTTATGGATCTAGGTATATGAACATATGTGATATAATTAAATTATCATTCTAGTAACCTTACTTGAAGAAACCTATGGAATAAACTAAGATCATACAAATGATTCCATTATTTAACTAAGACACTGCCAATTGTGAATCCAAATGAAATAATAAACAAAATTCCATGGGAGATGGCTTCCAAAAGCAACTTGATGATAACATGATACTCAATGATGTGATTGACATTGATACAAGTGCCATCATATGTGATCAATTAGCTAGTTGGAGAGTAAATCACCTAAAATATAAAAGCTAAATTTTGAGCATGATGACTAGCACCATCACTGTATCCTATAAAGTCTATATCATCCATTAACATTTGTCAAAAATTGTTGAAAGCATGATCAACAAAACTGACAAAAAACTAAATCTAAAATATATTCTATGTACATCAATTAACAAAAAAATAAAAGACTCGAGAAAATGCTCAAGCATAATATTTCTTGTGATAGAGCCCAATTTTGGGCTCTGGAAGCACATTTCCATATTGATCTACAAGCTCATAAACTTCTTTCTTAAGCAAACACCTCAAAATGTAAAGGTCATATCACAATAAATTAAACTTGGCTTCCCCTAGAGAAACTTTATCTTGATCATAGGATAAAATGAGGTCTTCCTTGGAAAAGATCTGAGAATGAAAAAAATTATTGTATTGAATTTTGACACATTCCTTATGTGCCTTATTAGTTGTAGCAACATCTCAACACTCTTCATCAAGATGTTCTAACTAAACAAGGTGTCTCTCTAAACTAGACATGTCTAGAAGGAGCTTGACTGATAACTTAAGAGACAATATCTCACTTTCAATTGGGAGTACTAATTCCACTCATTGAATGATTTAGAAAGGAGTAAACCATGTAGTAGCCTTGGTCGAGGTTCGATATGCCCCAAGCACAAAATATAACATTATGTGCTAGTTGGTATTACTTCCATTAACAATTCATTGCAAAATGTTTTTTAAGGACTTATTAGCTACCTCTAATTATCCATTTGCCTAGGGATATTATAGAGAAGAATGTTCTTACGTAAACCCCAACTTCAAAGCCAATTTTGACATCATCCTATTTTGGAAATGACAACCATGGTCAACAATATCCTCCCTAGGTACACCAAACCTAGCAATGACTATTTCACCATCATTTGAGAAAATCAACATGGATTTTGAGCCACTTTGTAAAGTAGTTGACATCCATGATAATTTATTTGTGCCCACTAGACGAAGTTAATGACATGCCATGAAGTCCACCCCCAAATTAGTGAAGCGACCAATGGTGATAACTAGAAAAATAGGAGCTAGATATGCACACATTCTCCTAGTAAACTCTTAGCACATATGGCACTTCTTAACTAATTCAATACAAACTTTAAATATGCAAGGGAAAAAGTAATCTACATGAAAAAATATTTGGGCAATAGGCAACCTAGAAAGATTATCACCACAAGGTCCACTATGGTAATCATCTAAAACTTTTTCTTCTTCATAATATAATCGCACAGTGATGAAAAATTGAATCTACACCATGACAATATAGAGTGTCACCAATGATGAGATAACTCTTCAATGAATGACAATATGATGTCAGTCGTCTTATGAATAAGATAAAGGGAAATGTAGACTCTGGAGATACAAAAGGATATCCCCTTACTAAGAATCGCTGGAAGCTATGAGAAAAAATTTAGAGTCTGGAGATACATAAGGATACCCCCGTACTAAGAATCACTGGAAGTTATGAGATACTATGTCCAAGAGTCTTATATCCTTTGTTTTGATCATAGATTTATCTTTACATATTACACCATAAAATCTTGATTGGTATGTAAATAGTTAAGGATTAATTTTTTAGAAATTATATGTATAAACTTGATGTAATTAGTGGTTAGTATTGGATTGAACCCAAATAATTCTAGACAAGCGACCATTACCAATTCCTTTGACTATAAAGAAAGTTGTGTTTTGATGCAATTGTTCTATATGTAACGTGTCTTATTTGTGCATTACTTTGAATATTTTCTAGTAAACAAGTACCTAGTAGCAACTACCCACTACTAAAGCATTGTAATTTCCATTTCATTTTTAGATTTAGTATTTTTATTTTTACTTTTTCTTTGCAATTACATTGTAAATTTACTATATTACTCTGTTTATAGTTATATTTATTTATTCTATTACAAATTGTGTTTTTAATCTAATTCATTTTTTTTTTGTTTTTAATTGAATTCCAGATATCAATATAAGCTTTCATGATTTTAAAAACATTGCTTCACACAAATTACAGTGGTAGCTTTTTCATGATCAAATTAGATTTGTAATTGGATGCCCCAAAGAAACTCATAAATTATTGACCTAGTTGACCTTTGCAAAGATTTCCTTGCTTAGTCTAGAAATTAATTACTAAATATTGCATATATTGTGCCTATGCTCGACAAGGTTTCAATCCCTAGTTGGCAATTAAATATAATAATTTAAAAACAATTAAATTACTTGACTTTTGAAGCGCTATTTCTAAGGAAGCATTAAAGGGAATTAATTTAGAAGCATATAGGAAAAATAATTGAACCATAGTTAAAATCATGGTAAGTATGATGCATGAATAGGCTAAGAGATCCTAAAAGTAGATTTATTAGGGGTATATACACTTTAATTCTATTACCACCTACTACTCCATATAGTTCTACATGTGTTCAATAAGAACCACACCATCTACATCCATAATCCCTAAACCAATTGCAGGTAGAAGAGGGTAAAGAGAAGGGATTTCATGATATATATGTTGGAGAATGCAATATGGAATTTATTAATTCAATTTCATCTTATTCCTTAATAATTTCTTGTGAAATTTATTTATCTTCTTGTGTTTCTTTATTAGATATTTTCATCAAGCAATTACCAAGAGAAAAATAGTAAAGGCAATGGACACATAAATTAGGATCCAAGCCAGGGAAAAACCCTTGTAAGGGGAAAACCTAGAAAATATCTTCTCTTCTTATTAAATTTGCTTCAAACGAGAAAACTATGACTGAAACCCTAGACCAAGCCCCCCTCTAATCACCAAGTCAACCCTCTAAGAAGCCCTTCCAATTAGTTCAGAGACCAGCCAAAAAACAAGGATGAATTTTTCTCCAACCAACATCCAACTTCAACTTAGACTTCCATCTTCGACCTGCAACTTCGACTTGTAATTTCGGCCCTGCAGAAACGCTAACTTCTTCGCAAGTGTGAGAGAAAAATAGCCAAAAACTAATATTTCATGTACTTCCTGACTTCTCCTTGCTTTTTGGACCTTCACATTTTCTTCCTTGATGTTGCTAGCTTCAGATTGAACTTCTTGATAAGATAGATCGAATTGGTGTTCAAATTAGATTGATGTTGCTTCTATTTATACACATTTGAGGGTACAAATTCCTTCTTTTAGGCCGACTTGTCGTTTCCAGGGTCGACTTGTGCTTAGAGGTTTCTAGGACTTTCTAGACTGAAAATAAATATCTTTTACATGTTACATCTTTCCCGATAGGGTATTATACAAATGATAAAGACTCTCTTGAATCAATAAAAATATTCTTTTAAAATGAAAAACCCTAGAAGCATGAAGGCCATGATTTGACCTAGATGACCATCAAAATGGAGAATGAAACCCATGCTTAAAATAATATTTTTCTTTCTTCTTTTTCTTGTAACGTAAGATATACATAATGATTTGAGTACTTCGACAATTATCAAGACCTAAACTAGTTACATTTTGCAACTCCCCCTCTTAACTAGGGAGGTATTCATAATTGTACTTCTGGTACAACAATATTCTCTAACTAAATAGTTCTCATAAGAAGAGTCGAATTGGTAAGCCATATTTAAGCATCAACACCTTGACCAACATTGTCATCATAGTAAGGCCTTAACTTGATAAGATATTTCTTATACAAGAGCATAGTGTTGGGAAGCTTTACATGAGATACCACAATACCTCTATAAGGCACATACCCCATCCACATGTTCACTTAGGACTACTCTTATTTTTTATTCCCAATTGTCAAAGAATATTGTTCCTCTTCGACCACTCTTATCTTGGATACCTGTCCAATCCTAAAAGAGTGTTGGTTCATTTCCTTTCTTGGATTTTTATATCCTCAAGGAAACCATAGATGCTTATCCAATCCTCCATTCTCCATTCTCCCTCCATGAACTTAACTTAAAATTATGGTTGTTAGTCCTGGTCAAGTGCATGACACATGAAGGAGAGAATACAAATGTGATGTGCATCATCACTCCCTCTCAACCAAAGAGTATATCACCATTCCCTATTGATTAGGGAATATATCCTTGATCCTTTTCATATGTTCAAGGAGACTCCTTTTACTCCCTCTTAAATATAGAGGGTATTTCTAACTTCCTTTCATTTGGGAAGTAATAACCACAAGCTCTTTGGCTTGTATTCATAAATGTATCAACTATCAGTTCTTCATGGAGACAACTGCAAGGCTCCTTCCTTCCTATTTGTATCTCACCATATTGAGCTTATTTCTTCTAGGATGTTGCGGAGCCATATTATTTCTTCAATCTAGTGATAATATTTAGGCCATCAATCTTGCATATCACTTTCCTCTAGCTATCATTAATGAATTCATTGCATTGAGCCTTATCAAAATTCAAGATAGTCATAGCTCCCTCATGAAAGTGATATTTGTTGATGAACATCAGGTTATATTCTCTCATAGCTTACCTTTCAATCCCAAAGTGATGATGTGAACAACTTGACTTCTTAATTTCCAAAACCGTACACTCAATTCATATGTATGTGGAATTGAGTTCAATGCCCACAATTGAACTTGCCTCAACTATCATCATGCATTCCTGCAATATCCTACCAAGAAGAAAAACAATATGTTAAGTAGATGACCAATATCAAATTGTTAAATATTATACTTACCTTGGCATGATGACCCTTCTCATCAAAGGATCAACTTATTTGAGTTCTTCGAGATCAAAATCATGTTTTATGATCCATCTCCATATGAATCTTTCTCCATACAGTCATTAGAGTGCCCATGGATCGAACATGATTAATAATAAGTAATATCTTCCTTGGAGTTTTCATTGTTAACTCCCTTTCTTTCTTCCAGAGACTATGCTTGATGTTGATCGACATTGTTGTATTTATGTCATGTAATCTTTGTGAGAGAGCCTTGATCTCCATCCATTCCAAAGTATGCAAATTTATTCTTTCGAGCATCATGCAACCACATGGAATACTTACCAAGCACATTCATAACTAATTCTTCCTTCATGATTCTTGTAGATGTGAATCATGATCTAGGGAAGAATAACGTCAAACATGCATACCTTTTATTTCATATAATCATCTAGCCATCCTTTGATCGAGTCTGTTTCTTATACTTGTCAAAGACATATTTCCTTTTTTTTTTCAAGAAGAGAAAGACTTTCATTATGCATTTCATACTGTTACTTGACCATTAACATTCCTTCATCCTTTAGAAATATTGTTTCCATGGAATATATATCAATCATATTGTTTCTTCTAAGAATCTTCCATAATGATGATTCTTATAGGATTTTGATTATACTTCTTTGAAAATTACTACATCTAACATGATGTTAGAAAATGCTTGGATGAACTATAATATGCAATATGGTTCCAAACTTCTCATTCACTTTAAACTAGATTACCTTTCCCAAAGCAGATTAAATAAGTAGATTCTAATAATTCTACTATCATGTGATTTTATCTATGATGCCATGCTTTTTACAAAACCAAGACTCTTATAGAGTAATAATGCATGCTAATCTACTTTATACTTAATAAAAGAAAGACAAAAATTCATAAAGAACCTGATAGAGATGATACTTACTTCAATAATAGATATCCTTGGGATCTTCTCCTTTCATATTATTCTCAGGTTCTCCCCTTTCCTTCATTTTGTTTTTCACTTTAATGTTTAGACAATTCCTGTTATAATGTCCATACTCATTACATCTGAAGCATTGAATTTTGGATATGTCTGTACTCAATTTGGACTTTCTAAACTTCCCTGTCCTCAACTTCTTGGTTCTTGCAATCAAGGCTTGAGATATTTCATTTGATTATCATCCTTTGCCTTGATCCTAGATTCCTCCAAGATACATTAAGCCCATAATTTATCAAAAGGTGTGGTATCTTTCTTGGAGTAGATGCTAGTTGCATGATCCAAGTGGATATTGGTGGCCACCTGCCTATTCCACTTGGACCCTCACCATTGTTTTTTTTTGTTTTTTGTTTTTTGTTTTTTGTTTTGTTTTGTTTTTGTTTTTTGTATTTGTTTGTTTGTTTTGTGCTTGTTTGTTTATTTGTTTGTTTGTTTTGTCTTTTTGTTTTGTTTTTTTCCTTAATTGTAGCACAATTTACTATTTTGGCAATTTTTTGGTTCTTGAAATTCCAGAGCTATTTTGAGGCCCTAAATGACGTAGCCGTAGTGCTCATAGAAATATTTCCAACGAGGTGTCATACATGTCAAACATAGATAACATGACCAAGTTACGACCCTAGGAAGTTGACTCCCCAACTAAGCCCAATAGGGCCCATAAAATCTTGGTGTTAAAACTCCTCGTGTTAGGGTTTTGGTTGTCTAGGGTTTTCTCTTATTGTTTAATAATAAAAAGGCCCTTGAGCCTTGTAACATAGTTCAGAGGCATGTAGCTGCCACATCTCTTCTCAGAGATAAGCTGCTTGAGCTAGTCTTATTTCCATTCTGTTTGTAAGAATATTTTAGTATTTGATATTAATGAAATGAAGTGTTATTTCTACTACATCTCTGTATTTATGGTTATATCTATAATTTTTTGTGTTCCTATTTAAATCTGGATCCCGGATCAGTGGTATCAGAGCAGTTTTATCTTTCTATGTTTTTCTTTACATGTCCCCAATGAGGTAAGGATATGAGGAGTTAGGGCTCTATCCGGTTGAACCTTTGTAATATCAACCTCGCAAACCCAGATGGTTTCCCATGGGGGAAGAAAAGAAAAATGAGGGAGTAGGAGATCCTATCAAAATATTGCTCAAGGAGGCCCTTGAGAAACAAAGGAATGTGATGATAGATAACTTTTCCCAGATCCTTCAAAGGTTTCCCACTAGCGGCACATCCACATCCAACAACCACTCTAGAGGCTCCACAACTTTTAAGGTACAAGTAAACTTTGACATTCCCATATTTGAGGGCTAAATATATGTAGATGCAGTAGATAAATGGTTAAATCTACTACAAGGATATTTTTCTGTTCATGATTTAAAGATGCCCCCTACATCAAGGACTGGTGGGAAACCTACTGTGAGCAGAAGGATGAAAGTACGACCTCACTATTTTGAGCCGCTCCCACTTGGAATTCATTTCGGGACAACATCAAGGAGCAATACTACCCTGTCAGGATCTATGAGGACAAATACATAAAATGGACCATGTTGTGGTAGGGAAGGGACCAAGATGTGCCAAACTTTACTAATATTTTTCATACCCTTCGCACAAAGTTGGGTATCAAGGATTCTAAGAAACATTTGGTACTCCTGCGATTGCCTAAACAGAAACATCTAGGACGAGATGGACAACACTACGAAACTGAAGAAGGATACGTGAAAGTGGTGTGAGTTCCTGTTGAGGCCTTAGAATTCTGCTGCTTCAACATGGGGGGTAACCACCTAGTTCGGACCTTGAAGGTAATTTCTTTTCTGTTTGATGTACTGGCTTCGACTGGGGATGATGGGACAAGTTTCCTAGAATGGGTTTGAAAATGAGAATGGGTGGTTTTCAAGTGATTGCAATAAGAATAATGATAACTAAATGGCCTATTATGTCACACAAATCTCTAATTAACTTAATCTAATATAAACTCGGGTTATTTTGTGTGATATGCGATCTAAAAAGATATCTGTTTGGTATGTGATAATAAAGATCATTCACGTGTTAAACATAGATGATAACATGTAAAAATAATTTCTTTGACTAAATAGTTAGTCAAAGTAATGTGTAAATTAAATCGCATATATTTAATGATCATATATGAAAATAAATGCTTTCAGCTAAGCATCATACAGTAGTGCAATTAACACATAACAGAAAAAACATACTCCATTCATGAAAACAAAATGTTATCACTAATTTAATAAAACATAACTAATCATACAAGATAAAAGTACCATATGTGTGAGGTTTTTCTCATTTGACTAGTGACATATATCAACTCCTTTCTTCAATCAAATTATTCTCCAAGCATACAGTACTGCATCAACAAAGGAAAGTAGTTTTATATTCAAAATTAATTACCATGTTCCATAATTCTATCAAGGCATTCACAAACTTACAGAACTGCATTCTTTGCAAATGTTTTTGATAAAATTGTGGACCCTTATCTAAATGCTTGAGAAGGGTATAAATACTATCTAACTAAAGTTCAAAAATAGATTATACAAAATATTTGAGGAGGTTTCAAACAACCTTCCACTTAACTGGCAACTAACTCTAAAAATAAAAGTGATTTGATGACTAGAGGTTATGAAGATTCTTGTTGTTTGCCAACATTTCCTTGAGGTCGCATATGTCAGACATTGGTTTTACTTGAGGAGGTTCCCCGAATTTCATTCTGACCCGTCCCCTAAAGATGGCATCTGTAAGAGGTGGAAACATCCTTTGCATTGAATTGAGTGAGAAATTCAGTGTCATAATTTGGCTATGAGGTTTGACAAGAAATTCCCAATGTGCTTCCCAGTCGGTCTTTGATAATTTTGTGATTACCTCCCTTTGGATTTTTGTCTTTTCTTTCCAGTTTTTATCCAAGTCATTCAAATCTGGTAGTGACTTTGGATTACCTTCTTTTATCAAGTTGGTGATGTGAAAAGTGTGATTTATTTATTTTATTATATTATTTTCCACTCATGTTTCTCTTGCTACTGCCAATTTTGTCTACTTGATCTGCAGATCCCAATCTGTGAATAATATGTCTTTGTGTGTTTATTCTATTTCTGGTAGATTAACGCTTCTTCCTTCTTCAGATTCTTGTCATTTAATGTAGTCAGAGATCTTAGTATTTAAGTCATTAAAATTGGTTCTCTCATCAATTGCCTTATCTGTTAATTGATCACTGGTACTCAGATAAGGGGTGATATGGGACATTCTCTCGCAGAATAGATCTTGCTATTTTGATAGAATGGAGTTTAGCTCCAATGCCTCTTTGATGAATTCATCAATAGTGGGGACATCTTTATATTTCGCCATAGCCTCTTGCAACTCTTGGATTTGCATGTTATTTGTAGAGATGTCTGCTTCGTGGCTTATCCTAAGTACTTCCATACTTTGCTGCAATTGGACTATTTGTTCTACGGCTTGCTTGTTCACATTTGCTTTATTGATTTCCAGTTGTTTCTCAAGCTGTGCTATCCTTTATTCCCTTTCTCTTAAGAAAAAAAATACTTCAGTGGCTTCATCCATGGTGGCAGTAGCATATGCCCCTGTAAATTGTGACAACCTAGTTAAAATTTTAGCTGGATTTGAAGGAATATCCCTCTAGACTATATCCAATGGTTCATTCCCTGGTGGGATTTCAGGTGTTCCACTCTCCATATTTTCCTCTACCTTCTTACTACATCCTTATGCAGTGGGTTGTAGAATACATCTAAAGGAAGTATTTCTGTAACCTTTAGGATAATATTAGATGTCAGAAATGTAGGAATGATTTATGTATTCTGCGAACTTGTCCCTTGCTCATTCATTGGCTCAGACTCTGAAATTTTTTGAGTTTGTTGTGGAGTATGATATCCTATAGTTTCTTAGACATATGCTGGTTTGGCAGTATCTTGGAGTTTTTTACTAAACTGGTCCCATTCCTAATCCATATCGCTGCCTTTTCCTTTTGGATCGGTATCCTGAGTTAGGTCACTTTTGACCTGTTTCTCAGCTGACCTTCTGTTGGATTCCGTTGTAGCCTCTATTTGTTGTGTCTTCCCTGTGTCATGGTTTGCATTCATATGAGATTCTAGGCAATAACTTGGTCCTTCACTATTAATAGTTACACTAGGCATAGGTTTGTCATCAGTTCTTAACAGATGCAATGGGATTGTTTCGAGCCTCTGATTTCTAAATTCCTGAAACCTTTCAAAGTCACCAGGATTCAAATTCACCTTCACCCAATCGAATGCTTGTTCGAATGATTCAACTGATTGCAAAAAATCTTCAAATTCATGAGCATGGATAAAGGGTTTGAACTTTAGTGTTGTAGTAACATTTTGTGCTACTTTCTCTGGGTCAAATTGACTCTTTGGCAGAGTATGTAGCATGAGGCTCTCTATGTTTAGTAATTATTTGTTTGCATGGTTGAAGTTTGCTAATGAAAAAGAAACATGCCGGATGGGAAAGGGTGTCCATAGTGATTTTTTGTTATATTTCAAGGTCTTGGTTAAGCCTTTTTCTATAGTTTGGTGAGTTATTTCTCTAGCTAACAACTTGTTAGAGACATACAAAGGGAGTACATGTGGTTCTAATGTATTGTCGTAAACTCTGATATATGTGAACCATTTTTTAGCAAAGTACTTGCCTACTACAAGAAGGTCTGTAGTGGCTTCCTTAGAAAATCTGGGGGCCTTCTTATAAAAAATCATATGATGTAATGGTAGAATAAAACCATGACATATCTTGTAAAAATGGGGTACAAAATGGGATTCCTACATTTGTTTGTGACTGAGATGGATGGGGTATGGGTCTTGCAAGGTCCATTTCCAACCCATAATTGGAAACTTAGTATAGAAACAGATAGAGTCCATGATATAGGCACTCATATAAAATGGAGGAAGGTTCTCTATGGAGGTGGATCCCTTTTGACGATATTCAGAAATAGCAGTAGCTAAGTTATTGGATAGGATAGTAGCCCAATTCTTTATATGAGAATTGATACATGCATCAATTAAAGGGACCCATTCTATAGAGAAATTGGTATTATTAGGCATTCCATACAATTTACATAACATACAAGTTGCATAGTTATGGGGATTTGCTAAAGAAACTATGGGGTACATACTCATCTTATCATATTTGAATTTGATTTCTAGGACTCTTCATCCCTAAATCGTCTTAAAGGGTTCTTCATTCTGATTTGCGAACTTGGTCAGGAATGATTTATCATATATATCTTGAGGGTCAGGAAGATGATACATTTGTTTCAAATCTTCAGCTTTAAATGATCCCATCAGCTCCATCTTTGAGTTCTTGAATTGTTTGTCTTCAATATTGACATTTTCCACCACCCATCTAACCATATCCATGTATGGTAGTATCTTGGCTCTTGCTCTTATTTTGTGAAGAAAAGAGCACGAAACATCTTTGAATTGAACTCCCGAGGGTTTTATTGAATCTGTTGTTGCCTTGGTGATAGTAATTTTAGGCCGCTCATATTCAAGTCTATTGTAGACGACTTCCCATGTCGTCACTCCTCCATCAACACTGCAAACTATATCAACAAATATGGGCAACATCTCTGAAACCTAAGACTTTGAAACGATCTGTTGCTTCTTCTTTTGCATTACTTTCCGTAGGTACATCTCTTTTGAAGATTCCCTGAAATGAAAGAGAGATATATCAACACACATAGTAGAGGGCAATTAAGGCTGAGAGCTCTTTGAAATGACTTGAATCATGGGAAGATTTTGAATGCAATCTCTATGTTAACTAGCCATAACTTGAAAACATCAACTTCTCTCCTCGCACTGCTAAACAATGATTACTCTGTCAACCCACTTAATATTTCATTAAAACTTAGTAATTTCCCATGATTCACGCCTTATTTTCCGCATTGCGACTTTTGAATGTTGCAATATAGTGCTGCTTGGAGATAATGTGAAATGCGATTGTGAAACATTGCAATATCTCATTTCACAATTTTTAAGGGATAACACAATGGCATGCTTTATTAAATTGTGATTTGCGAAGTGCAATCACATATTCTTAGAGTGTCATGATCAGAAAATTGCAGTGGGGGCTTTATCACATATTGCATTTAGAGATTTTCTTTAGGATGTTTATAATTGTCACATGGAAAACTGTGAAATGCGTTTTGTGATAAAAGTTTTAAGTATGGGTTGCATTCTAAATGTTTTAAGGAAAATTTGTAGAGTTAGCATTTATTTTCAAAGGCTAAAAATTTAAAAGGGTCCCCATTTATATGTCAAATATTAACTATTCTCCCTATAAATAGTGGGGTTGTTACATTGTACAACAATTGGCGATTCACTTGGGAGAACCAGATATCTCTAATTGGTCTTTTGAAATTTATAAAAATTTCAAAATTAGAAGAGTTATAGGAATAATAATTACATAAGTCATAAAATAAACAACATTTCTCTAAAATCATAATCACTTAATTTATTTATTCAACTATTTTACTTTTGTAGTGATAAAAATACAAATGTTTGCATTAGCCAATACTAAGATTTAAATAGATATATTAGGTGTCTTCTACATATTAGTTTTTATTGTTTACTCATTTATCATAGATGGATCCTTTGCTAACGACATACATTCATAGCCTCGGCAGGGTTATCTTTTAACCAACAATGATTCATTGTTCCATCCGAAGCAATTTTCAAAACTCAAAATGATATTCATTCTTTCTCATTTGGATCTTGTTTTTTCCTTTCATGTAATTTTTGATTTCAAGTTTCTTAAAAGACATTGTCTAGGCTTGGTAACCCAATACTGACAATGCTATTCATTGGTTGTAACTAAACTGAACAGGCTGGATCTTGATGAGACCCCTTGTCCTTTGATTGATTAGATCATTGGCTATTACCTTGTTTTGATATGCAGTATTGGTAATATCAGTTTAATTATTCCCCTATGATCATGGTAAACAAACTCGTAATGAGACTTATTATCTTTTAAGTTTTGCATATTTTAGAATTACACTTTGAAAAAAGAAAATTTTATCAGATGGGGTGAATCATTGGCCCTTTTTAAGAGTTTTGGATGATAATAATAGTGTTGAAAATGGCAACAAGACATGCTAAAAATAGAAGTGTTAAAAATAACACTGCTATAAATAGAAGTTTGGGTACCAGTGTTGGATTGAGTAACGGGGAATGAAAAATGGAAGTGCTAAAAATAGCATTGCTATTTTTAGCAGTTCATGATGGATTCCAATTTTAGTCAGTCCCTGGACTAAAATAGGAAGTAAAATTCGAATTTGAACTTAACAACTGTTTGAAAATAAATTAATTAATTCACCATGAGTTAATTAGTTGT
>APFE030128065.1:0-14938 GCA_000404065.3 Pinus taeda | reverse complement strand
GCAGTATATGGACAAAGATTTATGTGAAAATCATCTTTATGTTATACAAGAAAGGAGTTAGTTATAAACTTTTAGACATCCATCCATACATGAAATTCAAACATGAACATCATTAACATAAAGAAAGAAGCATATCGGGAACAAGACGTGTTTCTTTATTAGACAAATAGAATAGTACAAAAGAGCAATATCACCTGAGCAACCTCTGCAAGCTCAAAGCTCAGCCTCCTTCTGGATCCGTCCCGCCTCAAACCTCTAGCATGTCTCCTTCCAATACTCACTCCAAGATGCCATAACTAAGGGATGAACATCAAATCACAAGGAAACAAGGGTTTCCTGTACAAATGGGGGAAGTGCAGAAGGCACAAGGGTCTTCAGACCTGATCAGGGGGAAAATCTCAGTATAATAACCTTTCTCTCTCTTCTCTCCTCCCTTAGGCCTTCCCTTTGATGTCTTTTTATACCAATTCCAAAGTAGTTTTTTAGTTAGGAATTGGTGGGAACAGTTGAGGCCATGGGCACTAACAGGTGATCAGCAGGTAAAACCCGCGATTTCCGCCTGAAAATAAGGAGTTTTATATTTTTTAAGTGTTTTAATACATATACGCGGGTTGGGTATATATGAACCCGCGTATACATGCGTTTAACTCAGGGCAATGTCACGTATAGGGAATAAAACACTATTTTTTAGATTTTTTATTAGGTCCGGAAGGAAGGGTTGCCCTAGGCCATGAGTGCAGCATCAAAAACCATAATAGTGAGATTTGGAGCTATAACAAACACTATAATACTTGCACATAAATTTCAATAAAAAACAACCAGAAGAATATAAAGTCAAGTACTTTATTGTTAGGTTATTGTTATTATCTTAAGATTGTGATCCAGGTCCTATACATTGGGAAGCCATGTCTACTCATGCATATTTCTATTTTTCTGTAGATTGGGAAACCTCGCTTCTAATCATAAGTTCTTTTCCATAATTGAAATATCTTTATGGAAAATAACAACATTTATGAACTCCCTAAATGTTTAATTACAAAACAAGAGATTACAAAATAAAAGTAGGCTACAAGGATTCACTAACAAATAAGTTGAGTCAGGGATTGACATTGCAAAAATGCAATACTATGAATGATGCCTTACCTCTGTGCAATCTCAAATTTTGGAAGCCAATAACTCAGAACAAAATTTGTAGTAAAACAAATAGATGAAAAATGATTCAATTCATTAACAATCAATTATAACTTAATCACCATATTTTAAATGTGTTTTATTTATTTTAAGTTATATAATTTTATTTGTAAAATTAGCTTAATTATATTCAACTTTAAATGTATGGCTAGGAAATTTTTACAAACCAATTAGATAAAATGATGAAAGAAAAATGAAATATGTACCATCAAAATTTAGGATAGCAATTTTTAGTAATTTGGGAAATATTATTTCAAATTTTTCAAAAACAAGTTAAAATAGTAAGAGCCAAAAAGAAAAAAATGTTATGAAAATATGAAATAAGAAAATGTATCATAAAGATAAGCAGCTAATTTTAAATTTTTTCTTGTTGTTTGTGTTGTCATCTATATATATATATATATTAGTAACTTAAAAACCCTAACGTTATAAACTCTATATTTTTTCTGGAAACTTTAAAACTTGAAAATTACCATTTTTCCAATAACAATATCACATGCGAAAACAACTTAGAAAGGCAGGAAAACTACCACTACATAACCCATTTTGAGTTTTCTTCATGATGGCTTGACAGCCTGTGGTGTAGGTAAATTCTCAGTGCAGACATAAACAAATCCTCTAGCCCGAGAGAGTGGGTCTAGCCACAAACAAACAACTATGGAAAATCTCCTTAAGCTAGAATCAATTAAGAGGGCCTATCTCTTAGAATGCTATTCCGCTTAGTGATGATCCTACTTCCTCACTCCATCTATCTTTCGTTTCCTTCCTTGAATATATGAAACAAGCAAACAAACAACAACAACAAACGTGATAGCATACAATATTGTATTCAGCCTACTTAATAGGTCAAGGAACATTAAGCCATAAAGATGTAAAATAACACTTCATGTAGGAAATCAATAAATAGATGTATTCATATAAATTAGAAAGAGATTACAAGCAATGCCTTGACATTTCTGGTCTCCTCCGACATATCCAGGTTCCCACACTTCTGCTAGCATCTCATGGATAGCCCCAGCAATAGAAGTTTTAAGGCCTCTTCCCTCCAGTCTCAAACCAAACCAAAACACACTATTCTCCCTCAAACATACACTAGAAAGATGCAAGCTATAGATGTCTTGTTGATCATTCAAACTCACTCCAAAACTAGTTTAGCTTGGGAAAAGAGAGGTTTATATAGCTTAGATGGATGGGAGTCGAAGTAGGATTTCCACGACTAACACGACTAATGGGATTTCCAATTTTCCCCCACCATTTTTGGCAGGTACCCCAATTATTTTTTATCACAAGCATGAAGGGGATAGCATGTGTTATCACTATAAGTTCATCCTTTGGACGAATCTGACCTAGTAAGTTTAATGAGCCCTAGGAAGGAGAAGCTCATGTCCGTCATGGTGACAAATCCAATGTCGTTGAATGTTTTAACGAGTCCGACAAAGGGGTAACTCAGTATCTTTTTCATGTTTAGAGAGTTTGAAAAAGACATGGAAAAGAAAACTCCACATGGTCCCTTTTCGTAAATTTGTGTCTCTCGAGCCCGAAAAGGTAGGAAACGATGCTTGAGAGAACCACTCGACTATTTCAGCCAAGGAGTACGTTTTTCGTAAATAGTTTGACCCATCCCGAAAAAGGGGTAAACGTATACTGAGTAAATGACGTTTCGAAGCCTTTAACGAGTTCAAAAATAACAAGAGCTCGACAATATTTTTGTGTTTTAAGAGTCGAAAAAGAGCTGAAAGTAGACTCCCCATTTGTATTTACTTTATCGAGTCAAAAAGAGAAAAATTCTCGGTAATATTTCATTTTTTACGAGTCAGAAAAGATCTTAAAGGTGACTCGTCCTAGAGGAACGTGTGGTATAAAGGGTAGAAATTGGTTCCGATTATGGGGGAACTACTCAAAACATGTAATGGTCAAGAGGCTAGCTAATAAAACCACTCATTGTTGCAGTTCCTCAAGAAAGGAAAAAACAACCAAGTGAAAGCATATGATCGGTCAAAGAGATGGTGGCGATGGAATGAAACAACCAAGGCTAATCTATCATAAATTAGCTGATAAAAATGGCAATCACGAGATGTAAATTGGGCATGGCTTCATTTTTACACAAGCTTGAACCATGGGGAAGTCTGCTTCAATTCAGTTTCATGTTTACACAAGCTTGAAATGAAAAACTATGCTTGGATCCGATTTCATGTTTACACAGGCTTGAAACGAAAAAGTATGCTTGGATTCGATTTCATTTTTATAGAGCTTGAAATGAAAACCTATGCTTGAGTTAAGTTTGCATGCCCCTAGCATAATGACTCAATTCGATGTACATTCCCCCCAAGCTTTATTTCGTTCAGTGAGGTGGATGGAATGAAGGTTCACTCTCGAGATCTAGGAAAGACTCGACTGGGATTTTATGAGATCTTAATCAAAGACTCGATTTGGGAAAGGGAGTTGTTTCATTTTTTAACGAGATTGACATAGTAAAAGAACTATCCTTGGACATCTGTTTCATTTTGAACGAGGTTGATATAAGAAGAAATTGTCCTCAAACTCCTTGATTCATTATTTAACGATCTTGACACAAGACAAGGAACTATGCTCACACTTCGTTTCACTTTTTTACAAGGTTGATACAGGACCAAGAACTATCCTCATGACATTCGTTTCATTTTTGAACGAGGTTGATATAAGAAAAAACTATCCTCGAGACTCATCTATTCATGGACCATACGAGAACATGCCTCTCAAGAGGTCCTCACTAGATGAGAGAACTACACTCTGCGCGGAACACATGCCAACTTGTACAAAGGACAGATCGAGTTCCAATGTCCCTAGTACATAATGTGTTATACCATCTATGTGATCATCAGTAGGTGTGGAGACAACACAGGTAGCCACATAATTGACCTGTGGTGGCAAGGGTACTTCTTGCAAAGAAGTATCAATAAGGGACGATGGTTCCAAAGGAGGAGCCTGGGGACCAATGAGCAACAATTAATCAATGGTCACGATTCTCCCTTCATGTGGAAAACAAACCACACGAAAAAGTGAAGAAACAAGGGCTTCCCATGACATAAGCATAGTCACGTCCAAGGAGAAAATTGAAATCTAAGGGACCTTGGACTACCATCACGTCTATATAGATGGTCTTTCCTCCCAAAGTAATATGGAACTTCGGAAGGACCCCCAAGTGTTGACTGGTTCCTCTGTTGAAAGCCAACTGATTCTGATTGACAGGCATAAGCTATGGGGAGCTCAAAGCTTGCCAAGTAGTAGAAGACATGATGCTAACAGACACACCTTCATCTAATATAGTGTCATGCACTACCATATTATAGGCTTGTACTGTGATCTGGAAAGGCACATAATATGGGAGGCGAAAAGTAGTCAATTAAGTCCAATCAAAAGAGATGACATAAGTACTTGGTGGGGGTACCATATGATTTCCCCCTTGCTCTACAGGAATAGGAGAAGGACTCTCCTAAACAACCGAGACGGGAGGGTCACTCTTCGATTCATGAGAATCTAAGGAGATGAGAAGAACATGAGTAGTATGATCACCACTCTCTTCGGGAACAGAGTGAACAACTGAAGATGGAGCCAAGACGACACTCTTTTCGACCAATGCTTGGTCGGGAACAGACACAAGAGATTCATGCTCAAGAAGAGCAGGATGGGAAAGAGATGAATCCAATTTAATCTCTTTACCAACTAGGAGAGGGTTATAAGAATGCCTCTGATAACCAACAGGAAGTTGGGGTTGAGGAGCTATAAGGTTTTCCAAAACTTTGGAAGATTTATCCATAAGAGGAAAAAGGTGAAGAAGATGCTTCCCTTCACATAACTGACAGGGGAATCTAGTCTTTCCCTTCTTCTTACCATCATTATTTTAAGGTGTAGCATCGATATGATCTCAAAAGGTTGACGGGGACAGTTGATTCAAGTCTTGAGACCATACCTCTAAGACTCTAGGAATGCCAGGACAATCTCGAAGGAGATGGTCACCCTTACATAGCCAGTAAGGGAATTTTACCTTTCTTGGAGGATCGGAAGGTTTGTCGACAGGAGGTGCATTTGGAGTCACAACTAGATAGTTGGCCTCTCCTTTATTTGACTTCTTCTTCTTCTTCATCTTCTTCTTCTTCATCTTCTTCTTATTCTTCTTCTTCTTAACCTCCTGGTTACTGGATTTCAAACTTTCACCAGGTGAAGTAAAAGAGGAAGGTGAAGAAATAGGGGAAGAAGTTAAGAGGTCAACCTTAGAATCAATGTGATGTGGTTCAAATGAAGGAGATGGTTGGGGAGGAGTTGGGGCGCTCGGGACCAATGAGGTCAAAAATAACCAGATAGGTAAACCAATGGTTAACCCAGGGAGGGACAACGTTTCCATGTAAGGAGCACCAATGTTTCCAAAAGAAGGAAAAAGACCAGGATTCCCATCCGAGGGGAACCCTTGATTGGTATACTCTGGAAATGTTGCCATTGGAATCGACCTTTAAATAAACGTTAAGGAAGATAACTTTAACCAGGAATATTTCATGGGTAGTTAATTTTTAGACACTGAAACAAAACTTTGCCTTTTCATATTTTAAGAGTCGCGAAAAGGGAGAAAGGTGACTCTAGTTTCTTTCAGAGTTAACGAGTCCGAAAAGACAAGTGCTCAATGATATTTTAAAGTTAAAGAGTCAAAAAGATTGAAATAACTATTCAAGATAATCTAGGCAAAAGGATTACCAGGTAACCATGAACTGTAGAATACCTCCTGGCGAACGGAAAAGTACGAGCAGGCAATCTCCCCGAATGTTGTGTTCTATGTATCACATTTACAAGGTGGAAGACTCAGCTTCCTATGCATAAAGGATTGTAGACCTAGTGGGGTCTCCCTTTATATACGCGACGGTAGGGGAAGCACAAGTCCGTACTAGTGTTGTCTAGTGCCGATGTGAACGATAGCTGCTAGGTTTTAAGACGCTGGAACACGTCTCTAGCCTAGACCTCTAAACATAAGCGTTAAGTTTCAATGCTTCCTTAGGTTAATTCGATAAATTTTAACTGTTGATCTTGTATTAGGTCTTAATTACAAGGCCCTACCACTGTCATCTGACAAAACTTCTACATGCAACTATATGAGAAAAGAGATCTTTGTCTTTGATGAAAATTAACACTAATTGAGAGGTAGGGAACACAAAATCAATGCAACAATCAAAGAATGAAATATTTCTCTAATAAATCTCCTAATTGCATTGAATCTTCCTATCAAATGCACTTCAATTAGTCCTTTTAACAGTAAAGAGGATTCATTTCTTTTCAAATACAAATGATGATGTAACTCTAGTCTTCAATGATGCTAGCTAATGTAACATATTGATTTAGCAAACTACAATTATGTATTTTTCAATGAAATGATAAAATGAATCTTTCACAAACACTTCAATGCAAAAATTTCAAAACAATAAACATCAATCAAATGGAAAGCACGAAAAGAGAATTCCTTCCAAACCAATGATGTAACGATTCAATCAAGAACAAGACAAGCAATGTAATATATGCCTGAAAAGAGACGGTTAATCAAGAGAAGAACAAACTAAACTTTTCAAACTTGTTTAATTGAAATCAAAGTGATAAGAGGACTAAAAAAGAAAATTGCATGGATCAGCTAACCAACAACTTGACTTGCTGAGCACACAAACAGCTGAATGGATGACGACCTAGATGCCCTAGGGCCACAAACCATCCAAAGACTCAAAAAATCAAGTAAAAGAAGTCAAACGAAATAAGTACACAAACCAAGCCAATGAATCTTTCTAGAGAGGGAGAACACATGCAAAACGAGATAAGAGGCAGAAATTAAGAGGGCAAGATACACTAGTTATGATCCATGAGAAACTCTGATCTTCACCTACAGGAATCAGAGCGACTGCCTAATTGACAAGAAGAGTTGATTGGCATGACTGGCGCGACTAGCCAGAGTACAACTAGCACTGATAGGCCTAATCGACACGACTTTTTGGCCAAAAAGAGCATTGATCAAGGGATTCAAGAAGAAAAAAAATAAAAAAAATTCAAAGGCCAAAACCAGACCTGCCACTGTAAATTTCATACTTAGAGAAGTAAACCAGGCAAAACAAAGAAAACTAAAGGTAAATGGCGGTACTAGAAAATTTCACACAAAACCATGAAATGACAATCAATCAAACAAAAGGATTGGCTCCCTAGTGGAGTCACCAATTTGTGGTGTAGGTAAATTCTCAGTGCGGACACAAACAATTCCTCTAGCCCGAGAGAGTGGGTCTAACCACAAAAAAACAATCTATGGAAAATATCGTTAAGCTATAATCAATTAAGAGGGCCTACCTCTTAGAATGTTATTCCGCTTGGTGATGATCCTGCTTCCTCACTCCAACTATCTTTCATTTCCTTCCTTCGAATACCTTAAATAAGCAAACAAACAACAACAACAACAAACATGATAGCATACAATATTGTATTAAGCCTACTTAATAAGTCAAGCAACATTAAGCCATAAAGATGTAAAATAACACTTCATGTAGTAAATCAATCAATAGTTGTATTCATATAAATCAGAAAGAGATTACAACCAATGCCTTGACGTTGCTGGTCTCCTCTGACGTATCTAGGTTCCCACACTTCTTCTAGCATCTCATGGATAACCCCAACAATAAAAGTTTTAAGGCCTCTTCCCTCTAGTCTCAAAACAAACCAAAACACACTATTCCCCCTCAAACATACACTAGAAAGCTACAAGTTATAGATGTCTTGTTGATCATTCAAACTCACTCCAAAACTAGTTTAGCTTGGGAAAAGAGAGGTTTATATAGCTTGGATAGATGGGAGATGGTTCCTCTCATTATGGGAGAAGGTCTTGTGTCTTGATTTTGTTCCATCCTAATAGGGGAAAAGACCCCAAACTGACTTTTTCAGCTCCATCCAGCCCAACCATCTACCAGACTTCTGTTACGGAGCTTCTAGAGCTGGAAGCTTCGACCTCATATTTAAAAAACTTGCCAAGAGGATTGGCGTGACCGGAAAAGGGTTCAGACGCTCAGTACGGCGCCAGGAATAGTTTTAAGCTCTGCAAATCGGTGCGAGGAGGAAACTGGTCAGTAGCGCCCGTCTTTTAAACTGGGATAAAAGGAAGATTCTTGGGAAATGATGCAAAGGGGAATTATTCTGCTCATGAAGAGGTACATATTGGCAGTTTCTTCATGATGGGAAAGTATGTAGTGTTCACTGTAGAGGTCCTCTAGGATCATGGACGGGGAATACAAGGACAGTGACAAAATGTTGTGTAACACTGCCTCATACAAGTTTTTATTGAGTTCTCTTTAGTGCGGCTTTTTGGAAGTTTTTCCGGTGGATTTTTCCAATCTAATTTCTCTAAAATCCGGCAGGTATTCATTGAAATCACAAGTTTTATGGGTAACCCTGCATAATAGCAGTGCCCTAGGGGTTTTTCAAGGTGTTGAATCCATATATACAAACAAAAAAACTAGTTTAAATAACACAAATCAAGGTTTCACCTCAAATTTTTCTGTCGAATTCTAGCACCGGAAACTCCAAAAAGTCGCACTAAATAAAACTCCATTTTTATTATATTTGGTAAGAATATCAAATTTCAATAATTGTCCAATTTCATCCCTATTTGAAAATTTCCTAATTATATTTTTTAATTATGCTCATTAAAATTTGATTGAAAATTTAAAATTGCAAAATATATATATATATATTATATTCTATATATATATGCACACATTTAAACATAATAAAAATTCCTAAAAACGATACAACCATTTATATATTATAAATAAAATTATTAACCAAATATTATATAACTAAATTTTATTAATCAATTTAAAACTAGGAAGGTTATTCTTTTTCTTTTTAATTTCTATTACAGATTTCAATTTGGTTTCATGTAATACATTTTAAAATAAGGGCAGTTGCTGAGCAACAAGCCCCTACCTAAGAATTATATGGAGGGGGTAGGGGCAGGGTCACATTGTCTCAAGCTATGACTTGCCTCATCGGCTTTTCTGTCTTGTGAAGGACAACTTTGTTTGTACTGTTGGTGTTAAAACTACTACTATGAAAAAACAACAAAACCAAATTTTTCTTTCCATCTCAAAGAAACGTCGTCAAGTTTACAAATGAATTAAAATTGGAAAACAATTTTTGGTCATGTAGAAATGGTTAGATAGACATAGAAACTGAAACTGTAAACTGAATAGAAAGAAGAGGAGCCTCCTCCAAACCTAAGGATCTGAATGGGATTCTCGATGCTCTCTGTTGATTAGAGGATCTGGTTCTCTGTTTCCCGTGGTTCTTTGTTTCCCATGTGGGATTGACTGTCCCAATCAACTTTTTCATCAGTTGTAAACCACTAATAGTGAATTTTCAACATGTAATGAATATACTGCAAAAACAAACCCTTAAGGCTTCACCACTCTGAACTAGATATGTTTTATATCATAGAATGCATTCAACTGGAAATATTACTTGCCTAGAATTTTGAAATAACAAATGACGTAGATTTACCTCAGGTTTAGTGTGCCACTTAAGCACTTAATGCGGAAAAGGGCTTCAAGGAGCGAGCAAAACTCTACAAAATTTGCATAGTCCGCCCTATGCAATAGGAAATGATATGTGTGTCATTACTACAACCATGGAAAGTATTGGAGATTACAAAGTATGAGATAGGTTTTAAGTTAAATATAATCAACATCTTTGTGCAGTCATCATTTTCTATTGTACGGGTTGGAATGTAGATGCAATTACATTTTTCTTCAGTTATGGAAAATTTATCAAGTATTTCACAAATTGCAGCAATAGGCCATTCCTTGGGATCACCCCCTGTTAATCATTGTTCTTTTTTCTTCCTTCCAAATCTATTAGTTCCCTCCTCTTCCTCCACACGCAACAAGTCATTCTTGCATCCATGGCAACCATTTCTAAGGCAGGCGAGATACAAGAGTAGGAACTGGAATTCAGACAGTTTTCTAAGGCAGGCGAGATACAAGAGTAGGAACTGGAATTCAGACAGTTTTTTAAGTCCCCATCCATCCGTTCAGCAAACATCATTATAATCTCTCCCTGCATCTTGAATGCAATGCAATTGCATTTGTTCTTGGCATGACTATATTGCATATGCCTACAACAATTTATTCAAAGCTTAAAGGAAGTAATTGCAGTTGAATGGAGAGCACACCATAGTCATGGGAAGTGTACTTCATGAAATTCTTCAAAGAAAACTTGGGCTTGGCCTTCTTCAACATTACTACATCAACAACTCATATATTAAGTACAAATTTTCCAGCAGTTGCATCCCATATGTAGCGACAAGTGATGAGTCCAAACCCTTGAAGGTCATGTAGTTTGGGAGCTGTTAGGCTGGCTAGAATGTCCTCTGTACCAATGAAATTCAAAACTACTAATTCGATAAACATTGGTAGAGGAATCAAGTTCTCCTCTCTCATTTTATTACCATTACCATTGGTCTTGTTTATTTTATTCTTCATTATGGGCAACTTAAAAACACTGGATAATTGAATTTCTAGCTGACCTATCAAATTCAATGAGAGTGTTGATTCCTGCAAGTTATTCCAATGAGCTGAGAACTACTGATGCTAATGATTTCTTTCTATGTGACTATGTTGTCAAAATTCAACTAGAACAAAACGCTCTGCATAAATAGATTCTCTGCTAGACTATTAGATATCTTGTTTGCAACAAATATGTCAAGATAGGCAGTTTTTGTTAGAGGTTATTTGTCTTGAGTGTTGACTCTTCAAAGAAAATTAAAAAATCATCTATATGACCCATATGCTAATAGTACAAGTTAATTTCTTACTCATTATCATGTCTAGATATAACACACAAATCGCAAAAACAAATACCAATTAGATAATGCCACTAATACATATAAACTACTCATAAGATTAAAGAGCAAGAAAACTAGGAATGAAAACGAAACACACCACAAAAGTACATATATGAGGATTACCATAATTTGTACCAACTGAGATTCACTGATGTTATTCCCTGTCAATTTATTAGCACAACCCAACTTCACATAGACAACACACAAAACATGAAAGACATAAGTATAACTTGATACCATGCCAAAAGGCTCTTAAAAATTATTAGATCTCTCTCCCTACCTTCACATAGGCCATAGACAATAAAAAACATAAGAATTCTTTGATACCATGACAAAAGGGTCTTTAAAAAATTACTGAATCTCTCTCTCCCTCTGCATATAACAAAATAGTTGGCCAAAGGCCAACATTCAGTGCAATGTGGTGTCACTCTAAGCGGCATGGTAGAGAAAATGTGGAATGGAAAAGACAAAATTTTCATGATTTGTAGACTTCAAGAAAGCATTGAACATTAGTTCCAAGGTTAAAATTATGGGAAAATCTCTTGGAGTCAGCAGTCCCAACAGAATGGAGAGAATAGGTAAGCAGACTGTATTTGTAGGTCAAGGTTGAAACCAAGACCTAAGGAGGCATGTTAGGAAGCTTTAACAATGACAATGTGGTGAAGTAAGGCTCCCTTTTGTCTTACAAGTTATTCATATTGTACATTGAGAAACTGCAATAGTAGGTAAATGAAGGGGAGTATTTCCTAAACTTTGAAGAAATGAATTCTAGAACTTGCTTCTCTCACCAATGTACTTTCTGAAAAAGACTTCATAAAATTTGAAGAAATGAACTTTAGAACTTAATTCTCTAGTTAATGGACTCTCTGAAACTGAATTTCTGACTTCTTTACTTCTTTACTTCAATCTCCTTGCATCCATTTTGTTTATCTTGATGGAAATCTTCGATTTGTTGTTTCAGTTGCCCTACTTGTGGCCAAAAATGATCTTGCTCAAGCTGGTTATGAGGTTGCTCTGCCACTACTGAATTTGTCTGGTTAATATTTGAGACACTATTTTTAGATTCAAATACATCATTCACCTTTTCTTTTTAAGAAGCTATCTAACTTCACTTGGGTCATTCACATTTATCATTTCTGAACTTTTTTTCAACAATAGACGCAGAATCTACAATTAACTTCTCAGTCTTAATTTCACAATTAGTTTCTCCCAATAGTTGATTAATAAAAGTCAAGTTATCAACTGGCATCTTCAAATCAGACTGGATCAGAAATAATTCCCTGAAATGATATTCCAAATGAGTCAGCAACAACTAATATTGTTCGAAGTAAAAGGAAAATAAGGATATTACATAGTACTTAGTATTAAGGAAAATGGAAACAATTTGTTTTATGTTTACAAAACTAACAACACTGAAGCTCAATTGCACGAATTGCTTCACATGCATCTTTACTTGTAGCTTGCTTTTTACTCATTGTTGGGCCTCCATTGAAGAGGCCCCATTAATCTGCACAGTCGAAGAAAATGTGCATATCTCTCCCTTGTAAAATGATAAATAGGAGGAGCCAACTTCTTCTTTTGAGCCATTTGATTAAGAACATTTTTAGATAGACTGCTCTCTTGCTTGGTAGACAGAGAATATAATTAAGTTGAGTTGACAACAACCCAGTATATTCAGTAGATAAATAAATATATCTAAGAAAAAATAACTAAATAGAATTCCGAACGAGTGAAAATGAAAATAAATGGAAAATAAAATAGGTATTTTCAATAGAGGATTTAAGTAAACTTTAAACTCACTTGAAGTTGTATAAATGTACCCTGCTTAACTAGATCTTTGGTAGTGCTTCACCTTCAGCGTTCTAGGGAGGCTTCTTGTGATCTAATTCTTTTGGTTCATTTATATTTTGTTTAACTCCATAAGGGTTGTCCAAATTTAACACTTTTTAAACAATAGCTAGGTTGTCCACATGTATAATTTTTGAACTTTTTCAACAGTAATGACATTCTCAATAATAAACTTCTCTTGACTAATTTCAGACTCAATTGTTGCTAGTAGCTGATTATTGAACAACATGTTATCAATTTGCATCTTCAATTTAGATTGGATCACATTGCATTCTCGTGGTGAATGTCCAGAGTCTGTTCTTTCATAATTAAGTTCAACAATGGAGAAAGGATTCCTTGAAATGAGATTCCGATGAATTGTCAACAATTGATATTATTGATATTGTTAAGAGCAGGAGGCAAGTGAGGATATTGCATAGTACCTAAAAATAACTAACGAGAATGGAAACAATGTGTTTTACATCTACAAAAACTCACAATACTGGGGTTCAATAGCCTAAATTGCTTCACATGCAACTTTGATTTTTGACTCCTTACTCTTTGTTGGGCCTCTAGTATAACATGCCCCATTAATCTACACAGTGGCAGTGGAGGTGGGACAATGTGCATATCCCTCCATTGTAAAATTATAAATAGGAAAAGCCAATCTCTTTTTGACCCGACTAATCAAGAACATGTTTGGATAGTCTGGTCTCCTACCAAAGATTATAATTAAAGAAGTTTACAACCACTCCTTATATTCAATAGATAAATGAACAGATATCCAAAACAAATAAGCTAAATATATTTCCATATCAGGTAAAATCAAAAGGGATGTCAACTAAAAAATGAACTCAATTTTTTCCATATCCTTAATAAACACTTTAAACATTTGCATAGATTTCAAATTTAATTCAAACAGTGGAAGTAAACCTTGAATGAGCAGATCTTCTACCATTGCCTCGGTTGTCATTCATTACATACTTTTGGAATTCCTATTTTACTCCATTGATTATTAAGCTACATTTGAACGGTGGAAAATGATAAACATTAAGGATAACTTCTTACACATAGGATAAAGCATGGATAAGAATATGTAGGTCATCCACACTAAAGTCCAAGGAAATGAATGTCCAAGCGATAGTTCTAGCCGGCTACATGTTACTTTAAAAAAATATTAAAAAGTAAAATAAATAAATAAAGTAAACTTCAAATAAAAAGAAAAGATTTGTAAGAAGGACCATGTATAGATTTCACATGTTCCAAGGATTGAAAGAATCCACTGCAACCAACACAAGTTCCAATATTTCATGGTTGCAATTTCCAATCTTTCACAGTTGGAAGTGTCAGTCCTCCAGTGCTCCATGTGTCACCACAGTGGTCCATGAGTTAATGTTGCAGGCTAAGAAATTTTTGACGCAAGTTAGGGATTCACCACATTAAGCCCAATCTCCTAACGGTTAAGATCATGATGCTCACTGACCAACCTATCTGATCTCCTATAAAAGATCTTCTGGTCTTCACATTGAATGTCAAAGAAGTCAAAATGGAAGAGGAATGTCATTAATTGTGCATGATTCAAGATATATTTTAGTTGTGCATAATTCCATACATGTTTTAGTTGGGGTAAGCCAAACTATGCATCTCAAATTTCTTAGAAATTCCATGGATTTATATAGGGGTAGTTTAGTACAATATATGTGTTTCAGAGCTCTGCGTTTCCATGAGTACATTGCCTAATCATTGAAGTTGTGACCTTACAATAGTGATTGAATATGATGGACTAATGGTTCCAGCGTTCATTAGTATTGAACCCATTGTTATAATATCAAACCCATTGTTATAAGGAGTTAATGAGGCATTGCTATTGGTTTGATCCACCAATGACTAGTGTGTTATTCTTGACAGTGTGTAAGAGGTATCTTTCATGTCATGGCTGGTAGACTAGCAGCAATAGGAATTATCAGTTGACCAATTAGAGCGGCGGGAAGGGAACAAGCAAGCTAACACTAGCCACAAGCTCTCACCCAC
>APFE030128060.1:0-27041 GCA_000404065.3 Pinus taeda | reverse complement strand
ACAATCACTATGTCAGACATAAGACCGTATTGCTTCCGGTTGCAAAAGTTTTCGGACAACCATTCCGATAACGGATGCCAACGTCTGTATATATAAACGGAGAACGAGAGATGGGACCAACCAGCCACGTAAGCAGATTGTGAGAATCTGCAATCGGGTTAAGGGTGGCCTGAAAGTTATTGGGAGCGGATTGAAAGAGACGGCACTGGCAGCGACGGCAACCTCGCCCGTCTAACGGTAGTGTCAGTAGTCCCTCCCATCTTCATGCAACAATGAAGCCACAAGTCTTCTCCATTTAAGCCTCCGCTGGAGGAGCTTAGCACATGCCTGTGGAACGATCTTTCTCCCTTCCTCTGTGCAGGAACTTCATAATTGACAGCAGCCGTTTTCCTAGTATTTTAGGCTTGTTATTTTCTCGGCTGTTATGGAAGAGCGTTACGGAGATGGGAAAGTGGTGGTATGGCAGGCCATTTTGCAACGAAATTATTTGAGTCGCCTGGTGGTCGCGCTGCGCCACAGGAGAATTGGAACCTCGATTAGCGCCTCGGCTCGAATTCGATCCGTTAAATTGGCTGCAGATCTATCACTGGCCATGGCGTCAGGAGATCTAACTGAGTGGAACCGATCAACCCTTGGAAAACACCTTTCAAGGCTCCAGAAATCTCACTACAAACTGCGAGTAGTAAAAGCCAGAGGGAATCTATAGGTAATGAAGAGATCGGCCTCTGCAAAAACCGGGACGAATAAAAGGACGTTTGTTTGCAAGAAGTTTGCCAGGCCGCTCTTCGGAAGGGCGTTGAGGAGGGGATACAATTGCAGGGAAGCAGGAGGAGGTGCCGTGGCTTCTCGTATGCAAACCCTAAGGTTGCTCGTCCCGGGAAGCCGTGGACTGGACACGCCCGATCTTATAAAGCAGACCACTGACTACATCGCGGTGCTTAAGAAGAGGGTCCAGGTCATGCAGGCACTCGTAGAATGCTGCTCAAATTAAGGTGCCGATTCGAATTGCGATATCTAGGTCTAATGTACGCTTGCCGCGTATAAGAAGAAGGTCGCAAGGTCCAATCTCGCGCTGCGTAAACGTTGTATGTCGCGGGAATAACAGAAAATATTATAGCGTGTTGAGGTGGGGCGTTTCTAAAGATGTGGCAGGTGATCTGAATAGTGCTGGAGACTGGTTTAGAAATTAATTTTAATTAGTTGATTCATTAGGGGATCGGGAGTTGTCTAATGATATCATTAGGCTTTTAAATTTCTATTAGGTTTTGTTACTGCAAATAGCAATAAATTTATAAATCATAGATATGTCCATCGCTGACATCAAATTCTGCGTTGTCCATAGTAAATTTCGTCGTAGTATTGTCAATTCGTTGGAGTAAGAGGACCAGTTATTATTATTCTATTGAATCAGATTATCGTATGGATATATATTTTCAGAACTCCGGTTCACCTACAGGTCCTGCTTCGTATCATTTTCGTTAGTCTTGTATAAAAATAATTTCATAGAACTGATATATGCCTTAGCGGTTGATGTTAATTTTAAAGCTTTTATATGTCTTCCTATATTCTTTCTCAGGATAAGTTTCCATACGGACGGCTCGGTAATGGAATGACTTTTTCGTTTCAATTAAAAATTCATTTGCCAATGAAAAATGCAAGCATTTCGGTTTCAGTTTTGTGAAAAAGATTTTCGATTAAAAATGATGGTGTACAATGCAAAGCTTCAATCCGATTTAACTGTTTTGAACGGGAAGGGTATCGTATCATTATCAACACTATGGATGGTGGATTATCTTCTATATGTGACACAATAATATGGATTCTTCTACGAAGCCTTGAATGGCAACATGAACATATTAAAAAATTGATTAGGAATTGTAATTATTTTGTTATTTCATTATAATTCAAGAGATTTGAACAAATTTATATAATTTATTTTTACTTTAAAATAAAAATAATTTATATCTTTAATTATTATTGTTATTATTTGAGTATTGATTCGACTGGTTGTGTAAGGCTGTTTATCCCATTAAACTTAAAAGTCAGTGGGTTGACAATTGCTTTGGTTAAGTTTTAAGTGAGTTTACATAAGTGTTCGGCAGTACAGTAACTTTCCTCTAAATTTTAGTTGAGACGGAAGCACAAAGTTCTTAAAACAGTACGCAATATCCAAAATTTTTCTATAATTTTTTTTAAAGTTTTATATATATTAATTCTAAAATTTAAATTAAAAAAGTTTATATTGATTTGATAATTTTAAATATTCACACTATATTAAATTTTTATTTATTTATTTTTTAAATACTGAAAAGAAAATGTATTATATTTGAAAACTTTAGCTTATAGTAAATTCCTAAATATTTTATCTATTTAAAACATTCAAAAATTGTCAATAATTATATATATATTTAGAATTTTTTATTTAGTTTTAAACACATTCAAATTTTTGTGTGCTTTTGGTAGTGGTCTCCCCAGAGGAAAACTAACCAACCAACTAATGAAGAGAAGTGGCCAGTAACTGTCAAAACACTCTAAATGTAAATTTAATTTTAGCTAGACTGTTTATGAGGAATTGTCTAAAAGGACAAAAAAGAAATACCACCTCACATCTACAAGTTATAGCTAGCCATGTATCTAACTATGCCAGGTAATAGCTACCCATGTATGTAACTATGAAAAAAAATTCTAAAAAAATATATATTAAGAGATTAAGATGATTATCATTTGTTAGAGAACATTAGTGGGGCTACTCATTGTACACTTGAAACATTTGGACCTTTGATGTGCACCAAGTAGGCACACGAAGTAGCCATCTATAATGTGCACAAAGTGGGCATCAAGAATGAACCAGGAAAACATTTGCAGTGTTTCATTCTTCTAATTTTATTGAGGTATGTAATGCCCACAATTTAATCTTCCTATTTCTCTTTGAGTATTTATATATTTCTCAATTATTATTATTATTATTATTATTATTATTTTTGGTAAAGACTAATTCTATTAGAAGGAAAGAAAAATAAAATTACAGAGAGGCACAAGCCTCAGCCGAGAGCAACTGGGTGCCTTCAGGACACCAAAACTATCCCAAAATTGGGAAAACTAGTTATAGAGAGCAAAAAAACCTTACATAGGAGTGAGAACACATCGACAGAACCAAAATTACAGAAACGTTGTACACACCAGCAAAAGAAACCACAGACTACCAAGCCACAAAAAACTTAACGAGAACCATCAGACCAAGAACAGCCGAACCAAACCAACGAGCAATGGAACAAAACACTCTGAGAAGTCGCTAGGGGGTCTAGGTGGCATCACATGGGGATGTCCGGGTCCAGAGGCTCCTCAACGATGGGACAAGCATTACCATACCAGATTTAACCATTCCGCGCCATGTCACCAGCTCCGTTGCCACCTCGAGTATCCATCGTAGGGCGGGTGCCGCTTGAGCAGCCCGCAATGTCCAACGCAACAATGGCGCCATGAGAACTGCCACCAGGTGGCCGCGTGTCGCCTGGAATGTCACCCTCCTCATCTTGACCACCACGTTCTTCCGCCTTACCTTCTTCAGCTAGGTTCTGCTCCGAGCCACGCCAGCCTGCAATTCTACAAGTGCCCTGAGAGAGATCTGCCGAGATACGCGTAGGAGCATGAGGCTGGGCCTCTTCTTCAGAAAAAATGATGGTGATATTGGCCGTGATAATGGGCCTGTTCAGGTTACTCTGAAACTTTAAATGAGTCGACTAGAAAGCATTGTGAGGGACGAGCTGGACGGGGGAGAATTGGCACGAGATGAAGGTGGAGAAGCCGGGAGGGGAGGCTGATCAACGGACTGTGGAGCTTGAGAGCATGCGCAGCCACCACGACTCCCACCACGACGACTTCTCATACGGTGCCGAACCATGGCTAGGCGGCGAAGGGGATGCTCAGAAGAATGGGATTCTTTGACGGGAGGTTGAGAGAGCACAGAGGGAGCCTGAGCAATCTTCAGTGAGCAAGGCTAGGGAGGGGAAGAAGGAGACCCAATTTTACATTCTAGAGCCAACAGGAGCGAACAACGGATGCCAAAAACCATTCTGCTGCAAGGGATTCCTGCAAAGGGCGGACATAGACTAGAGGACGGGGTGCGAACATTGGAGTTAAGGCCGAATGTGCCATGCTTAATCTAGTAGCGGCCTTGTCTCGGCCGGAGTGTGCATTTAATTCAATCTGCAGGCGGACCTGCTCTCGTCTAAGGTGAGCCATCAAGTGCCAAGTCGTGACATTGAAATAAGCGCAGGCCAGCAGCTGGCAGGGCCGAGCACTGCCATTCCCAATTGCCACCATTAATGAACGCGATAGTCACCCACATCCGGGTTCTATTTCTCAATTATTGATTTTATTTTAAGTTAATATTCAAATTTTACAAAAGAAAAATAGTAAATTTAATTTATTTTTTCTAACTATTATTCATTAATCTTTTATTTAATGACAATTATTAATTAAGTTTTTTAATTTTATAATGATAATTTATAAATATAATACATTTTGATGCCAATAGGTTTTCGTTTTGAGGGTCAAAGATGCAACTGTTAAAACACTATGTGCTCATAACATATATATATATTATATATATAAATAATTTTAAGAGAAATGGGTGGAGAAATTTCAGCTTTGAAAATAACAAATTTATTACAATTTCTTTAAAAATGTAATAATTGCAATTTTAATAAGAAAAATAAAATTAATAATTTGAATCTAAGTATCTTATTATTTCTAACAGAAATAAATAATTTGCTAAGAATTTTATAAATAAAATATTTGCATTAAAAATTGATCAAATTAAATAACACACCTTAAAATTTTTTTAAATATTTTCTACAATATATTTTCCCACTCTTTCTATATAAACCTTTTGAAATTATCTTACTTCCTCATTTAATATTTATATTTCCTGACACCTATATAACTTTTATACAGATTCTTATATTTTGTAATATTCCCAGCTGCTAAAAATAAATTATCTATGAACATTGTATATTAATATAATAATAATATATTAATATTATGAAACTTTGTTAATATTAAATATAATATAATAATATAATTAATATTTATTACAATAATAATAGTATAGTAAAAATTAATAAGTTTAATATTTTCCAAAAGAAATTGTAAAATAACAATTAAATTCAAAATAAAATTATTTAATAGAAATACCATAACTAATCCAAATTAAATTATTAATTCAGATTAAAAAAAACTCTTGCTTAATTGGCTATATATGTTTATGTCATTAAAATTTTTAACTATATGTTTAAATCTCTCATATTTGGTTGACTCACCAAATCCGTTTAATTATGTGACCACATTTGGAGTGATCGTTAAAATAAGTTAACTATTTCTGTACGAGGAGTTGACTAAAATTAGAGGGTAAGTCAATTTAATTCATAGTCAAATTTATAGTGTGTGGCTGCATGTCAAGATATTTTAGACCAATAGCTAGTTGGAAAATTTAAATACCCTTCACTAATTTCATTGCAAGAATCAAATTTTTGTGTGATCGATAGAAAAACCACAACTATATATTTTATATATAATCTGTGTTTAAGCTTTTCTACCTTTCTCATGAACTGATATCAAAACTGAGAAAAGATCACACGATTACTAGTGCGGCAGAGCCCGTGAAAAAAAAACCAATAATATTTTTTATAAATTTAGGTCCTAAATTTATAGAACTGTTCCTACATTTATAAAACTGTTAAAAAATGTGCAAATTTCACAATTGATTAATATAAAAAACCGCGCACATTTATGTTGTTGCTAGGATCGCAGCGCATATCACGCGGTTTATTAAAGACTCCCGCAAACCGTGTGTTAATTCAAACGTGGGTCCCACAGTTTATTAAACCCGAATGCATATGTTGATTTGTTTTTTTAGAAGGTGGTTTGAAGAGTTGCATAACAGACACATGAGATTTCATAAGTTCTTCATGAAATTGTAATAGGGATTCTATAATATCTTTTTTGAAAGGATTTTTCACATGAGTATGTTTAAAAGTTTGTTGGTTTGTTTTTGTTTTTAATAAAGTGTATTATATAAAGTTTAATTTTTATATAAAAGATTTTTTTTTAATTCTATAATATATCTTTAAAAAGATATTTATCTATATAAAAAATATGAGGATGGATAAATTTTGATTGTTTATTTATATGTTGAAGGCATGATTTTTATAGGTAATTTTGAGTTAGATAAATTTATAGTGAAAGAATTTGAGATGATAGATTTTGGTTTCATGAAATATTTTCCAACAGACGAAATTTTACATCATTTGAAAGTTAACGTAATTATAATACAACCAACAACCAAACTGCCATGATGTAGATACTGTAATTCTAACATACTAGAATCATGGTGAAAATTTGTGTCATTGGTTACAAAAAATACTAAGGTTAAGATCTCATCATTATCCATAACAAAAACAATAACTACAGATTATAACCATAAGCGCTCTGGCAATTCATGGGCAATTATAGAGACACTACGAAATTGAGAATTTTAACCACCATATCGGGGATTTGAGCCTGAGATTACACTCAAAATAACCGAGAGTCCAAATTCGACCATGACGGCCACTACTGTGAAACAGGGGACCAACCTGCGAGGAGACCAAGGTCATTCCCGAAGCATAGAAGCCAAATTGGAGGGAAACGATGGGCAGCAATGAAGGGCGATGAAGCTCCACCTACATATACTAGAAAACCCATTGTCATTGCAAAAGAAATTCGACGCTACAATTAAGTAAAGAAATAAAGAAGTAAGAATCAAATTTAAGGATAGATTTAGTGATTATCTATGTGAATCCTCCATAGGATACCATTTTTAGTCATCCATGGATAGTATGGGTAGCACCTCACCAACGAATGAAGAGTATACAAGAACAAGGTTAATGGTCTGGCTATCCAACTCCAAATAGTAACCCGAACTGAAAAAAGAAAGAAACCCTAAAATAAAATCAATGCACCGATCTAAGGGAATGAATCAGTAACCTGTACATTCAAACTAGGGGCAAATCGCTTGAGGGTAGAAGCCTGGAGTTTGGAAAACCACCAATTTCCTCTTCAGGTCACCAAGCAAAACATAGTTACTCCTGCAAAAGAAGTTACTCATATTCAGAAAGAAGAACCAAGAATGAACAAGATAATAAAAATGTGGAGACCCAATACAATATTAACAAGAAGCCTAGATTTACCTAAGAATGAAGTTGAATAAGAAACCCTTCTAAATATTGGTTTCCACGAAACGATTTAAGGAGATTTCCCTTAAAACTCTCAACAATAACTGAGTGTGGGGGCGATATAATGGTTTAAGCGCTGCCACTAGAGCAAAATGCGTGAGCTGGGAAATTGCGGAGAGGCCTGAAACCCTGTGAAATTCATAAATTAGCTAACCATGTGAACGACGATAGACAATAACTTGAACAACAATGTATCACGAAACATTTAAAAGCAGTAGGATGGATTTGGGGGAAAACACCAGATAGTTAAATGTGAGGTAGTACGCCACAAAACCAAAGATGGATAAACCTGGCAGATGCTTATTGTGACCATGAAGCCATGGACGGATACACCAGGCGACTGTAAATTGTGACCACCTCAGTGGAAGGGGGACGAAACCCTCTCTGGCACAGCCTCATTACCAAAATGCATGAATGAAGCAAATGAAGTCTCTGGTAAAGGGAAAGGGGAGTAGGGTTAACCAAGTGCAAGGATGAATATTGATTTATCTAGAACCTGGATCCATAGTTGGATAGTTGTGACATGACCAAGGTACATCAGGAGCACATGGGCAAGGACGTGGTGGCAGTGAATCATAGGACCATTGTCTCACCCTCACATGGCCAATCCTTTATTGCAAATATGACCTAGAGTGTCATTCAACCCCATAAGTCATGGAACCCACCTGGAAATTCTACTGACATTATCATATAGAAGCTATAAATAAGCTAATGTAACATAGTATTGAAATGCAAAGGTGAAAAACATAAATTACATGAAAGTTTGTGCATAAACATATAACGTAGCACTTAAGGTGCCAACATATCACAATGTTCCCCACAAATATAAAACAATTCGATATAATATAAGGGCCAGTGAATATGAAGTGCCAAATGAATGTAAAAACTTTAATGGTAATAACCAAAAGGAGATACCTTTGATATTCCTTCCAAGTTAATTTGATAAGGATGGAGCAATGACTCAAACATTCTTGATGACCATCCAACAATAACAAGTGTGGAGTTAAGTTCTTTTTATAGTTATAAAAGAAAATTGTGGTGAAATGATATATTGAAGTAGGGTACTTGGCAAGTGGTATCAGAGACCAAATACTACACTGGGCCTTGTGGGGCATCATCTCTAAGGATATAGTTATATTATATATAAAATATATATGATATATATATTATAATATAATTTATATATATTATATTTAAATATATATTATATGTGGGCAACAATGAATGTACATCATGTAAGTTTGGTTTAATGATACTTGTGTGGTTTATAAGGTACCAACGATCAGAACACTATAAGACGATGAAATCTTGTAGTGTAATCTTATTGTTAAACAAATTTATTCATACTTTTAGAAATCTTATTTTTGTTTATTGCAGTACTAAGTTATAATTTTAAAACACTTCAAATCTTGTAAATAACTCGGACCAAACCCTTAAAATTTATGGAATATATTTTATTCTATCATTGATTATCACATCATAAATTATGTTTAAATTTAAATATAATAAATTTGTATCATCCTCTCAATAAGTAGAAAGCTAAGCGCTAAGATTTAATATCGAAAGAGAATCCTTAGATTTATAATAGAAACAATAACAAAAAATTAATAACACCAATTTTTTTTGTAAATATAAGTAAATCTTCTTTATGAAAATTGCTTTGTTAACCATTCAATCTTATACATCATATATTGATCTCTCTAAATATTCCACACTAAATATTCAAAAATAATTAATATGCCATATTAATTTGAGATGGCCATCTATCAATTTCTCATAATAATTCATATCTTATGCCATCAGTTTAAGTTCCATCATCAGTTTAAGTTACAAAAGAGATTCTTAAAACATTGTTTTAGTATATTGCTTGTACCCATGAACATTTGCACTATTATTTATTTATTTGTCCTACTAAATTTTGTGAAACAAAAAAATCAAATTTATTTGTTTATAAAAAAAATTAATACTTATTTCTATTGATAATTTCTGGTTAACTAATAAAATAACTTTATAAAAACCATGTTACTCACGTTGAAATTGAAATTAGAATTCTATATGATATTGCAATATAGATAGCCATCCTCAAAATCCTTATTGTCGTAAGGAAACATAGATTGCCCATAAAAAAATAGAAACCTAGCTATATTTAATCGGTCACTTCAACGGATATCCACACATCGTTAAAGTTGAATACCATCTGTCATTTTAAAGGAGGTGACGGATAGTGGGGCTGAAGGAGAACATTTTACTTTATGGCATACCTAACATTTCTGCTTTTAGTTGCTTATTTCTCAATATTAACAACACACTTAATAACCTAAGACTTGTACAGATAATGTAGAGCATTTAAGATTGTGTGCAGGGAAAAAATGATCCATGAGCAGTACCAACGATCTTACGGATAAAATTATTGAGTCGAGGAATTGCTCCAAACGCATATAATAAAAAACATAATATGAGATCTTATTAATAAAACAAATTATATTGTTTTAATTTTATATAAATTCCTTAAATGTAACGGTTCCTAATCTTTCCAAAACGGGACTCTTAGAGCATGTCAGCCCGTAGCTTCCCCTCCATGACTCGCATTCTATCCATCAACATTAGGGGGGCCGGGAGCTGACCCTAAATTCCTTGCTATCAAAGAATTCCTTCACTCTTTATTCCCTAATATCATCCTTATTTAGGAAACGATGCACAAGTGGTCAGCAACTATCTCATACTTTCGCAAAATGTTCCCAAGTTGGTATATCACTGTAACTAATTCCACTGGCCTCTTGGGGGGGCTCGTAGCCTTATGAAATCCTTCCTGGGTTTTGGTGAAAGCTTTTAGATGTTTTGCTGGCATTCCGCTGGAAGCCAGTTTCCATGAAATCGCTAGAAATATACATATACTTAATGTATACTGTCCCTATAAAGGTCGTTCCTCTTTTTTGGAACCGTTTCCTCTTGTTTGATATAATGGAACTCGACTTCTTAATCATAGCGGGGGATCTTAACTGCACTTTCTCAGTGATGATGTTTGGGGTTGTGGCAGAAAGATGGACCCACTCGCCACTTCTCTCCAACACGCTCTCCTTTCATACAATTTTGTCAATATCTGTACATCGAAAATTGCACCCACATGGGAAAATGGCAGATCTAGAAAAAATTTCCTGGCCAAAAGACTGGAACGATTTATAGTCCATGAAAAGTTTATTGATTGCCTAGGTGATTTCTATTCTGAGATCATCAACAACTTCACATCTGATCATCGACCCATAACTCTGCAATGGAGGAATGTCGAAATCCGTAAAGGCCTTCTCTTTAAGTTCAACAAAACTTGGCTGGAAGACCCAGACTTCAACCAGCTCATTCAGGAAACCTGGAAAAGACTATCCAACCTCACATATGCCTCCCCCTCTCATAACCTTCTTGACAAAATGGATTCTCTCAAGAAGAAAGTTAAACCTTCCAGGTTTGGAAACAAAAAGTTAACAGGAAAGAACTAGAAGAAATTCAGACAGAACTTGACAGGATTGCCTTAGGAATGACCTCACAAGTTTTTCCTTTAAAGGACCGCCTTAGGATTCAAGAACTGGATATAAAAAAGAAAAAATTACTGGCTACTGAAGAAGCTACCTGGAGATTAAAAAGCAGGGCAACCTGGTTCAAAGAGGGGGACAAAAACAGAAAATTTTTGCATCGATATGCAAACTAGTGCCACAACATAAACTCAATTTGGGAGATTCAGGATGAGGATGGAAAAACACTACAATCCCACAAAGATATAAGTAAATCAGTTGTCCAGTACTTCAAATATCCTTATAATAGAAACAAAAAAATAATGGCAGAAGATATCATTTGGGGTATAGAACCATATCCTACTATGTTTAACAATGAACAGAATGAAGAGATTTATTGACCTGTCCTTGAAGAAGAACTCTTAGAAACAATGAAGTCTTTCAAAAAAGATAAATGCCCAGGCCCGGATGGATGGACGATTGAATTATTTCTTCACTTTTTCGAACTCGTAAATAAGGTTCCACTGGACATGGTCAAGGAATCCAAATCAAAGGGTAGCATTCACCACCATATGTCATCTACTTATATTGCGTTTATTCCAAAAAAAAAATGCCAAATCATATCAAGGCTATAGGTTGATTTCCCTATGCAATTCCATCTACAAAATCATATCAAAGATAATTGCTGTTAGAATGCGAAGTACTCTGTCGAAATATATTTCACGGGAATAACACGGATTCCTAAAAGATAGGCTCATTCATGACACTAGGGGATTTCTAAGATGTGTTCTCACAAAAATTGGTCTCAATCCCATATGCACAAAGTGGGTAATGGCATGTGTGGAGAAGGTTGATTTCGCCATTCTTATTAATGGATACCCAACAAATTTTTTCAAAGCTGCTAGAGCACTGAGACAGGGTTGTTCCCTTTCACCACTTTTATCCATCCTGGCTAGGGATTGTTTAAGCCTCTATATCAAAAGAGCTATACAGGAAGGTCAATTCCAGCCTCTAATGATAAGTAAAAACAATAGCATATCACACAATTTTTTTGTTGATGATATACTGATTCTAGGTATGTTTTGCCGTTTCACTTAGTTATATCTTTTCAACATACTGAAGAAATTTACTATGGCCATTGGACTATAGATCAATGACCGAAAATCCATCATCTATCATGGGAAGTGTGACAACAGAACTATCGAATTCATCTCTTCTTTATTTAACATCAAAACCTCTCCTATTCAGGAGGGAATGAAGTATCTCGGATTTCATTTAAACCCTGCATGTTACCCGCGAGAAGATTGGAAATGGATCATCGACTGTTTTTACAAAGGAATTTCTGGATGGGAGTGCAAATGTCTCTCAATGCGAGGGAGAGCAACACTCACCCAAGCTGTTCTAAAACAAACCATTGTGCATTGGGCCCACCTGTTCTATATACCAGCCAACATTATCAAAGAGCTAAACCGATTGATATATAATTTTGATCTAGGGAGGTTCACATGACAAAAAGAAATACCACCTTGCCAAACTTGACAAAATTTCTCGGCCAAAATAATTGGGAGGATGGGGCATTATGGACCTACAAAAGTTTGGAACTGCCTTATTATGTAAATTCCTATGGAGAGGATTATTTGGGGAAGGATCCTGTAGCAAGAACATAAGAAAAAAGTACCTAGCAAAAAAATATTTTGAGTGCTGGTTCAGGAATGGTACCTATTATCACCCCAAGAAACTCTCTTAGGTTGTATCTCAGAGATTCTCGGGAACATTACAAGCTCAACAAAATGTTTGTAATGGATGAATGGAAGGAATGATGCATATTCAAGCCAGATAACCACTTCTACTATGCTTGACCCCAGACATGGGTTAACAACCCCAGACTACAAGACTTTAGATCACCAATTACTCACAGTTTAAGGACAAGGTGATATGGAGAATATTGATCACACCAGCAGATACACAAGACCATGCGATGGCCGGACGCAACCAGTTAAAGGTCTGTAAATCTATTTACTAATACACAGACAGGATGACAGCTCTCTGACAATTAATAGATAGAAACCTGCATAACACATTCAATAATACATACAAGAATCTAACATAGAGGTGGGATAACGACCCCTCTAATGCTAAATATCAAGAGCACATGAATAAATTCATAACAGGCACAACCTAGAACAAGGAAGAAGTGGAAAGGGAGCAATTAACAACAAAAGAAGCTTGTATTAGCTGAAAATGAAGACCAGGCGCTGCAAGTATCACAAAAGTTACAATCTCTAGAAGTTGAACCTTACATCAAAATAACATTCATCAACCCCATTACATTCCGAGTTCTCGATAGATATAGAGGTTGATTACAAAAATATATGCTATCGTATGTGTGGAGGGGTCACAATGGAACACCAACCACATTAACTATTTGATAAAAATCTTTGCTACAATTTGCTTGTCTTAATGAACAAATCGACCTTTTCTCGTGCTCTGTAGTCCTTCTCTGAGCAGGTGGCGTAAACTATGGAATATGCTTCATCACTGATAAATGCTTGAACTGCTCGAGGCTATCCTGTTTCCTTCCCGGCCATGTTGTTGGTTAATTGCAATTGTTGAAGCTTTATTACGCAGGGTACAGGAAATATGGAGGAAGATCCACCGTTGGATGGCATGGATCGACGGCGAGAAGCACTTCACAATGACTATCGGGAGGAAGCGGGAACAGTAAATATGAACCGTTGGATGAAACGGTCGGATGACTGAGATTTGTTGATAGGGGAATTCGGGAGACAGGTGGATGGAGAGATGAGTGCCATAGGATCTGAACGCGACAGATCTGACGGTCAACGGGCGGCAGAAGTGAGCAATCGTTAACAAGCGGGAGGATGGTGGTTTCGCGGGTGGGCGGTATTCCCCGCACCGCCTTTGGACCCACGGCAGTTTCCGTATAACCTCATGCGATCCAATCTACGCGCGACAAGTAGCAGGAGGCACCGACGGGAAACCACTGCGATTGCGCGTTAACGGGCGGGCAAGTAATGCGAGGAGGGCTCGCGACTACCATTTGATTGCGCGCTGGACAATCGGAAAGCGAGGAAAGCACACGAGGTTTAATGTGCAGGGGAGAACGGTGGAGACTGTTAGATTAGGGCGATCAACGATGGAGATTAAAAGACGATGAAGGGATAAGGAATCGTGGAATCGTGCAATCGTGCAGGGTCGCATGGGCACAGGAAAGCGGGAAATGAAGAGATTATAGAGGAAAACAGAGAAAGCGGGTTTTAAGAGGGTGAAAGGAAACTGAAGGAGGAGAAAAGAAGACCACTGCAAGCTTTCTTTGACTATGAGCAACACGGCCAAGTTGTCGCTTCATCCTCCCACTGTTGAAGTTTGTAGCAGAGCTAACATTTGGCTCCTTCTCGGGATGAGATCCTCCCTGTGAGGTCTCAAGAACCGCCGACCAATGCCTTCATACAAAATCAACATAAAAACATTTGCCTAGTATCCATTGGGCATGGAGTCAAACTAAGTTTACATAAAAACCTCTGAAAGAAAATGCTTGCAATAGTTAAGGCCAGAAGACCTTAATTAACATAAATATTCAAAAACTGGCCAACTGTTGGGCCATCAAAATTGTTCCTCCTGCTCGTGACCGGTTCATCATATATCAGCAGGACTGGATTTATTTCATCATCTACCTCAAAAGGCTTGGGGCATTTGAGCTCATTAGGTAGAGATGACCTATACTTCATCCCCTCTCTATATGTTCTCATCCTTGGATGTTCTTCATAGGAGCCTTTGTACACTTGCTGAATAATCATGACTGCTGTGTACTTGTCCGCGTCATCTGTGTCCTGCATAATTAATATGAATAGCGAACCAATGTATTCTTGTGCGGAGGACACAAAGACATTATCTACTCCTAAATATTTATTTGAACAATCCTCATCCAAGGATGAGTCCCACAACTATACATCCTCTTCCTCTGTCATCTTATAGGCTACCTTTTCAATCTGTGCAAGGGCCATCTGAGCAAACATCAAAATATCAAGTCCGACATTATCAATTTTAGCCTTGACCATTGAATTTTGTTCTTCCTTAGTGTTCCAGGGGCAACCTTGAGGGATTTTCATCTGAGCAGACAGGGGGACAAAAGATGATGGGGAGCTTTCTTCTCCCTTATTGATTACTGGGTAGGGGACAAAAGCAGGTTTGTCAATTTGCAGATCTGCGTTGTCATTAGAAGATGGGCTAGCTTCGGGCTCAGATTCTTGTAGGATGGTACAACCTGTTGCTAGCTATCTCTGCTGATAAGTTTGTTGTTTTGCAGGTACAACAAACTGACAAGCAGTGCCTCTAGATAATGCTCCTTCATAAGCAACTCTGGTTAAGAAAGGGACACTACCCTTATCTTCCAAACCATGGACCTCCCCTTCTTCTTCAAACAACCCCTCTTCCATGACTATGTCTTGAAAGAGGTTTTCACCCTCTTGTCTTCGTTTGTATCTCTTCTTTGTTGCAGAATCTGCAACTGCTCATGTGTTCCTCTATATGGATTTGGAGTTGGAAAAGAAAAGGAACAATGAGCTCCTGCTTCTTCAGAATGCTGCTCAGCCTCTAGTCTGGAAACTTCAGAGGCTAATGACTCTACCATCCTAGCTAATTTATCGATCATAAGATCTGAGGATGATGGGAGCTCTCCTCCCTGTCTTCTCCTATCATCATCACCTTCGAGCCTCTCTTCAGTGATGATGTTTGATTCTTGCATATCAGCCAAAGAAGCACATCTTCTTTCTCTTAACAGCAGGCAGAACTGAGAATCAAAGGCATTGGCATAAGTAATCATAGCAGAAGTAGGGGTAGGCTTTATTTCACATGGTATTCTACTGTAGATATGGTTGAATCTCTTGTTAAAATCAGACAACAGCTCACCATCTTCTCTCTGCAAGTTCCCAAATTCAATATGAATAAAGAGCAGATCTCTATTATCCACACAATGCTTTAGGAACACATCATCTAGGGTCTCAATGTCTGCAATAGACCTACGGGGTAATTCTCAGAACCATTTTCTAGCCTCCCCATCTAGGATTTGGAGAAAAACCCTCATCCACACATCCTCTTCATTAATATCCAGGTTATCAGCATAGCTATAAAAATATTGAAATTGCTCTTCAGTTGTTACTCCTTCTGTACTAGTAAACTTAGGCATGTATTCTTGATAATCTCCTGTAGGCATGGCATTCAAAGGGACAGGCAAGACCAAGGGTCCATACCTGGCAGCAACAATTCGTTCTATCTTTTTAAGAGCTTGCTGACCTGCCATGACTGAGGTATATGAAAGAATACTGGTAGGCTGAGTGGTATGAATCAATGAAGTGGATGACATAAACAAAGGAATATAATGGACATCATAGGATGCTTTCTTGGACTGAGATCAGAAAGGGAAATGAATAAACGAGGAGCTTTATGAATCTCTGGAGGAATTTCTTCACTAGCAGAGATACATGGAATTTCTAAGGCTTACCTAGTCTTGATGCTCCTTTCTACGAAATTTTCTTCTGCTTAATGATCTTCTTAGGATCAGGCACTGGTTCAACAGGTGATTTATGAATATTTCTCCGAGCATGCCTCACAAGCTGCGCCAAAACTGCAACGTGGAGTCGCTAAAGGTTCGTCTTCCTCCAATGGAGTCACCGGATAGATGATTACAACCAAAATATGTGTCCAGACCTTGTCTATCATCAGAATCTGGAACTGTGTCGTCTCCCAGGGAAGCTGAGCTTCAACCTCCTCTCCTCGGCAACAACGCTAATTAAAGTTATCAACCCAAGAAACTCTCCTAGGTTGTATCTCAGAGATGCTCGGGAACATTACAAACTCAACAAAATGTTGGTAATGGATGAATGGAAGGAATGATGCATATTCAACCTAGATAACCACTTCTACTATGCTTGACCCTAGACATGGGTGAACACCCCCAGACTACAAGGCTTTAGACCACCAATTACTCACAGTTTAAGGAAAAGGTGATATGGAGAATACTAACCACACCAGCAGATCCACACGACCATGTGATGGCCGGATGCAACAAGTGAAAGGTCTGTAAATCTATTTATTAATACACAGACAAGATGACAACTCTTTGGCAATTAATAAATAGAAGCCTGCATAATACATTCAATAATACATACAAGAATCTAACATAGAGGTGGGATGATAACCCCTCTAATGCTAAATATCAAGAGCACATGAATAAATGCATAACAGGCACAACCTAGAACAAGGAAGAAGTGGAAAGGGAGAAATTAACAGCAAAAGAAGCTTGTATTAGTTGAAAATGAAGACTAGACACTGCAAGTATCACAGTAGTTACAGTCTCCAGAAGTTGAACCTTACATCAAAATAACATTCATCAACCCCATTACATTCTAAGTTCTTGATATATATAGAGGTTGACTACAAAAATATCTGTTATCCTATGCGTGGAGGGGTCATAATGGACCACCAACCACATTAACTATCTGATAAAAATCTTTGCTATAATTTGCTTGTCTTAATGAACAAAATCGACCTTTTCTAGTGCTCTGTAGTCCTTCTCTGAGCAGGTGGCGTAAACTATGGAATAAGCTTCATCACTGATAAATTCTTAAACTGCTCGAGGTTGTCCTGTTTCCTTCCCGGCCATGCTATTGGTTAATTGCAGTTGTTGAAGCTTTATTACATAGGGTATATGCAGTATGGAGGAAGATGTACCATTGGATGGCATGGATCGACAGCGGTAAGCGCTTCACAATGACTATTGGGAGGAAGCTGGAACAGTAAATGTGAACCGTTGGATGAAATGGTCGGACGACTGAGATTTGCTGATAGGGGAAATTGGGAGACAGGCAGATGGAGAGATGAGTGCCGTAGGATCTGAACGCGGCAGATCTAATGGTCAACGGGCGGCAGAAGTGAGCAATTGTTAACAAGTGGGAAGATGGTGGTTTCGCGGGTGGGCGGTATTCCCCGCACCTCCTTTGGACCCACAGCGGTTTCCATATAACCTCGCACGATCCAATCTACGCGCGACAGGTAGCAGGAGACACTGGCAGGAAACCACTACGATCACACGTTAACGGATGGGCAGGTAATGCGAGGAGGGCTCGCGACTACCATCTGATTGCGCGCCGGACAATCAGAAAGCGAGGAAAGCACACGAGGTTTAACGTGCAGGCGAGAAACGTGGAGACCGTTAGATCAGGGCAATCAACGACGAAGATTAAAAGACGATGAAGGGCTAAGGAAGCGTGGAATCGTGCAATCATGCAAGGTCACATGGGCGCGGGAAAGCGAGAAATGAAGAGATTATAGAGGAAAATAAAGAAAGCGAGTTTTAAGAGGGTGAAAGGAAACTAAAGGAGGAGGAGAAAAGAAGACCACTCCAAGCTTTCTTTGACCATGAGAAACACGGCCAAGTTGTCATTTCATCCCCCAACTGCTGAAGTTTGTAGCAAAGCTAATAGTACTATTGGAAAAAGTACAGGGATCTGTTATATGGAAAAGCTTTCGGAAAATACAACTGTTTTTTATACGACAGCTCACATGGAATTTTCAAAATGGCAACAAAATTTTAATTGATGTAGATCCTATCCTTGGAGCTGGGGAGGGATGCTCGATTCTCCAACGAATAAATTTTTTTCTTCATAGCACAGGCATTTTTGTTTGGGGACAACTTATTGAGCGCTAGAAATGCCTGATTCTGATTTGGAAAGAAGCAAACAGAATTGGCTTTGATGGACAAGAGGCAGTTCAATGGGATAATATTCTAGCTGACATCAACAATATACGTATTTTCCGTACAAAAGCTCGCGACTATCTTACCTGGAAAGGAAAGATGTCCTCCAACAATATTAGTGTGGTTGATACTACCTTTCTTTAAACTACATGATACCTTCTCAAACAAACCGACAGTTCCCCACAGTACTATGGAAAACAAGAATCCCAAGCGAAATTACAATTTTCTCTTGGCTGTTTTTTCAGAATAAAAATCTCATTTGGGAGAACTTACAGAAGAGGCAATGACATGGGCCAGGCATATGCTCCATTTGCAAAGTTGAGGACGAAAAAAATGACCACATTTTATTACATTGCAAGATTACCACACAGGTTTGGAAACAATTATCTAAATTCTTTGGTTTCTACTTTAACTTGCATAGATCCATCAAGGACTGACTGTAATGGCAGAGTGCTCAGAAGTCCTCTTGGAGACCCATTCTTCTCCTATGTTTCTGGAAAATTTGGAAATGAAGAAATACATTTTTGTTCCAAAATAGAAGAGAGGACTTTCATCAAATTTCTTACAAAATCATTGCAAATTACAATGCTTTTTTGCCACAAACCAAATAGTCTTACAGGAACCCTAGTAGGAATCATCAAGCATTGGTAGAATTTCCAATGGCCATTTTTGATGGTGCGGCACAAAAAGGTACATGTGGTTGTGGCTTTTAGATATCCATCAATGATCATCTTAAATACACTCTTTACTGGAATAGAGGTAATGGAACAAACAACAAAGCAGAAGCTATGGCTCTTTGGGGTCTTCTATGGTTTAACTATTTTCTAGATATACCTCTTCTACATATATATGGAGATTCCAAAATTATAATCGACCATGTCTCAGGAAATGTGTCTATTATTAATCCTCTTCTTTTAGGATGGATGAAGAGAGTTGAGACCTTCTGGAAAAAAACAAAACGGTTTCTCTATACGAACATATAGATAGGTCCCAAAACAGGGAAGCAGACAGTTTGTCAAAAAAGGGCTTACTTCTGGTTCATGGCAAATGGCATATGAACATCTACTAGGGGAACTACATTTACAATTGTGGGGACTTCATTCCCCATGGTACTTAGTGTTCATATCTGTTTTACTGTGCACTGGTTTTTTACCAGTGGAAGCTTTGTTTTGGCCTGGCCACTAGGCAAATACAGTGTCCTCTGCGAGGTGGGTCACCCACTTTTGCAGATGGTGTCTTTTTCTCAACAGGTTTTTTCTCCAGCACATCACAGGGGCAGTCTGCTTATATATGTATTTTGCTCACTATATGGACCCATTAATACTCTGTTTTCTTCCGGAGATTTGTAAATATAACCCGTCTCGTCCAGCATATGTATCTGCTATGTTTTTTTAATGTATGACACTGGTTTCGAATAAAACAAGCTACATGTATTTTATGCTTTTTTCGTGGTGAAAGAAACTAAAAAAACACAGTTCCAGTAGTGATATATAATACGCAATTGCCATGCAAACATCAATAACCGTAGCGTCGTTTGTATCTTCAACTCAAAGATACGGGACATTCACTAAGTTACTTGTACAGAGATGCCATTCTTATCCAATGATAGATTATTTTCCCGGGAAATTTTGCTTTACGATACGGAAAGTCAAATGCTCGTTCATCGAGCGACAATATTTTCAAAAGATATCAGACCACAACGTGCATGTGGTCCGTGAATGGCACCACAAATATCAGCATATTCATCATAAAGAATTATGATGAATATCAGCATATTCATCATAATCGGCATGCCACTCTACGGAAATAATAGATGCTATTGAGCTGTCCATTTTACTCCCAATCAATTTTGGTAAAGAAGACTGGAGGACGCAACTACATACTCCAAGCGATTATAGAGAAGTCAGGTCATAATCAGTCAGTGATTCACATAAAGGAAAAGCCATGGCTACTGATTTATTTCTCCCTCTGGATAGCGGCAATAATATGGTTGTTCTGTCTGGATAGTGCGATAAACAAAGACAGATCCACTGCAGGATTCGTGTGTGGGGTGGTGTTTTTTCATGACGAGAATGGTGGATGATAAACATGTGGTCCCTCATAACACAATGATACATAAAAAAATGATTTGATTAAATTTGGTGGAGCACAAAAGATATTTTGGAAGTTTACTCGATTTCCTTGTCAAAGGATTGAAAGAAAATAATTTAGTGGATATGAGTCTGATATGTCATTTTCCGCATGTTATTGAGACCAAAAGGCACAGATTACCCAAATTTTTTCCGGAGTCAATTTAGGAAATATGTTTAATTTAAGATTATCTCATAAAAAAATCAATTTATATGTTTCCTAAATGGAAAAATGTCTTATATACCAGAATTGTATTTGGGGCCTAGATATGGTACAACCAAACCAGTACAACCACAGCATTAATGGGACGCTATCATCCAATCTACTTTTTATTTCCCAAAAAATGTCATATAAACCTTTATAATATGAATCACTCAATACTATTGGAATTCTGTAAACGAAAAAAACAATCATACTTTTTAGAGAAATATCAAGCAAAAGATAATGAAATTAACAATCGCACAAGCTTGCTCGGCCAAATTCCCCAGGGATGATGTTGACCCCATTATATAAGGAAAGTTGAATGGCAATTATGTGATCACTCAAAATCTGTGGTTACTTTCAGTGGCCACACAATTATAATGACTTGGTGGGTCAACCAAATATGAGAGATTTAAACATATGGTCAAAAATATTTGATCACATAAACATATGTAGCTAATTAAGCAAGAGCAACAAGTTAATCTGGATTTATAATCTAATCCCGTTAAATAAATTTATTTTAAATTAAATTTGTATTTTACAAAGTTTTTGCAATTTCTTTTGGAAAGAATTTAACAATGAATTATATATAATATTATTATATTAATATCATTGTATTATTTCATTATAAAATTAAAAAAATTATGTTACCCATATAAAAAATTTTAAAGAAGTTTTATAATTTTAAAATTTTTAATATATAAAGGGTTTTGGAAACAATTTTTTTAGAATATTAAAAAATTAAAAGATGTATGTGTTTTTTTTGTTAAATATTTTAATGTAAATTACTTTATCTTATACAATTTTGGCAAACTATTTCTTTGATTTTGAAAATATAATCATTACAAAAAGTTTTAATTTTTTTAGCTGTTTAAAAATGTAATTATTAGATTTCTAAAGAAAACATAGAAGTGTTGTTTAAAGCTTCAACTACTTCCTCTTAAATGATATATTGTTAAAAATAAAATAACAAAAATGAATCATATATATCATATATATATATATATATATATTATATTATATATATATTTTAAAACATGCACCTTTAACACAAACCAAAGAACATTGTGCCATAAAAAAAGATATTATTTCTATATTATTATAATTTTAAAATAATTAGAATGCATGTTAAATAAGATAATGGATAATAGTTTGAACAAATCAATTAAATCTATTTAGTTTTTTTTTTCTTCTTTTTTTTTGCAATTTGAATATTAACTTAAAATAGATTCAGCAATACACAAGAGAAAATGCTGAAATTACAATGAAACTTTTAAACAACAATGGTCTACTAAATATTTTAATGAAAGTGGCATTTACAATATTAAAACAATATATTCTTAGAGTAGGGTGTTGAAAATCGATCTAGCAAAATAGGGCAAAACTTTGCGATAATCCCATGACCCTGTTGCCTTTGCTTGCATTAAGTAACAAAAGATGGTGTGGTGATCTAACCCTATGTACTCTCACATTCAAATAGGCTAAACATATATCACATTGATATGGAAAAAATAACTTCCACTGAGTTCTCTTACCTTCCATGTTACTACCCCACTTTTGGTTTGTTGCATAAGAGACGACTCCTAACCACAAGTGAGATATTTCTACCATGGCTCTAGGTTTTCTAGCTCACTAGTAAATGAAGGAGCGAACCTCGTTAGCTTTTATCACTATAGAATCCACCTTTTCGAAGAGATTTGAAGCTAGTGCAAGGCACTGGTCAGAAGGAACACCACTCTAGGAATTCATGTCATTCAACATAGCGTGAAGCTTCAAATCTGACATCTTAGAGCCTAGTGAGCCATTTAAAATGAGGTAAATTATCCCATGTACAACATCTATAAGTTTTTTAATCCGACTTTCTTTACATGGCAGAGGTATATGTTTGGCTTGTAGGGTGTCTTGGTGGTATTGAAAACTCTTGCGTTATTTTGGTTGGTTTGGACTTCACATTTTTTCCAAAGCTTCTCCCTCGAACTACGCCCTTTGTTGTTGCTGTCTCACACTGTCCACTCATTAGCCTCAGTAGAGTGCTTAATTCAATTTACAACCCTGTGTTGGCTTAGTATAGCATGGTTTATGAGTCCTTGCCTCCTTTCGGGATTTACTAGTCTCACGACCTATCTACTTTCGAATGTTATGCCACACTAGAGAATGCATTCTTATTGGGGGTCTAGAGGTCATGGCCCTTCAGGTAGGCCATGCACTCAAACTCAAGTTTAGTCTACTACTAGTTTACAATCTGCTACTCCACGTGAAATAGGTAGAAATTCAAGAATTGGTATCTTTAACCACCAATGACTTCCAAGCCTATTCTAACTCTGAAATTCAAATTGAAGTTGCTAATTAAATTGCTGAGCCTGTCCACACTAGGGAATGACGTATTCAATACATTAATTCTATCACTATTTGTTATTAAATGAAGATTCTCTAGGTGCTGACAAAAAAAATAAGAAGATCAAATTGAGGAAATTGCATGCCTAAATAAAATTGAGGGAGTCAAAAGCTACCAATACTTCTACTTGGTCATCATTTATGCCCACTTCGTGCACATCCTCGATGCCCACTTTTGTACATCAAAGGTCATCTTGAGTTTGTTTGCAAACCTCCAAAAAGTTCAAGTGTACAAGACTTGGCCCCAATAATGTTCTCCCACAAATAATAATCACCTTGATCTCTTGACTTATCTTTATTCTTTAGAAACTTCTTTTCTTTTCATAGTTAGATGTATGTCCAACTATAATTATAACTTGTACACCACACATGCCAATTTTTTTTTGTCTTTTCAGACAATTCCTCAAAAGCACACGAGCCAGAATTGAATTTGCATTTTGAGTATTGGTTAGTTTGATTTGAGAGAATAGAAAGTTTTAACTTTATATATATGTGTTTATAATTAAATATAAATCTCTAATATATATATATAATTAATAATTTTATATTAATATAAATTTCAACAAATTATTATTGACAAAAAAATTGAAATGTTTATAATATATGAAAAATTATTTTCAATTTAACTATGCATAAAATTACATTAACATTCTTAATATTAAAAAATAAATATATAAATAAAAATATTGAATATAGTAGGTGAATCATTATAATAATTAAATCCATTTAAAATTATTTTAAATTTAACGTAAATGTTTAAAAATATACATGGAAAATGTTTGGATATTTAGTACTGATGTAGGAATAAATTTTAAATTTTGCTTCTCTGTCGCATGGAAAGCAAGGGAAAGGTTGCCTATACTACCTCAGAGCTCAGTGTATTCAATTAAAACCTCAAAAAGCAATTTGTCAAAATACAAAATTTAAAGTTGGTGGGGAAAGGAACAAATATTATACAACTACCCAAAGCAAACCCAAACAAATACATTTTTGAATTATATAATAATAAAAAAATGCTTAATATAAAGTTAAACCATAGTAAATTTTAAAGATATAATATTAATTTTTTTTAATTTAAATTAAAAATACACTATATAAATTTATTCAAATCTCTTGAATTATAATGAACTAATAAAGTAATTATAATTCCTAATCAAATTATTTTGATACGTTACTGTTGCGATTCAAAGCTTCATAGAAGATTCATATTATTGTTTCACATATACAAGACTATCCACCATCCATAGTTTTAATAATGATACGATACCCTTCCCGTTCAAAACAGTTAAATCGGATTGAAACTTTGCATTGTACACCATCATTTTTAATCGAAAATCTTTTTCACAAAACTGAAACCTAAATGCTTGCATTTTTCATTGGGAAAGGAATTTTTAATTTAAAGGAATTTTTGCCGTCCGTATAGAAACTTATCCTGAGAAAGAATTTAGGAAGACATATAAAAGCTTCCAAATTAGCATCAACCGCTAAGGCATATATCAGTTCTATGAAATTATTTTGATACAAGCCTAACGAAAATGATACGAAGAAGGACCTGTAGGTGAACCGGAATTCTGAAAATATGTATCCATACGATAATCTAATTCAAGATAATAGTAATGTTTGGTCCTCTTACTTCAAGGAATTGACAATTCTACAATCAAATTTACTATGGACAACGCAGAATTTGAAGTCATCGATGGACATACATATGATTTATAAATTTATTGCTATTTGCAGTAACAAAACCTAATAGAGATATAAAATCCTAATGATATCAATAGACAACTTCTGATTCCCTGATGAATCAACCAATTAAAATTAATTTCTAGACCAGCCTCCAGCGTTATTCAGATCACCTGCCGCATATCTTTAGAAACGCCCCACCTCAACACGATATAATATTTTCTGTTATTCCCGCGATATACAACCACCTGCGTGTTTATGCGGCGAGAGATTGGACCTTGCGACCTTCTTGTTATACCTGGCACGCATACATTAGACGTAGATCTGGCCATTCGAATCGGCGCTTTAATTTGAGCAGCATTCTACAAGTGCCTGCATGACCCGCACCCTCTTCTTAAGCACCGCGATGTAGTCAGTGGTCTGCTTTAAAAGATCGGGCGTGTCTAGTCCACGGCTTCCCGGGACGAGCAACCTTAGGGTTTGCAGACGAGAAGCCACGGCACCTCCTCCTGCTTCCCTGCAATTGTATCCCCTCCTCAACGCCCTTCGGAAGAACGGCCTGGCAAACTTCTTCCAAACAGAGGTCCTTTTATTCGTCCCGCTTTTGGCAGAGGCCGATCTCTTTATTACATATAGATTCCTTCTGGCTTTTACTACTCGCAGTTTGTAGTGAGATTTCTGGAGCCTTGAAAGGTGTTTTCCAAGGATTGCTCGGTTCGACGCAGTTCGATCTCCTGACTTCATGGCCAGTGACAGATCTGCAGCCAATTTAACGGATGGAATTCGAGACGAGGCTCTAATTGATCTTCCAATTCTCCTATGGCGCAGCGCGAGCACCAGGCGACTCAAATAATTTTGTTGCAAAATGGCCCGCCATAACACCACTTTCCCATCTCCGTAACGCTCTTCCATAACGGCCGAGAAAAATAACAAGCCTAAAATACTAGGAAAATGGCTGCTGTCAATTGTGAAGTTCCTGCACAGAGGTAGGGAGAAAGATCGTTCCACAGGCATGTACTAAGCTCCTCCAGCGGAGGCTTAAAGGGAGAAGACTTGTGGCTTCATTGTTGCATGAAGATGGGAGGGACTACTGACAGAAGGGCGGGGTCGCCGTCGCTGCCAGTGCCGTCTCTTTCAATCCGCTTCCAATAACCTTCGACGTCATCCTGACCGAACGCAACAGCATTGAGATAGATCAGATATGCATGGACCCCGTGTATTTCTCAAACTAAGATCCTCGTTGTACGGATCGAAAATTATGGCGGCATCATTTCTTAGTGCAAAATTAGCCCTCTGCATAAAATATTTTAGGTTAATAGTTTAGAGGTGCAGTTCCTACACTCATTGGCATAGTGCCCCTATTTTTTACAATAATAACATTGCACATTGGATTTTTCATACCTTTGTCCTTGAGCATGATGTTTTCCTCTTTGTTGGTTGCTGCCTTGACCTTGGTTCTGATCTGAATTGCTGCCTCTTCCTTGAGCATTTGCTGGACTGTTCCTTCCACCTCTGTTTTGGCTTCTGCCTCTTCCTCTTTTGTTTCCTTTGCCTTGACTTCTTCCTCTTCCAAAAGGCATCTGGGTCTTGAAGGCTTGCTCTAGAGATGAGTTTTCATTTCTACTCAACCTCTGCTCATGAGTTATCAGTGATGCATGAAGTTCATCAACTAAAAAGTTTGAGAGATCCTTTGTCTCTTCTATGGTGGTGACAATAGCATCAAACTTTGAGGGTAAGACCCTCAATATTTTCTCCACAATCCTCCTTTCTTCAATGGTTTCTCCATGAGTCCTCATCTGTGTGATCAGACCAATTACATGTGTGAAGAATGAGTCATGTTGTCTGACATAGATTCTCAAAATCTCTCCTCAACAACTGTAGTTTTGCTGTCTTCACTTTCTTCATGCCTTGATAGGCTTTCTTGAGGGTTTGCCATGCCTCTTTGGACATCTTAGCTGCTGCTATCCTTGGAAACACACTCTGGTCCACTGCTTGATACAAAAATACAAGGGCTTTTGAGTCCTTATTCCTATTGCTCTTTAATAGATCCTTCTCTGCTGGAGTTAATCTATTAAACTCATT
>APFE030128056.1:86460-102354 GCA_000404065.3 Pinus taeda | reverse complement strand
TTGGGGAAAACCAGTTCGAGAGCTCTTCTTTATTTCCGAAAATGCCTTTTTTACAGTGAGAAATATTCAGCAAAAAATCAGCAAACAAATTTACAACTTATCTCTTTTCCCGTGCCTCACAGCAAACTGGAAATTACAGCAAACAGGACAGCAATAAATGTTGTACGGCCTCCTCGATTTTCGTGCCCACTTTCAACATTAAATGTTGTTGTACGGCCTGCATTAAATGTGTTGTACGAACTGCAATAAATGCATTGTACGGACCTCAATTTGCGTGCAAAAAAAACAGCAAACTGCTCCTCGATTTCTGTGCAAACCACTCCTCGATTTCTATGCAAACCAGCTGTATGGATTTCTATAAAATCGTGCCAAAATCAGCCTTTCACTGTGTGCTGAATCAGCTGTACAAATCTGCTCAACTGCTGCCTTAGAATGTGTGCCAAGCCGCTGTCTCCTTCTCCTCCTTGTCTAGAAATCTCCCTTGCTCTCTTGCTCTCCTCTCAATCTGCTCATGAAAGAATGAATGACCTCTTGCCTCCTTTTCCTCCTTTAATCTAATCCTACGTGACTTTTGGGTAACCTCTAAATCCAATGGCTGAAATAGATTAAGATCTAGGGTTGAGAATAAATGCTCATTTAAATCTCACTTTTTATTTTTTAACTCACCCCACTTTAATAAAGACCCACTTAGTCATTTATTTCCAAAGTCACTTTTCCTTTCTAATTTTACATTAACTTTATTAAAGTCACTTTAAAATTAGACTTTAGTAACTTTATCAATTAAAGTCACTTTTAAATTAGATTTTAACTTTATAAAAATTATAAAGTTACTTTAGGAGAAAAATTAAATTCTTTTTGGACACTTTTCCCTAGGCCAAAGATCAAAGCCTTAGGGAACCACCTGTCCTCTGATACCAAATTTCAACAACTAGATGGGTGTGGCATCTCAACTCGATCATCATCATCATCCTAGATAAGAGCATCCTCCAATTGCTCTAACAGCAACACTCCATCCTCCAAATTAGGCTCCTCTGGATTTTTGTCCCAAACCTTAAGGTCTTTATTAGTCTTTGCATCATCACAAAAATGGGACAACAATCACAAGTTGTAGTGAACATAAACCAAGCTCTCTAAACAGTCTAAATTTAACTTGTTCCTTTTAACATTGTGGATGAAAGAATAAGAGCTCCAACACCTCTCTGCAGAAGAAGTGTTTACCACATGTGATAGCACCCGCAATGCCAAAGTTTGTAGAAGTGGAGTAGCACCTCCATGCATGTTCCACTAATCAAGAGAAGATAAATTCTCTCTGTCTCTAATTACATGCATGCTCCCAAATGGACTAGTGCTAAGTGTATAGTTGCTCAAATGTTTCTGTAGCATGGCAGACTCCTCATCAGGGACTAATTTATCCAATGTTTTCATATAACTAGATAGAACCTTTGGATCTAGGTGTGGTTTTCTCCTGCTCCCCCCCCCCCGATGTTGATGTTGAAAGCCATGATGGATGATAGTATTTAGGTCTCAGAACATATGCCAAGGCATGCAATGGAATGTTTAGCATATCCCATCGTTTTTCCACCTCTGCACAAATATAAATATACAAGGTGATATCTTTAGGCTCAACAATGTCTTTAATCTGCCCCAACATGCTATCCATTTGCTCATACACCTCCCCAATTATTGGCCAATCTAAATCTGCAAACTTGATCATGTAATAAATTGGTTTGTTGAATTGCAGAACATATTTAATCTGTGACCAAAAGTAATTGTCAAGAATACTGTCCTTGGCTAAATTAGCACCATCTCCATGAGTGTTAATGTCATCCTATGATTCAGAGGTCACGATATTAATTAAAGCTTGTCTCACCTTCACTAGTTGCCTAAAGGTGAGGTAATAGCTTGCAAATCTTGCTTTTGCAAGTTTAAGCAACTGCAACTTGGAGTAAGTGCCATAAAAGTAGTTTACCCTTGTATGCCCTATCATAAATTTAATGAGTTGCTTCCCTCTCTTGTAAAGCACATTAATCTATCCACATTCTTTATGCTTCACAATATCATCCATCAAAAGGTTCAATGTGTGCACCAAGCACCCAAACCAAAATATGCGTGGATGAGTATGCTCAATAATTTTTCCTGTTGCATTATCAAAGATTACTTAAACCACATTATTAGGACCAACATCTTTGATTGATTGCAATAGGAGATCTGCAATGTTTTAGGAAGTTGCACTGATAGAGGAGTCATGGCATGCAATAAACACTGCACCACTAGCAGAAACATCAAGGACATTTATCAAATGTTGGTTTCTAACATTTGTCCACCCATCTAATACAATGGATACCCCACAATCCACCCACTCATTTGTAAAACGTGTCAAATCTCTTTGAACCTTTGCTTTTTCTCTTTTTAATAACATTGTTCTAGCTTTCTCATAGTTAGGGCTCTTGTATCCTATTGGGGCTTCATTGATGGCCTTAACCATATCATGCCAATAGGGAGAGCGAAGCACATTGAATGGTGCACCACAAGTACAAAGAAATCGGACTATCTTTCCATCCACATCATCCCTCCCAGTTACATTCAGGAAATCCCCTATTGTTCTTCTACTTCCGGAGGTTGCAGAAGTATTATGGAGAGATGAGCGACCAAATCTAGAGGTTGCACTTGATTCGGAATGAGTTTTTTTTTAATTTCTTGTCTTTTGTTTCTTTGGATGTATTTTCTTCTTTATTTAGCTGAAACCTTAAGGCAAATTGCTATCCTCACGACACCCTCTTTGTCATCACTTTCCAACACCCTACAAAGATGCCTCCTCACATGGGTATATGAACCACTATATACCCTCATGGTTTTCCTCCATGACAACCATGAGGGCACAAAAACTTGTAGCTTCCACCACCTTTTCTCGCTTCAAGTTTGGTCACATAATTCCACAAGGGTATCAATGCAGCTTCCCCCTCTAGCATTCTAGTGTCCTCTTCATCCTCTTCCTCTTCAAACCATTCCTCCTCATCATACATTGGGTCACTCATATGGGGACCACTATCCTTTTGTTCTTCTTTCTTTCTATTCCTACTCCTCCTTGCCATCATGAAAACCAAAAAAATGAGGGAGTTTGGGGTTTGCACTTACCTCTTTAGCTCCTGTAGATGGAAGCCCTTCTTTACTCCTGCAAGCTCCTCCTCTTTCACTACTCCTAGCTCCTCCTCCTTCACTCCTCCAAGCTCCTCCTCTTTCACTGTTCCTAGCTCCTCCTCCTTCACTCCTCCAAGCTCTCCTCGAGCCTCTCTTCTCCAAGCTCTCCAAAAATACAAGAGTGAAGAAATGAGAGGGGAAATGAGCTTTATCCCTATCTATTATTTCCCTAACTCAGCCTAAACCCACCCCCAACTCAAGTTAAAGAAAATAAAAATAACAGTTGGGTCAATCTTCGTGGAACTGCCTGTTGGGCATCAGAACCGCTCGAGATCCACAAGGACCCATGCCCGATCTGTAGCGGATCCGGGGCGGTTCCATAGTTTGGAAATCCGGAACCACGGATCAGCTCAGCACGGTTTTGAATTTCTAGGAACCATTTTTGCTGATCCACAGTTCCAGATCTCCGAACCACTGATCCATACGGGACGCAGTTCCTGGCTTGGATCCTTCGGGGGGGGGGGGGTTCATGCAACATTCCACAGATCCCAGCCTTTACTATTTGATGGTAGAGGATGAGCCACTCATCCTAGTGTTGTATGTGGATGACCTCTTCTTACCAAGGTCATCAGGGCTTATAGAGGACTGCAAGAGGAACCTGGCAGCAGATTTTGATATGAAGGATTTGGGATTGATGCATTACTTCCTAGGCCTGGAAATGTGGCAGAAGGATGGGGAGATCTTCTTTGGTCAAGGGAGATACGCCACAGAGATTTTGAAGAGATTCAAAATGTAGGACTGTGACCCATGTCTAGGCCAATGATTACAAATTGGAGGAAGATTAATGCATCAGAGAACGAGGACATTGACTCGACCTTGTATAGACAACTTATCAATTCTCTCATGTATCTGGTCAACACCAGGCCAGATATTTGCTTCGCGATCAACACTCTCAGTCATTTTATGGCGGAACCAAAGAAAATGCATTTGACAACAGTGACGCACATTTTGAGGTATTTGCGCAGCACAATCGAGTATGGGTTGAGATATACTTGAGGTGATGGTATCAGGTTATGTGGTTTCACAGATGTATATTGGGCACGTAGTTCAGTGGACAGGAAAAGCACATCAAGGTGTTGCTTCTATTGAGAAGTCTAGTGGCAACAAGTTAGGTGATTTCTCTTAATTTGATAATTGCTTGTGATGTATTTTTATTGAACTTGATTAGCTTCTTTCACTTGATTATTATTAGTGTTCTTTATCATCAAACAGCTACCAAACAATAAAATCAATGAGACAATAGGACACAAGATGTAGGCTATCAACCAGGGCCAAAACCTCTCCTTTTGAGAGGAAAACCCACAAGATCTCTTCTCCTCTTATAGAACTTCAATTAACGAGTTTCAAGACCTATGACCCTTGACCAAGACCCCTCCAAGACCAAGTCAAACTTCTCATGGATGAGCTCCTCTTCCACAAATTCAATGATAGTCAAACTAGTCTTTCAACAGTTGTTTGCTTCCTCTTCGACCATAATTTTAGACTTGCACTTTGACTGTAATTTTCGGCCTTCCTGCAACAATCCATAATTCGCACGTGTGACAAAAATACGGTGAAGATGGCTTCTCTTCTCCTTTGCTTGGGCAACAATCTTTTCTCCAATAACTCGGCTTGAATACAAGTGCTTCTTTTCAAACTTCGCTTGGCTTTTTCACTGACTTTAATTATGTTTTGTTGTAGGTGATATGATGCCCTAGATACAGCCCACACGTGTGAGAGATTACACAAAAACAGACCTCAAGAAATACATCTTCTTCCTTGTTTTGTCTTCTCCTTTCTTTGTTGTTTTTTGTGCTTTAGATCGAACTACTTATGAGTGCTTGGATGATCTCAAAGGTTGTCAACTAGTCTTGTATATATAGGCTTCTTGTCACATCAAATAGGTCGACTTGTCATTGATCCTAGGCCGATATGTCTTCTTCATAAGCCGACTTGCTTGTTTGGAGGGTCAATTTGATTGTAACACAGAGACAAAGTCTCGGAGGGTCTTTTGACTCTAAATTTGACTCAAATAATTTTCTTTAAAATATGTAACATGCCAAGAAGGGTCTTTCATACATGACAATGATTTTCTTGACTTGTAGACTCAATGACAAGCCCTAAAAGCTCTTAATGGGAGCTTGAACTATAAAATAAATTTCCTTGAGCATGAAACCCATGCCTCAAGGATAACAATAATAAATTTGTTAAATAAAATCATGATTACATATGTCATTATGAAGACCGAACCTAGTTACATATTTCAACACTCCCTCTTAGCTAGGGAGGTATTCATAATCCACACAAGGTACTTGGACATTCTCAATCCGAATTCCCATAAGAAGAGTCGGATTGGTAAGCCATCTATTTGCATCATATCAACTAGCATTGTCATATAACAAGGCCTTGATTAACAACTCTATCTCTCCACAAGATCAGAGCAGAATGTTGGCGAGACCAATGACTGATAGACACCATCGTCATTGTCTCTCAAGGCACATACCCAACCCAGGTGTTCACAGGGTATGTCCTTCTAGGACTATTCTTATCTTGAATTCCCAGTCCTCAAAGAATATTTGTCCTCTATAACTATTCTTATCTTGGATGCCCTACCACATCCTCAAAGAGTATCGGATGCCAGATGCTTACCTAATCCACCATTCTTTCTTCACAATATGAAGACAAGAATAATGTATCTATCTCTCCCATTCCTATGAAAGAATGTACTCATTCCTATAAAAGGAATGTACCCATGATTTGTCTTATCCAAGGACTTGTCCAAGCTCCCTCTTAACTAGGGACTTGCTTCCAGCAGCTTTCTACCTTTTGGTGGAGATCATGGTACCTTCAGTTGCCTGTAGAGCTCCTCCTTTCAATGTCATGAATTTCATCTTCTTCATTATGGAGCCTTCATCTTTCGTAGGGCATCGTCCATCCATCACTTTCACGAACCAAATCAGTCATGTCATTCTTCTTTTCATATGAAAGTGATCTTCTAGTTCACGTCTGGTTTTTCTTCATACTACCACCTTTTCCACATCATGTTCAGGATCTTCCATCCAATCTCATGAGTATTAATTGTAGGTGACATCTACAACTCTCTTTCGGTAGCCCTGCATCAACCCATCCAAATGTTGTTTAAAAATCAGAAATGAACATCAAATCCAAGTTACCTTTTGTGATGGCCTTTCAACATGACATTTGCTTGCTTACAACATCAACATCCTGCACATTCATAAACACAACTCCAAGACTTGATATGTCAAGGGTCTACTTTCTTTACAGGCCATATAAGAGTGTTCATACCTTCTTTATGGAGATGTCACAGCCAATTCTTCTAGTCATCGGATGTTGATTTCTTATATTTTCTTACATGACTATAGTTGCATCTTTCATGATCTCTTCTTTCTTTCTTCACATATTGCTTCCCAGGAACTTCCATCCATAGTTTTTTCATCTTTATCAACTACCTCATATTCCATACGAGGACATATTATGTTGATTTCATCTTGTCAATATGTGAACCATGCCTTTACGCATCTTTCCAAAGGAAGAGATCCCTTTTCTTTGATCATGCTCATAAAGTGGAGCATTTACCCATGCTATCTGCAACTATATGATAACATGACATAATCTATCAAATATATACATACCTCTTTTCTCCTTTTGGTCATCTAGACTTCCTTCAGTAGCGTCCTTTCCTTGATTGAAAGTACTTCAACCATCTTAACATGATGCACTCCTTTGTCATCATACCATCATCCTTCTAAACAATGGATTCCACACAAGGTGAAGTGATTAGTGAGATGTTTTTTCTAAGAGAGGTGAACCTTCTAATGAAGGTTCCAACGGATGATCTTGTTTATCCTCATCCTGCAAATGCTCCTTCGTAATGATGATGATGCATGGTGAAAACTTTCTATCTTTTATCATGTTAGATGAATTTCTTTTACCAATAAGTACCATTTATGCTTTCCACGAAGTAACCTAGAGCTACTTTCTTTCTACAATGACTGCTACATTCATGTAGACCTCTACTTCAGTTATCCTTTCATGCTTCTATAATGAGTTCTTGCTTCAATTTTATGCTTCCAATATGATGCCATCTCCTAATATGATGCATCCTATCATACGTACAATGCTTCCTACCATGATAGCTATTATTTACAAAACTAAGAACTTAGTGAAGGAGATTATCTCAATCATAGTAGAGATCTCTCACTTCCTCCTTATTTGATTTCTACTTCTCAAGTTCTTCCACTTCTTTGGTGATATGGGCTTCATTCCTTTTCTCGTTGTCCTTCTTGAATTTCGGACAATCTCTCTTATAATGCCCATATTCCTGACAGACATAGCATTGGATCTTCGACATATCCTTCTTTTTCTTTTTCTAAGGACCAAACTTTGCTTTCCTCCTGGCCATGGCAGCAAATGCTTGAACTTTCTCGTTTGATCCTACATCGCTTTTTGCCTTCAACCTAGTTTCTTCAATCTTACACAATGACCAAAGTTCAATGAACGGGGTAGCTTCCTTCTTTCTATAGATGCATGAAACAAAGTTGCCCCATTCCTCTGGAGTGCATTGAGCACAACTGTGTTCATTTCTTTATCAAGCATTATATCTTATATAGCTCAGTTCTTAGAGATATGACTTATCCAACGATGCTTACGGAGAACAATTCTACTAACTTCTCCTAGATTTCTTTTGATGTTTCCCAATTTTGCAACATAGGGTATGAGGGGATCCTTGATGGATTCTATGATAATCCTTCGAGCGCTAATTTCCCCTTTCATATACTTAGCTAGAGCTTGAGCTTCTTTCCTTGGAGGCTTAGTGATTGAACCCTTAACATGTTCAACGACTTCATTTTCTACGAGGATCAATTTTGTCCTCTTCTTCCATGCAAGAAAGTTTGAGGACCCAACCAGTTTGTTGCTTTCCTTGCAAAATGAAGTCATTTTGATAACCGATTCACACATAAATATAGAGATGCTTACTTGTCAAGTGAAGATGCTTCCTGATGGTGATATCTTCAACTTGATGCCTTTCTTGATAATGTGGATGATAGAAAATGTCTTCTTGACAAAGATGTCTTCCCTTAAAAGTGATCCTTCAAAGAGAGGGAGATCACCTTGATTCCTTGATGATGATGATGATAACACCTCTTCTTGCTTCCCTTGGATATAGAGACTTCAAGATGCTTCAATGTGTAGTCCTTCTTTGAGTGGAGGTAGGGTCCTTGAGATCTTCTCTTCCTTGATGATGATGTCCAAGAATGCTTCAAGTGAAGAACCCTTTCTTTAGAATGAGCTAGGGTTTTGAAGTCTTCTTTGATATTCCTTCCTTCAAGATGATGAGTGGGATAGTCCTTTGATAATTTCCTTGTTTTCAGCCCTTGTGTATTCTTTTCTTGAAGATTCCATGTCCTCTTTGATCCCTTTTGATGGTCTTCTTCAAGTTGCCTTTCCTTGTATTGTCACCTTAGCTCTGATACCATGTTGAGAAATCTAGGGGCAGCAAGTTAGGTGATTTCTCTTACTTTGATAATTGCTTATAATGTATTTTTTACTGAACTTGATTAGCTTCTTCTTTCACTTGATTATTATTAGTGTTCTCTATCATCAAACAACTACCAAACAATAAAATCAATGAGACAATAGGACACAAGATGTAGGATATCAGTCAGGGCCAAAACCTCTCCTTTTGAGAGGAAAACACACAAGAACTCTTCTCTTCTTATAGAACTTCAATTGACGAATTTCAAGACCTATGACCCTTGACCAAGACCCTTCCAAGGCCAAGTCAATTTTTTTACGAATGGGCTCCTCTTCCACAAAGTCAATGATAGTCAAACTTGTCTTTCAATAGTTGTTTGCTTCCTTTTTGACCTTAATTTCAGACTTGCACTTTAACTGTAATTTTCGGCCTTCCTACAGCAATCCCTAATTTGCATGTGTGACAAAAATATGGTGAATATGGCTTATCTTCTCCTTTGCTTGGGCAACAGTCTTTTCTCCAATTACTCAGCTTGAATACAAGTGCTTCTTTCAAACTTCGCTTGGCTTTTTTTACTGATTGTAATTCTGTTTTGTTGTAGGTGACATGATGCCCTAGATACAGCCCACACATGTGAGCGATTACCCAAAAACAGACCTCAAGAAATATGTCTTCTTCCTCGTTCTGTCTTCTCCTTTCTTCACTATCTTTTGTGCTTTAGATCGAGCTACTTATGAGTGTTTGGATGATCTCAAAGGTGGTCGAATAGCCTTGTATATATAGGCTTCTTGTCACATCAAATAAGCTGACTTCTCATTGATCCTAGCTTGACATGTCTTCTTAATAAGCCAACTTGCTTCTTTGGAGGGTCGATTTGATTGTAGCACATTGACAAGGTCTTGGAGGGACTTTTGACTCTAACTTTGACTCAAATAATTTTCTTTACAATATGTAACATACATGACAATGATTTTCGGACGTGACAATGATTTTCTTGACTTGTTGACTCAATGACAAACCCTAGAAGCTCTCAATGGGAGCTTGACCTATAAAATAAATTTCCTTGAGCATGAAATCCATACCTCAAGAATAACAATAATAAATTTATTACATCAAATACATAAAATCATGATTACATATGTAATTATGAAGACCGAACCTAGTTACATATTTCAACAGCTTCAGTGTTAGATCAGGGGTTATTTCCTAGTGCAGCAAGAAGCAAAAGTCAATAGCACTAAGCTCTGCAGAAGCAAAGTATATGGCAGCTAGCATAGCCACGTGCGAAGCTATATGGCTTCGAAAACTGTTAGTGAGTTTGTTCAGTCAGAGATTAGAGGCAACCAATATCTACTATGATAATCAGAGTTGGATCAGGATCTCTGAAAATCCAATGTTTCATGATAGGTTGAAACTTGAAACACATAGACATTTGATATCATTTCATCATAGATTGTGTGCAGTGTGGAGTAGTCAAGCTACAACATGTTCCCACAAAAGAGTAGGTTGCAGATATACTCACAAAAGCTATAGGGAGAGCTAAGTCCATTTATTTCATAGAACAGATGAGTATAGTGGAGAACCCCCTTTCAGTAGCAGTGACAGAGTTTAGTTCTCAATTGCAGTAGTTGCAGCAGCAGCAACATGGCAGCGTAGAGGCAGAGTTGGCAGCGGTACAGGAGGCATAGTGCAGTGTCAGCAGCAGCACAGATGCAGGGTAGTTCAACTATAGAGTGGCAGATGAATCAGAGTATGCGCAATAGTCGGTGGGCAATAGCATTTTGTCATAGATGTCAGACATCAGCAGCGTAAGGGAAGATGTTACAACAGAACACAGAATACCTTCCTCGATAAGAGGGAGTGTTAGTTTTTATAGCATTGGACAAGTGTTCAAATCTCGACTTTGGTCAGAGAGGGGCTAAGAAACACAAGATCTCCAAAACTCATAAAAAGTTTCGGGAGAAAACACCCAGAGACAGCTCAATTAAATTAACTAATTGATAATTTAAAAAATGCCTAAGTCAAACTTATGGAAATCAATTAATTAAAAAAAATTAATTGAGAAAAGTGAGAATGCTCTAGAAACTCACACCGATTGAGTTTGAGATGATCTTAGCCGTTGATGGAGATCTAATCATAGTTGTTGGTTCACCAATGAGAGATTATAAGAGCAAGACATTGGTTTGGAGACAGATAAACTAGCAAAGCGAGTCCCTTGGTAGATCAAGCTACCCAGTTGCAGAGATCGAGCAAGCGAGAGATGTTCGAGCTAGAAGGGACACAGCAGTAGCAACAGAGTAGCAACAAAGATTTTGGTGGATGCTTCCAGTGCCGAAAGAGTAAGTCAGAGGGGGTCGCAGTTATTCCACATGAGGCAACGCAAGGGCCTGCGTAGAGCCTCGTTGAGGCAGTTTGATTTTGTTGGAGAGGAGGCCAATTCAGGTGCCAAAGGTCGGGATAATTTTCCAATGGGCCGTAGAATCGCTTCCAAAGGCAGCAACAGGCAGGACACTAGATTCAGAGGCAGTTCCAGGTAGTGCAAGTTACAAGTTGTGCATAGGCAGCGCAAAGGCCTGCGCATGGGGTATTCCAGGGCCAGCTTCAGTGAGCAGATTGTTGCCGGATTGCTTGTGGGGAAGGGAAAAATTCCTTTTATAATTTTTCCAGTGATTTCTTTGGAGAGGATTGCCAGTTAGGCATCCAGATTTGTAATTAGAATTTTTGTTGTTGAAGAATAATAATAAAACTCTCATATGTTGCACCAGTTTTCCCACATTGGGTTTTTCAAGGGACTTTTGTCCAAAAATAACGGTGTCAAATTTATTGTGTGCTCTAATTTTCTCAGTTCCTATTTTTATTTTCCGCAGTATTTTTATGGTGAAGAAATTGCAGTGTGATTTATTAGTTATTTTTCGGTAACAAAATAAACTGCATAATTAATCAATTAGAAGAATAAATTCCAGTTGCTGCATTTCAAGGAATTTTCACAAGTGTCCTATGTCCAATTCCAGGAAAGAGTTACATGTCATTCCTTGGTACATTTCTTAAATGCAGGTAACAACCCCATCAACTGAATTAACTACAGCAGCAATCACCTAGTAAGCATATACAAGATATGGGCATTAACATCATCCCAAGTGCAAGTTCCTTACAATACAAGACAAGCTCAACCAAAATCAGATGGCTACATAAACGAATTGTATTTGACACAGATTCTCTCACTAAGTTAAACATTTAAGTATTATTCTGAGCAATGACATCTCTTTTGAGCAGTGCCTCCATAACATAGCTTTGAACACATCCCCTGCTAAAGCATTGCACCAAGTAACATCTTAAACCATCCATTCATCAAAGTTCCTAGCCATCCTCCAAGCTGAAACAAGATCTGTCTCAGAGCTGAAGTGAGCTGATAAGTCTGCATAAGGGTTCATGAACTTGGTCCAAATGTGCTGGGGAATGCAAAAATACTCCTACTTATTTCAGCCAGCAAGACTGTCCTACTTGTTTTTCTATTTATAGAACTCTGGAATAGCCTTCTAAGTTCTAGGACTCATGGAACTGCCCATTCAACTATAGTATGAAAGGAATGCTGAATGAAATACAAAATCCACTGCTTTTCCAGAAATATCAGCAGCACTTATTCACCTTTTCTCTAGGAGCTGTGATTGCACTCCCACATTGTATTCATACTGGTTGTACTTTTCAATCCCATTGACCTACTTTTGTGGTCATTAGTCAGACATTAATATAATTATCTTATCTTATCTTGCATTCATCAACAGATTTAAGGTTTCCTTCCCACATCTCTTTTGAGTGGTGCCTCTGTAGCGTAGCTTTGAACACATCCCCTGCTAAAGCATAGCACCAAGCAACAGCTGAAACCATCCATTCATCAAAGTTCCTAGCCATCCTCCAAGCTGAAACAAGATCTGTCCCAGAGATGAAGTGAGCTGATAAGTCTGCATATGGGTGCCTGAACTTGGTCAAAAAGTGCTGGGAAAGCAAATAGACTCCTATTTATTTCAGCCAGCAAGACACTCCTGCTTTGTTTTGTACTTGTAGAACTTTGGAACAGCCTTCTAAGACTCGTGCAAGTGTCCATTCAACAACAGTACAAACGTAATTCTGAATGAAAAACAAAATCCACTACTTTTCCAGAAATAACGGCAGCCCTTATTGACCTTTCCTCTCGGAGCTGCACTTGCACTCGCACATTGTATTCATACTGGTTGTACTCTTCAGTCCCATTAACCTACTTTTGTGGTCATTCATCAGACACTAACATAATTATCTTATCATATCTAGCAATTATCAACAAATTCCCTTTCCTGCTGATTTAACACTGCATCTAAATCAGTACGTGTTAAATTTGGCAACTAGGGCCAAATTCCATGTGGGTCATCTTATTAATGGCAATTGATATTTCTTGGATCCCTCTCATCGAGAGGTGTAGGATTGATCTAAAGATCATCCAATTCCGATAAGTATTCATGGAGATATGAATTTATTTGTGTTATGGGACAATTCGTCAAGGTCGGCCAGCAACTAAACTGCCCCCACTTGTGCTCCACATTTTGGTATAAATACAGGTGCCTTGCAAGTCATTTCTACACACAACTCTCTTGAGATTTCTTCTTCTCCACTTGTTTTGGGTTTTAGTGGAAAGAAGAATCTCTAAGGGAAAAACGAAGTCCTAGAAGATGATGCCCTAAACACAATCCTAGAGGATGATGCCCTAGCCACAAAAGGTGGTCTAGCCGCAGTCCAAGAAGGGAGATCTAGCATGGTGAAGGAGGCATAACAGTTGACCCTAATGCAGTCCTATCATGCCCTAGCCGCAGGTGTTATCATGCCCTAGCTGAACGCAGCCATGCCCTAATCCTATACGTTGTTTTAAAAGGGTTTGAGACAGCCCTTGGACGAAGCAAAAAGGGATGCCCTAACCGCAGTCAAAAGGGGCTCCTAGCCGCAGCAAAAAGACAGATCATTGAAGGGAGATATATCCACGTTTAGAGGAGCTTATATACGCAGCAGCCTAAAGAGGCTCCTATACGCTGCCCAAACCTGCCCTAATCCGCTGCCTAAAGAAAGCCCTATTCGCAGTCTAGAGAGACCTAATTGAAGGTCATCCATCCACAGTCTAAAGACCCTATTTCGCTGTCCAAAAGGAAGCCCTAGCTGCAGCAAGGAAAGGACTGGACAGCGTGGACATTTGAGGGCTATTTCAGGGGTCTGTTTAGAGGACATTATGACTGATTGAAGGAGGCCGAGACAAGGAGGTTTTGCTGGAAAGTACAGCTACTGTTTGAGGGTGACAAGTCCATACATTAGGCCTGAATCTGCCCTAAAGGAACAGCGTGACAGCAACAGCTAGAAGGAGTATTCAGCGTGGAGAAATAAGGCTGCTCTGAAGCTATTTCAGGAAGACAGTGAGGCTATTTAGGAAGGCAGAATTAGGGGAGCTTAGGATCAGAACTGTTGAGGTACCATTGGAGGATCAAGGATCATATTTGTGCTGCCTAGAAGCTATAGGAAGACTGTGTGTCAGGCCGTAGACCATGACACCACAGTCAAGGATTTGATGACCGTTAGATAGGACTGTCTTGACATAATGAAGGCTGCCCTATCCGCTGTTAATGCATTAAATAGATAATGATGGGCATCATGATGAAGTGTAGTGCAGCATTGATAAATAAATGCTACAATGAGATGCAGCATGATGTGCGCAGTGAGGTTCAGTATGAGGCAGCACTGGTGGATGCAGTGTGATGATAAGGTACAGCTTGATAATGCAGCAGTATGATGTGTTCAGCATGGTAATGAGGCCCAGCATGATGATTCAGTGCAGCACAGTGAGGAGCAGCATGGTGATGGAGTCACCTTGGATCAGTGGAAGCAGTATGCCTTCTACTCAGCTCATATCAGCTACCTCATATGCTATCTTCGTAGAGAAGATCTCTGCTCTTATTTAGATAAGTCAATATGTTGACTTCTGATGTATATGTACTCTCTCTCTCTCTCTCTCTGCTGAACTATTGAAGAACATATAAGAAGAATTGGTCAAGGGTTTCCCCACATTGGGATTTTTCCCTGGCTAGCACCATATCTTGTGTCCTCTTGTCTTGGCTTGTCTTCTGCGATTTATATTTATGTTCTATTTGCAGTTTACTTTAATGCTGATGTGATTGCTAATCTGGAAAAAATATTGAGCTAACTGTGAAAATTGAAATAAATTGCTCTAACATAGAACATACCTAAATTTAACATGGTATCAGAGCTGAAGTGAAGACAAAGCCCAAGCAAGAGTGAAAGAAAAATCACCGAAGAAAATTGGGAAAGGACAAAAGGATCAATGGATTCCTCATCCCTCTTCAAATTCGCCAAGGGTGAAGTCGAAGCAGAGAATATTATCAGAATGGCACCGCGGAAGCTTCTGATGGCCTACCGAAAGACCACTTCATTAGGAAGTCCGGATCTAAGGGTGGAAAGAAAGATAGATGCCTTGTTTGTAATAAGTTCGGCCATTATGCGAAGGAGTGTCCGAATGGCAGGGACACATCTCTTGATGAAGATAACAATCATTCCAGGGACATCTTCGATGATCGAAGGAATGACAAGTAATGCAAGTCATCAAGGGAACGACCAACTTTTCAAAGAAAGCAAGGAACCCCAAGTATAAAGAATCAAATGTTTCAGATAAAGAAGCGTTATCTTGTATTGGCCCTCTCCTTCAGATTCTTTGAGAATCTGGCTTATTGATTGTAGTGCTTCAAGGCACTTCATCGGATAGAAGGGTGATCTCTCTAATTTAGTAGAGATGGAAACAATCGTGGGATTATACTTGGAGTCGATGACACCTATCCCAGAAAGGGTGTAGGGAATGTTACCCCTCAATTGAATGAGGGTAACTAAATTCATTTATAGAATCTTTTTTATGTACCTGATCGCAAGAAGAACCTATGGTCCATTTCGGCAATGGAAGTCAAAGGTTTCAAGGTGGCATTCATCAATGGAAAGATGACGACAGGGATGCCTGAATTCAAAAGGAGCATGAAGGTACATGTATGAGATGTACCGAAGGAAAATCCCACAAGGGGACCATTCCCCTCATGTAGCAGGTCCACAGGTTTGGAACAACCCAAGGAGTTTGAGATTCATGATCGGGAATCTCATGTATACAGGTGGAAGAAAGCCCTCTATGGCTTGAAGCAAAACACCTC